>OY720457.1:40933135-41533135 GCA_963082715.1 Harpalus rubripes | reverse complement strand
TATTTTTTTTAAGTTTGTATAAAATTTCAAATGACGTCATAATTTTGCGACCGTAGTCTCGCCTATCGAGTAAAAATGGAACTACATTTGACGTTTATGTCATCACATAAGCAAGAGTAGTCTTCAAAACTTTTGGAATATTTATTGCCATTTACTTCTCAACGAGTTGTTCTCGCAGGACGGTACAGAACAATATTGTACAATCATTGTAATATCTAAATCAAACATAAATTGAATTTATCTATAACTTTTATTTAGCATTCGTTATTTGTAGTTACTTTTGTAAAAAACAAGTTACTTTCAAACTGTTGGTAATTTAAGGTTATGTTAGAAAAGTGACAGATCTGATTCATGTACAGTACAGGCACGAGTAGGGGTGTGCCTCACTATCGTGTATTTGAGTATAAAATTATAGCTACTAGATAATTTACAGCTGACGTCCACCATTTTGGAGCCACTTAAGTTATTCAATATTAGTGTTACAGTATAATTAATCATAGAAATTATCTATGATGACGGGTTGTTCAGCTCCAAACTGGGCAAATTATTTGAGATATGGCCATAATTTTTACAGATACTTATTCAAAACATATATATTTCTCTAAGCTCAAAAATCGAACCGTATTTTTTCTTGTTTTATTATTTTAAATAAACATAATATGGCAAATATGAAAGTTATAATAATTATGAAAAATAGTTACTACATAAACTTATAAGAAATGCACTTTTATATCATAATTTACTGTGTTCATTTTGGCACCAATATGGCGGACGAGCCAGCTATGTATTATCTAGTAGCTGTATATGAAATAGTGACGTCACAAAATTAGACTCAGAATTTTTATAAAGAAACTTATGAATGAGTATAATAATATTAAATATTTTTGATGTATATATGCATAATATTTCGCATATTTTTTATTTATGAAAAAAAGTCAACAATTTTTCTTTTTGGTACGACCCCATTGTAAATATTGTCTACTGTCAATTGTAATTTTTAATATTCAGGTATTGTACATGTTTACAGACAAAAATATTTGTTATTGACAAAGTTTGGTTTCATGAATTTAAATTATTTATTTAATGTATGTACCTATGTACAAACGGTTGGTCTCCAGCTCCATTTATTATTTTATCACATAAAACACACTGTAGTATAAAACTATGTGTTAAATCTTGTTTACATTATATTTTTTTTTCTGACTAAAATCTAAGTTTCAATATAACTAGTAAAAACCATAATGTGAAATAGGCTTTAGTATAATAATTTTAAAACATAAATTATAAATAGGTACTTTATTAAAATCGACAACGGTTCTGTTCTCTAACCATTATAATAGTTTCAAGAAATTAGTTTAATCAAAAGCTCTCCAAACTAATTGCATTTCAGGATAAATCGATTTGGAAACGAGTATTACGAGAATAATACTAGAGGCAAATTCATATAATGAATGCAAAATTACGTATAATTTTGTAACTTTTTTACTATTTATTTGTTTATATTTGAAATTTAAGTAAGGTAATATTGTGGGCCTTGGAAATCCGTATTTTACTTGTTAATAATAGCGTTGATCAGGGCCGGATACGAGGTCTAACGCCGGCCCGGGCAAATAGTAGCAGACCGGCCCTAATAAAAATTAATCCCAATTTGGAAAAGAATAATTTTAAATTATTATTGTTTTTGAAGCTGGATTCTAGAATACCTACCACCCTTGAAAATCCAATTTTTTTGTTGCAATGTCTTTAGCAAACATATAACAAAGAAGCAGAAACTTAGAGCGCGGAATTTAATTTTTTTGCAAAAATAAAATCGGAGTTTACATCTTCTAAAGGCTCTTCTGAAAATTATGACTTCTTCGCTTGCAATTTTTTTAAAAATACTTGAACGTAACGTTACCTATTACACTGAACTCAATTTGGCCAAATTCGTTTGGTTTCATTTATTTTATAGGCATTTTTCGGAAAAATGATTATTAGGCTGTATGTGTGAAAAATGTGACGTTTTCGCTTGCAAATTAAAAAACACTTTAAAGTAACCGTAAAAAATGTAAAAACTTTTCTGGAATTTAGTGTTTTTAATGGTTTTGCAAAAATATATACCGGGCGTCTACTTTTTTTATGGACCACAGGAAATAAAAAGGTAAAATTTTGGCTGTAAATTCTGCCCTATTAATTTTAGAACTATAAAGTGTAAATACAAAAAATGTTCAGAATTAAAACTGGATGAATTGAGCCTAAATTTATTGATATAATATGTTCTTGTCATGAGATAAACGCAAAATAAAATGTATTAATAAAACAGAATTTACAGCACTATGAAAATTATAACATCATATTTCCTATGATCCACAAAAAAATATTTTTCTTTTAATTATTTATTTAAAAATTGCAGAAAGGCCGGCCCGATTTTAAGGTTCGGCCCACCAGGCATTTTCCCGGTTGCCCGGTGGCCGTATCCGTGCCTGGTGTTGATGCAATGTTGCAGACGTTTCTGTCGAATGTAGCCGCCTCACTTGTAGAGCGGTTATGTTCTGAGTTTTTCTGCAAATATTATTTTACGATGTGATATGACTTATGTCTGTAATACAAATATTATTTAAGAATCATTGTTTATAACTCTTGTATTTGTCTTGTGCTGAAGATGAGACGAATTTAGTCTCGAAACATCTGCAACATTGTATCAACACTATTGTTAACAAATAAAATAAGGATTTCCAAGCCCCACAATATTACCAAAAACTTTATTTTTGGATCCAATAACATAATTGAATTTAAATTTTTTTTAATAAGTGTAATAGTTTTTTAAAATTCGGTACGATGTAATGAAATATAAACTATTGTATCTTAAAGATGAATATATTTATTATGTAGGTATTTATTTTTCTTTCTTACCTTACACAGACAATCCTTTTCGCAATCACCAACGAGCACCGTTCCTCTGCTATCACACTGACATTGCCTGCATTCTGGAAACGATGCAAATCCTGGTGCACATCTATCGCACCGATGTCCAGCAAAACTGTCTCGACACACACAAGTACCATCTTCTCGGCACTCGATCGAACCTTGTGCGTCGCAGTCGCACGGCAGACAAGGTTCTGGGGCATCTGGTGGAACATCCAAAGGGCGGTAATAACCGGGAAGGCAGCGGTCGCAATTGATACCAGTTGTAAAGTGCTAGAAAGAAGGGAATAGTTTGTGTTAGTTTATAATAATTACTGTTATAAATACGAGCCCAGGCTCTTTATAGTTCGACCAATTTAAATTTTCATATAGAAGCAATAATAAATTATAAAACCTACACAAATTATTAAAGATTTCTCACTCAAATTATACCTTACTATGTCATTGTCTTTGAGTCTTGTTCTCCAGCGAAGAAGCTAAATTTGACGTTTACGTAGGTAACACGTGAAACGCATTTTATGTACCTACCTTAGAATAGACTTAGGGTGCGTTGTACTAAGCTGTTTGACCTGTGTTTAGTTTAACTTGGTTCTATATCAGAAATAAATACATTTTTAACATTTGATCAAGTCTTTGAACTTGATTCTCATTGAACGTCTGATTTTCACCGTTCACTATTTGAACTAAAATCGATTTTGATCGGTTTAGCTGAATTTCAAATTCAATGCTTTTAGTACAACGCACCCTTTTAACAATGATTGTTTGGTAAAAAAGTAAAGTTCTCAGCATGAGCGCCGTTTAGGGAAGGGGAGCAATTGCCCTCCCTTGGAAGTTATGTTCAACCACTTTTTTTTAGAAAGTCGAGTCTCTTACAATATACGATTTCTAATTTCTTCTATTTTGTATATGTCATTAAAAGCTGAATATGAATATTTAATTTAATATTTATTACTATGCAAAATGCAAGTGCATAAAATAAACATTGCTGGTTTGGACATTATTCACAAACATAATGGGGTCCTGCACTCTGATTTTTTTATTATTTTAAATGAAATTTAATTTTGAAGCAATAATAGTATTAAAAAATCTTAAATGTGACGTCACGGCGACACCTATTGCTATCTTTCTCTCGTACAAGCTCTATAGTAAGCAGCGAGAGAAAGGTAGCACTAATATGACGTCACAGTGACACTGACAACAAACCTCAAATATCTCGCTAATTATTAAAAAATTGTTTTTTCATCTTAATCGCACATTTGGAAGGAAAAGTTAGTAGCAGAAAGCATACATTTTTTCCCGCTATAAAAATTGCTTTCCAATTTTTTTGACAATGCCACCAACAACCTGTTCAATAGAGTGTTCTTTCTTTACTCTATGGCGAGAGAAACAATGGATGAAAATTGGCTGTCCGGTTTATGTCTATTAAGTGTTCATAGAAAGAAAGTGGAAGAAAATAAAGAACAATTAATAGAAGAGGTTGTAGAACTTTTTGGCACAAAAGGAAGAAATTTTTGTTTTTGTTTTCTTAATCTAAAAGTTCGAGTAAATAAAAAGTTCTAAACATTAAAAGTTTGTTTTATTGTTGTTACAAGTAAGAAATATACGAGTATGTAGGGACCTATTTTAAAAAAATTTCAAATATTACTTTTTTGCCCCCCCCCCCCTTAGATTTTGGGTTAACGGCGCCCATGCCCATGGTTCCCAGCGTCTGAGTTTGGGTAAATTACATTTAATAGACTAGAGGCGATTTTTCGCGACAAGTAGTTAACTGTGGTTACGTGTGGTTATCTGTAGTTTGATATTCTCGCGATGAAAACGATGACGTCATATGCTAACGTCGTTAGCTGTAGTAAGCCAAACTATCTTACCATCCTCCAGAGGATGTTTTGAACGCGTTTTTATTTCTATCCTTGTCTTACAAATATAACCTTAAATTTATCAGAAGCACTGTGCCATTTGTGCATGTGTAAACAAAGAAATTGGAAGCTTATTTTTTGATAAACAATAAAGTTTTAATATTTAAGGACAGTAAGAAAAACATTGAACGTTTATTAAAAGGTTAATATATAATAAATTCAAATACGAAAATAATTTTAATACAGTTTTACAAAAATTTTAGATTATGGTTTTGTCGTACATCCAAAATAAATTGGATAGAAATGAATTATTAGCAAAAAAAAAAAAAATAGAAGAAAAATACGTAGGTAACATCATAAGTTAACCAAACAAATTTTCGTGATACCATTAACTACATTCAAACTTTGACGTCATGTACGCAAACCATAGTGAACATGGTTATCTAGGGTATTTGTCGCGAAAAATCGCCTTAGGATAGTAGGCGGTGCTAAAGCACGCGCGATATTTGAAACGGAGTCTATTGGGTTGCAAAAATGCATGGGAACCGTCGAATAAATCGAAATTATTGGCTTCATAGACATATTTAGTGAAAGATTTTACTTATTCCTAAAACTTATGAAAAAGAGATTTAATAAAATGCTATCAATCTTGCCTGTTGTACATTATAAATTAAGTTATGTTATTTAAAATTTGTACAAAACGCTTGTCTTGGCTCGGTTCAGAACGTCAACGTAAACTGTCAACAGACTTATTATGACGAAGGTGTTGTGTTCTGTTGTGTTTTGGTGAATATTAATAATAATTAGTGATAGAATAATAGTAACAATATATTGGTAGAAATATCCATCATTCACAAAGTGAGGTTATTTTATACCATATAATCCGCCACCACAAGGTACGACGTACGTTCGGAAAATTAAACAAAGATAGTGGCGACTCAGCCCCGCCCTAATCTCACTCTATAGACTCCTAACGCATTTATATGGAAACAAAAAAAATCCTTGAGATTGTAGTCACTAGCGGAATTGTAGTATATGTGATTATTACTGTATTGCTGGTAGACAAACTATATTTTTGGATAATAAAAGAATATAATTTCAAGTTTTAAATCCTGCAATTTTAAATAAAATATCTTGAAGATGATAGCCATCGTTCTCTATGTACCGGATGCAACCGATTTCTGTAGCTCCTCTTTACACTTTCCAACATTCGGGCTATTTTCTGTTGAATAAGATTCTTCAGTTAAAGCAGGGTTGTAGGACGATGTTTGTAAACCTCTGCCTTGAGATATCCCCATAAAGAATCACATTGCTTTAGAATTATGAGGACAATGTTCCCCTGACGGCTCACCTTGAAGGCGCGTTCGGCCTATCTACCGCCCTGTGTTTTTTATAGGGATAACTAAAGACAGAGGTTTACAAACACCACCCTACAACCCTGCTTCAGCTAAAGAATATTATTCGGCAGGAAATAGCCAGAATGTTGGAACGTGTAGAGAGGAGTTTCAGAAATCGGTTGCATCTGTGCATAAAGACCGGTGATCACCAATCACCACCTTCAAGTTGTTTTATTTAAAACTGCATAAATTAAAACTAGAAATTATGTTCTTTCATGATCCAAAAATAAATTTTGTTTATCAGCAATACTTTTTATTTTATTCGCCTTCAAGAAAATGAAGTTTCTAGGTCCAATCCTGTATTATTTGTTTTTTTTCATAGTTGTTGATACAAGAAAATAGTACCCAAACCTAATGGGCAAAGGGGCCTCATTTTCTGTTGCCGCTAGGGGCCTATATCTGTTTAAATCCGCCACTGGCAAAAATTGTTCAAATCTAGTCCCAGGAGTGTAAAATAACAGGCGCGCTTTAAGTTGAGACTGGACCTACGCTTACTAGTCAACCTGAAAACATCAACTAAAATTTCTTTGGCTTGTAAATTAATCTCTTTCCCTTTTACAACAATTTTAAATGTTGATGGAATGTTGTCCTCGTTGTAATAATAGCATATAATTGCTAATAAATAGGTTACAATTAATGTAAACATTCGGCTAAACGGCAATGTACGTAACTTCCCCATTATTACATTTCGACTTGGCCAAGTATGAATTTTAGGTTCTGCGCATACAAGGTCAGTCTCAACTTAATGAACATCTAATTCAAATTAATCTCCTAACGAGATGATACTACGAGTATATGACAAAACTTCGTAAAAAACCCAGCGCGTACAGGTACAGTAATTCAATTAAAAGCTACCTTGCAGGAGATATGGGGTATGTGCCGGAAGAATGTGCAGGGTTTGTATTCAATTTTAGTAAATATACAGCCTATATTTTAAAGTTACTTTGTTACACATAAGTACACACTGGGATTTTAAAATTGAGTTTATTTATTTATTCTTTTTTTTCTCTAACATCTGCTTTAGAAAAAAATTTTATACACGACGATACAATTAAATTATCGACTAGCGAAAAATTCGCGAGATCGCTCGTGAATTAAACTTTCCGCTCGTCGATAAAGTATATCGTCTTGTATAAAAACTGACATATTTCACTTTATTGTTTTTTATATGGGGCCTCGTGGCCGCGTGCCAAGTGTCTGGTCGTGAATCTGTGGAACCTGGTTCGATCCCGACCGATGCCAAATATTTTGAATTTTAAATGGCATCAAATTTACCCCTGTGGTGCACTCTCCACGCCAGCAATGAGCGCCCGTGAGGTGACGCCTGGTAAACGGCCGCACGGTACTAATAATATTTGTCATCATCATTACCGATATCTGCGTACAAAGGAGATTGGCACACCCAGCAATGGGTAATATGTCGTGATGATATATTTATTTATTGTTTTTTATCATTGTAAATTAAGCGCCGATGGCAGCGCTATCTACTCTGTTCTTAAAATGGAACAAGGTATAAACATGGCAATTTAATTTTCCATGTGGGAAATATTTAGGAGAAATAACAATAAGGAAAACTAATATAAAATATGAACCATGGGTCTTATTATCAATAATTTTATTGTGCCCTTCGTAATATTTTTTACTCATAATTAGAGGAAAATGTTTTGTTTGTAATAGACGTCATATTATAGTGACTCTTTCTACAGGATGTTAATTAAAATAATGTGAGCATTTTTCTTCTTACCGTGCAGTTAACACAAACTCCTCCACCTCGCTTTTTTCCTGAGGTGTCTATACTTAATCCCTTGGCTTCTACTTGTTCATCATATATGCAAGATTCTGCATGACCATTACATTGGCACTGCTCGCAAACTCTTGCATCTCGAGCACTGCCTGCACCCCAAGCTAGTTGGTTCATCAGAGGACAGCAACGTTCACAGTGGGGTCCACAGGTACCATGCTGACATTGGCATTCTGGATGCTAAAAAGAAGAGAAAGAATTACTTATTGTGAAGGTAATGAGTTAATTGTTGTAATTATTTATATATCTTCGATACAGTCTCATAGAAGAACTTTGAATACAATAATTATTTGCTAAAAAAGAGTTGTCTTTGTTGTAATTACAATAAAGAAATTGCAATAATAACTACTTCGGATTATTGTATGCCGGTAGTACGGCAGTGTGTTGCAGTGTAGCTAAAGCTATTCGCGATGCCAGCCAAGCGCTCTCTATCTAGCGGATAAATTTGGAACTAAAAGCGTTGGTATTGGTTGATATTATTCACATTAGGCATTTACGAAAATTCTACCGGTGAACTGTTACCGGTATCTATCGGTAAACAGCTGTTTACCAGGTTACAGCTACCGGAATCGATATTTTAAGAACGCAAGTGGTAAACAGGGTAGATTCCTAACCTATGAAAAAAATTGAAAGTCCGAAACAGATTTGAAATTTGACGTAGTTAACAAACTGAGCACAATCTTACTTCCGATTTTCACATTGAACACATTTTCACTTTTAACGCGCGCGCTTCCCTGAGTATCACTACCTTTTTTGATGTTAGATTCTCCATTTACCGGTTGAATTACTCGATCCACAAATCATGGATCCGGTAGATGGATCTGGTAGATATGGTACAATTTTCGAACACGGTAAGTATTAACCACTCGGTTTTCGAACGCAATCGGTAGATGCGGTATCTACCGGTAGAATTTTCGTAAATGCCTATTGTGTGTCATACGCGTTTTATATTTTTTCTCTATTTATTTCAATATTTACATAAATATAATCATTTAACAATGAGTAACGTATACTGTTGGGCAGGGCCGGCCCGATAGGTGAGGCGGCGAGGCGACCGCCTCAGGCGCTGGATTATACCATTTATGAAATTATATTAAATATAATTACAACCAATTCTTCGTTTGCCAGTGAGAATTCTAACATAGTTTGTCTTTTTGTAGCGATAACATACGATGCGAAGTACAAGAGAAAAAAATTGAAAAAGAATTTTTTAATTTTAAACGGTGTACCTATTAATTCTTTGGATGATTAAATTTTAAACAATTTACAGTTAATGTTAAACGTTGACGATGAAGCCGATATATCTGCAATTGATCTCAATGAGGAACTAATAAATATTTGTTTAATTTTATAAAAGGTACTAAAAAATGCACATGAGATTTTGAATTTTATTTGTAAATATGATTTTCAATGTAGGTACGATTATATTAGCAAACGTTGTTATAGCTTTAAGAATACTATTCCCGGTAACTAGCAGCAACAAAAAGCTGAACATAGTTTTTCGAAAATGAAAATTATAAAGAATTATTTTCGTAAAATAAACACAAGAACGACTAAATGATCTAGGCATAATTTCCATAGAGGCAATAGATATAAAACTATAAAGATGCTATCAAGCTATTTGTGGTAAAAAAACAGCTCGAATAGTTATTTAATAAATATTTTCTTACTATGCAGTACTGTTTTAAATGTTTTGCTCCTTTTTCTGCATTTTAGATGTTCAATGACTTTTTATATTTAAATATTATATATATTTTGAAATACATAAAAATTTCATGTTAATTAAGCCATAACACCCGTTGCCATATTAGGTAATTTGAATATGGTATTTCAAAATATTGGGATGGGCCACATGAAAATAATAAGTAGATGAGGTTTAATTTTTTTGCTCAATACAATTTTCGTTCTTTCTTTTATTGTTAATCGATAACAGTACAAGATTTTTTTTAAATGAAAAGGCGCCGTTTTGAAACTTGCCTCAGGCGCCACAAGGTATCGGCCCGGCTCTGCTGTTGTGTACCTGGGTGTAACTCGTGGACGAAAAAGAACCCTGAGTTACATTTTAACCATTTTCCTATGCCTAACCAAAGAAAAGTATCGTTTGTAAATCGATTAGCAATAGAAGAAAGAGTTGACAAACATCTAGCCTGGGTATTAAAACTTCGTATTGGAAAAAAAGTTCGAACAAAATATTTGTATATGATTTAATAAAAATGCTTGTAGCTAGCAGATCTCATGAAAACCCCATTGATCTCATGCGGACTGGAGGAAAGTGCACTAGTTTGCAAGCATAAAGCAAAAATATGCATGCTATTTCATACTCGCATACGACCACACATTATATGGCCTGTTTATATTAATGCCTCTCCTTCATTTACACATCTTGAATTTACACCAGCTTTTAAATATTTAAAATGCTCAAGCAATCCTAGCTTCATGATTCCTAAACTACTTTTCATTACCTTAATTATTAAAATTAATATCTTCAATTTCTAATACTAAGATTAAATTAAAATAAAAATTACAAAACTTTACAAAATAACCCTACTTTGATTCCTAAAACAACAAAGTTCAAGTAGTAGGTCCGTACAAGTTGTAAACACCAAATTATTACCTTAATTGTTAAAACTGTATCGTTACACCTAATAATAAATAAAAATAAACTAATAAACAAATAATCCAATTGATTTCTAAAACAAATTCGACAACTGATCATTCGTATAACCTCCTATAAACCACACTTTATTACCTTAATTATTAAACTTAATATACTTCACATACATAATATTTTTCAATATTATGCAAATAATGTATAAACCTTGACTGCCAATGCTTGCTATGTAAACAATACCAAGGCATATAGTTCGAGTAATGTTCCGCTGCGGCGCTGGCATCTATCGTGGCATCGCGAATAGATTAGAGTGCTAGTCCTGTGATCAAGATTTGGCTGCATCATTATAGAGGATGTTGACCGCGACTCCGGAATAAAGAACTTTAAAATGTAAAATCATACTTTCGTAATTTACTGCTTCCCTAATGATTTTAGGTAAAAAAGCTTCAAATAAAAGTTCTAGAGCATAAAATTCTACCTGAGAATCAACAAACAAAATTAATTTTGCATGCCCTATAATGTCAGAAATTAGATATGAAAATGTCGAAAATCACCCCAAAAATAGCGATAGCCATGGAATTGAAACTATACTTGCCGTCAAATAAGTATGAACTGGAAATTTCTACACTGTTGCCAATTCATATGGACGTTGTTTAAAATGCTAAGTTATGAAGGAGCAGTAAAATCGCAGGGCAAGGTACAGAGTGCGGAAAGGGGAAAAAGTTGAGCATCAGTTCATACTTATTTGCCGGCGAGTATAGGCGGTGTGCACAAATGTAGTCAGCGCCGACAGCGGACAAAAATGACAAAATGGTTACACATTGAAACATAGCAAGGTTATGTTTTATGTCAGAATAATTTAGCAATTTCTATTTTATAATATATTTGCAATAAATGCGAATGATAGGATGTCAAATATTATGTGATGCATTGGGGGTTGTAATAATTCTCACAAAATTACCGATTGAAGGATCAAATTTTATAAATTTCCTAGAAGATTATATGAGGAAATAACTTTTTCTTCTACTAACATGAAAAATTCTTATAGGTATACATATTTTCTCATTGTAAAAGATACTTCTCGTATGAATAAAATTCCAACAATAGTCGTCTGATTCTAATAATGAATTATATAAAAATATGTTTCATAAGTTAATATTTGAACAAAATATAATACAGGAGGCAGAAAATTGTATAATACTTGCAAGTTGAATGAAATTGAAGTCTATTTTTCACATTTGCGAATATAAAAGAATGATACTAACAACATACACTGATATCGTGATATGTAGAAATTTCCTTCTTTCCAATCATTCAAGTTTTCCAACTTTATAATCTTAATTTCCATGTATTGTGCATCTTGTTACATTTAACTAATATTATAGATTATAATATAAATTTAAATATGATAAAATGGTTTACAGAAATCACACATATTATGAGAAAAATTATATTTTCTGCCACAGTACGTTCGCTGGTATTTTGACTTTTTTGATTGTCACATTACTTATATAGCGTTTTAAATATTTTCTTTATTCATTTCAATATACTATGATGTATAATATTCATACAAAATAGCAACAACTCAAAATAAAATTGTAAATTGTATCACTTTCTCGAAATGTCAAAATCGATGCGGTAATAAAAAATACCAATGTAGCCGTTAGAGGCGCTGACGCTCAAACTGTGCACATCGCCTATAAAAATTAACAAATGTTAGCGATTTATTTGAAGCTAAGTTAATTTATTTTTATTATTTGTAATTTCTGTTAAAATGAAAAATTATTTATTTAAATTAATAGATAATTACTCACTCTAACAGATAATACTTGACAAGTAAAACGTCAAACATTTGTCAATTTATCTGTTTCAACTCCATGGCCATCACTATTTTTGGGGTGATTTTCGCCATTTTCATACCAAATTCTGTCGTTACAAAACATGTAAAATTAATTTTGCATATTGATGCAGAATTTTAAACTCTTATAACTTTTATTTGAAACATTTTTACCTAAAATAATTAGGGAAGCAGAAAATTACGAAAATATTATTTTACATGTTTACATGTTAAAGTCCTATGTTCCGGTGTCGCGGTCAACAGCCTGTAGATTTACATTTTAAACCATCTTCAGAAAGCCCCAGATTAAATTTAGTGTATGCGCGTGGCACTAAAGTAATGTGGGTTGCTGTGGATAGCAGTGGTCGCTCTCCGATACGCGCTCGTAACCAAAAAAAACTTGTTCATCAGAAACAGACAATCACACAGAGTGGCTCGAAGTAAAAATTATCAGGGAAATAGGTGAAACTCTGTACAACAACGGAGTCAAGTGGACTATTTTGATGGTGACATTTTTTTTTGCATTGCGTATTTCCGAAAGACGTACCTATACGTTAGTACGTAGGTTGGCAATAGAGACATTTTGCGTAGACGTACAAAATAACGGGTTTTAAAGAGTCTCAGTTTTTGCATAACGTTTTAATCATATATAAGTTACATACGTTGATTTTGAAGTTCAGATTTTTTTGTTTTGGTAAAAGAAACCAAAAACTATAACGAAAGAACTATTACATAATTTTATCAGGTTTCATAAAGAAAAAAAAACAAGAAATTGCCACCTTTCCAAATAAAACCAATCCCTACTAAGTAATAATAGACGTCCACAAATGAACCCGGCGTTTTATGTTTATAAATTTCTACAAATACGATATTGCTAATGGCCAGCAGCAATAACAAGGATTAATTTTTAAGCTATGCTCTGTTCCATTTAAGCCTTTTAGTAGATGGCACTGACAAGAGCGCAAATCTGGAGTAGCCGAAATTACATTGGGTAAACTTGTCTCTTGTCTCTAATTTCAGCCAATCAGAGAGGTCAAAACTATTCCCTATGCTCCGCAATACTGAATGGCTTAAATGGAACAAGATATAGACGTTTATAAAAGAATGCAAATCGAAATTTTGTCAGCAATATATTATATGTAATTCATTTGACATTTCATTTCGATGTAATTATCAATTTAAGCCAAGTTTAATATTTAAGTAACGTTTTTGTAACCGGCTATAAGTAATCTACGCGTTAACGTATTCGTCTTTCGGAGAAACGTTGCGCAAGAATTCCACTATCGTATTTTTTGCGATTTGTCTACGTGAAATGTGAAATTTACAAGCGTAATATGTTCGCCAGGGGTAAAAGACGGGCTCGTTTAGCGGACGTCTGCTATTACCTAGCAGGCTGTGGTTTTAATTTAGAATGTCAGAATTGCAATAAAAACTTGATAATTTCTTCCAAAATTATATAAAATGTCTAAAATTGAGCGAATAAGATGGTAACATCGACAACGATTTAAGATTATGTAACTATTGGGAGGTAATAAAAATGACAGTTATCTAAATTTTACGCAAAATCTTTAACTTTATAAGATGTATTATTCTTAAAAGCATACACTTCACAAGTTATAAACAGTTTTATTATAAATGAATTATCAAACAAATAAAAGAAGTATTAATGCAAACTTATAGAAGGTTTGAAGGTTAACACGAAACACCACACCTCACTACATTGAGGTTCATTTCGTCCCTAAATATGTTTCTATTTATTTTAATATCCACTTATCGGTTTTGTTTGTATGTTAACTAGAGAAATGAATTGATTGGAAACTATTATACAAGCTATCTTATTGTCTTAATTGTTCATAATCCCACCATATTTAAACTGGAAATTTTTCTCCACAGTGAAAGTACTAAATTTAATTTTATTTTAGTATTTACTTTTTTTTGAGAAAAAAAATTCAATTTGCCGATTAACACAAAAATTTAACGATCAGATTCCATTAGAGTAGTAGAGAGTAGGAATACATGTTTTCAAATTGTTCTGATTGGTAGAAATTCAGTTACCTACAGAGTATACTGAATCCATACTCATACTCAGCCACAGACTTCATTGCAAAAATATTAATTTGTTACAGGAATTTCAAAACATATATTTAAATCTCAATACGTGACTTTTTGTACGCAATAAAATAAAAAATAATGAAAAATTAATTTTCCTACTCCTGTAAACATATATATATATATATATAATAATAATAATAATAATAATAATAATAATAATAATAATAAATTTATTTCCTTTGACCAGCAGATACAGCCGATATTGGATCGTCAATAAATACAAACATACTTACAGTACAGTAAATATAAACAAATAATAAATACATGCATAAAGTCATCTTACTGATTGTAATTGAAATACTCATTTAAATTATAATAACATTTTGTGATAAAAATATTTTTAAATCTTTTTTAAATTTATTTTCTTATTTAACATTTGTAATATAATTTGGTAATCTATTATATATAGAGATGCCTATGTTGTTTGGATTATTATTATGTACTAAGGTTAGTCTACTTCTAGGTTGTATAAACTTATCCTTTCCTCTTGTATTATAGTTATGTATATTTTTGTGAGCTGTTATTCTGAATTGATTTTTTCTAATAAACAGGCATATATTGTAGAGATAAATACAAGGTAAAGTTAACATTTGATTTTCTCTAAATACATCTCTGCAAGAATCTATACTTTAAGGAAAATATATTTCTTATTGCTAGTTTTTGCAATCTCAATACTCTGATGGTAGAGGAAGCAGCGCCCCAAAAAATAATACCATAACATAATAAGGAGTAAAATTTTGCAAAGTTGAAGGTTTTTGTAGTATTTTCATCTGTAAGTGACTTAAGACGTTTAATTAAGAAACATAATGAAGACAACATGTTACATAATTTATCAGTGTGGGGCTCCCAGTTAAGATTTTCATGTGCATATAAACCTAATAATTTAGTTTGAGTAACTTGTGGTAGTGACTTACTATTGCAACGTATTAGTAAACTTTCTGATCTCTTAGTTGTCGAAAATTGAACCAAAACGGTTTTATCTATATTTAAAGAAAGATCTAATGATGCGAACCATTGCAATAAATTGTTAATTATTTGAGACATTTCAATTTGTGATTGTTTATTACAAGTTAAGAGTAGTGAGATGTCATCTGCATAGGCAACAAAAGTAGTGTTATTTAGAATATTTTTTATATTGTTTACATATAAGGAAAATAATATAGGGCCAAGTATGGAACCCTGAGGAACTCCACATGTTATTGACTGTAATTCTGATTTTTTATTATTAAGATGAACAAATTGTTTACGGTCACTTAAATAAGACTTAATCCATTCTGAGCAAATACCTCTAAGACCAAAAGATATAATCGAATTTATTAGTTGATCATGATTTACACAATCAAAAGCCTTGGATAAGTCGATAAATATACCAATGATATTATTACCATCATCTAGATTAGTGTAAACATGATCTAGAAAATCTATTAGTGCAGTAGTAGTACTAAAATTTTTCCGGAAACCGTGCTGTTCATTGATAATTACCTTGTTCTTATATATATATATATATATATATATATATATATATATATATATATATATATATATATATATATATATATATATACACTATTATTCACGAAAGATGACTATTCAAGGTCATTCTTTCAAAGAAAGAATACACATCACTTTACAGCAGTAGCTTAATAACATTTTGTATTAGAAAGAGAAAGATTATTTGACTATGTCTATTTAATTTATGTGGCGTGACAGATATACGTAAATAGTGGTATTACTTTCTAACACACTATAAATAATAATGACATATGTCGTAGATTTACAGATACCTAATTATCTACTTCACTGCCCTCTGTGCTAAAATTTACCCAGTGGCGTATTATTCCTTGGTTTATAAGTTAAATCTATGTTTTTGTTTTTTGCAAAAACATAAGTGATGAACATAAATCTTTCAGAAAGGCATTATTTAGAAAGAAACATGATTTTCAAATAAATTACTCTTATTTTTCTGTTAAAATGTGTCCATAAATATTTCATGTTGCACGCCTATGTATACCAAATGCAATGAAGTTATCTGCAAGTAATATTATATCAGACGGCTCACAAATGACCTTGAATAGTCATCTTTCGTGAATAATAGTTTATATATATATATATATATATATATATATATATATATATATATATATATATATATATATATACCGTGTGTCTGTCTTAAAGGTGTACATAGGAGATTAACATGGGAAATCAGTTTTTTACAATCAGCTGTCAGACGGTTATAGGAAGGGTGATCGCGACAGAATTAAAATAATCTGGTTCTGTGATTGGCGGAGAAGAGTGAATTATGAATCCATAATTCGCTGTCGTGAATCATGGCTACTATAATTATTCGAAAAAATTGAAATAATGCATATATATATATATATATATATATATATATATATACCGTGTGTCTATTTTAAAGGTGTACATAGGAGATTAACATGGGAAATCAGTTTTTTTGCAATTTCCTGCCTAATTATTTTAAGCAAAAATGCGTCAAATAAAAGTGTTAGAGCATAAAATTCTACATCTAAAACAATAAACAGGTTCTGTGATTGGCGGAGAAGAGTGAATTATGAATCCATAATTCGCTGTCGTGAATCATGGCTACTATAATTATTCGAAAAAATTGAAATAATGCATATATATATATATATATATATATATATATATATATATATATATATATATATATATATATATATATATATATATATATACCGTGTGTCTATTTTAAAGGTGTACATAGGAGATTAACATGGGAAATCAGTTTTTTTGCAATTTCCTGCCTAATTATTTTAAACAAAAATGCGTCAAATAAAAGTGTTAGGGTAGAAAATTCTACTTCTAAAACAATAAACAGAATTACCTTTACATACTTTATAACGATAGAAATTAAATATGAAAATGTCGAAAATTACGTTAAAAATATCGACAGCCATGGAATTGAACAAAAGATAAATAAATGCTTGACGTTTTATCTGTCACAACGTAAGTTAACTTATAATAAAAGCTAATTCTGTTTATTGTTTTAGATGTAGAATTTTATGCTCTAACACTTTTATTTGACGCATTTTTGCTTCAAATAATTAGGCAGGAAATTGCAAAAAAACTGATTTCCCATGTTAATCTCCTATGTACACCTTTAAAATAGACACACGGTATATATATATATATATATATATATATATATATATATATATATATATATATATATATATATATATATATATGCATTATTTCAATTTTTTCGAATAATTATAGTAGCCATGATTCACGACAGCGAATTATGGATTCATAATTCACTCTTCTCCGCCAATCACAGAACCAGATTATTTTAATTCTGTCGCGATCACCCTTCCTATAACCGTCTGACAGCTGACGGTGTTTTCATTGTGTTTACCGATTATATCCTTTTGAAAACTGTTAAATTACGTTAAAATGAATACTGAGAGAGAAGAAGAGTACTGCACTCCGCCAGAAACACTGCAGTGACAATGGATTATTGCCACTCCGTCTCTGAATCTTACCATTGGAGTCCGGTACGAGGTATGCTCTGTTAATAGTTAGTAGCAGGCCATGGAAGCTCAATTGGCTAGAAACAATTGCAAAAATTGAATGTCGCATTAGTTTACATTCGTTACCCACAATTATCAACCGTTCCGATTTCCTTGTGAAACGTAGTTAATTTTGTAAGATAAGTAGTTTTGCATTTTTGATTCAGTTAAAATGAGCATTCCGCGAACTGCCTTTAGAGCTATGATTTTCTATGACTATAAAAGACAGTCAGGATACCAGCAAAGCCATGAAAATTTGATAGCAGCTTTTGGCGATGCTACCCCTTCATTATCCGCTGTTGATCGTGTGGCAAGCTTGATTCAGTCCAATCGAAATATTACTTATAGGGAGATTCAGGAGGAAATGAAGATTGGATACTCGGCGGTGAATGAATACCATTTTGCATAAACATCTTGGGGTAAGAAAGCTAGCAAGCCGTTGGATACCGCATTTGCTATCAGAAAGTCAAAAACAGAATCGAGTAGACTGGTGTAAATTTGACGGAAGATCTTCCAAGCAAGTGGAATACATTGTAACAGGTGACGAATTTTGGGTATACAGTTACGACCCTGAAACTTCAGCCGAAGTGGTCCTGTTGCTGTTACATATTCCACTTGAAGATCGTACAACTGTTAATTCTGAATGGTACTGCGAAGTGGCTATACCACAGATGTTTGCAAAATTACAAACAGGGCGCCAAAGGACCGGTTTGCGTAACATCTTAGTCCACCCTGACTACGCATCCTCCCACACTGCTGCCAGAACATTGGATTTTTTGAAAGATTCGGGAGTTCAATTGGTAACTTATCCTCCGTATAGCCCAGATCTGGCGCCGTGCGTTTCTTTTTTGTTTTCAACTGTTAAAAAAATGATGCGAGGTAAAAGATTTTCCAGCGCAGATGCAGCAGTTTCAGAATTTCAAAGAATTTTTGAGAACCTTTCAGAAAATGAATTTTCCGAATGTTTTAAAAAGTGGTTCAAGAAATGCACAGGTGTATTAGTCTGAATGGAGAATATTTTGAAAAACAAACATTTTTTTTTAAATGCAACGGTCTTTTAATAAGTGACAATTTTCCGGGCAACCTTCGGACTAAAAAAAAGTTGAATATATTTTATCATATTGTGAAAATATGACTTAATTCTAAATGATTTTGTACCAAAATATTTTTAAAATATAAAAAAATTTATTCATAATGTTAATGAAAACTATTAGCGCTATAACGATAAGACGTCACAACTTCAATTTTGTATCTCTACCAAGCGAAAAGAATATAATTTTATATTATTCAAAACTTTTGATAATAAAATCCATATATTTACATGTAGTTATATTTTACATGAAAATGAATGAAACACTTATCATTTATTCATAATCTTTTTTTCCTTTGACAAGGTACAACTTTAGTTTTCTGAAAGTGACAGCTGTCACTAGTTAACCCACCTTGACACCAATTTTTGCCAGAATTAATGACACTGACAGATAAAAACAACTATAGTCAGAAAGCGAAGTAAATCTGAAGGTATGACGTCATACATAATTAATTAATTATATATTCACACAACCGGTTCGACCAGATTTACGGTTTTGAGTTTCGTAAGTCCTGAAATTATTTACCGGTTTCTATTGGGAACGCGGTTCCTGAAAAAAGTTGGTAAAAATCGGACCACGACAACCACGAAATAATACTGGTTTCTCTGGTATTTTTACTCCTACTACCGTTACTTTCAAACATCATAACAAAATCAAACAATATCCGTCAATGTCAAATTTCAAAACCGCATTTTTACTGGTATTACTACTAATTATTATAGGGCGCGAGCGGACACGTGACTCGAGCGACCTTAAAATACTTGGAATCAGCTGATTTGTGTGCGCATGTCACTTTGACAAGACCAATGTTTTGATTTTGAACTGCTAAAAAGTTATTTTTAATTTAATGAATAGTGCTATTTGAAAATTGTAAAATCCTAATTTTTTATCATTTTAAAATCAAAATAAGTCAAAACATTGATATTGTTAAAGTGACATTGGTGTTGTCAAAATGACATGCGCACACAAATCAGCTGATTCCAAATAGTTCAAAGTTGCTCGAGTCACGTGTCTGCTCGCGCCCTATAGATGTAAGTATGAAAACATTATTTATATTTCTTATATTGTTGATTGTGTTATTTTTATTGGCATTATTTATTTTTATTTTTGTTAGGTTGTGTCAATTTTAAATGTCATATGATTCAATGTCAATCTGTCCCGAAATAGACGAAAATATTCAGGAACCATGGTGTATCCGGAATATACTGGTTTTTTGGGTGACTTACGGAACATAGTATAAATTTTTAAAAATTATATTATAAAAACTATTTGGAAAGTGTCATAAACGCGAAATTTCATCATTTTATTCAATCTTTCAGAAAAGAAATTAATTAAAAAATGTGTACCGGGACTCATTGTACAAATTTTGCAATACATCCTAACGCTAATCGCCAATAAGTAGGTAGTTTCCTTAATAAATAGTAATCAAAAATCAATTTAGTGTTCTGTTTCATAAATATTGTTCCTATAAATTGTGAATTTGTAAAGTTGTTTCTACCGCGAACGTTATCTTCGTAAATAATGACTATATTAATCCCTCATTTATATACTATTATTTAAACATAAATGCATAAGAATATTTTTATTCTTTTTACTTATTGTCTCGTAAGGAATTCAGATTTATACGGAACTTTAATAAATATTTTATGAAAAGTATAAATTCTTTTTAAATTGCAAGCAATTTAATTCAAGTAGTAGCACAAACGAGCTATTATTAAAGGAAAGAATGAGTAGAAAAAAGTAATATGCGGAGGCACAATTTAATAAGATTTGATTTCGAGGTAAAAAGTAAAATAAACTGGTAGAATATTATACTTTCTTGCGAATTCCTCGGATTCAATTCTTAGCGGCAAAAATACGCGCAAGTAGCTCGTAGAATAACGGGAGCGAAACAGAGTGATTTTCTAGGAATGTCTGGATTGCAAATAAATGGTTTCCTATGTCGCACAAATTCGCATTCCGCACACAATCATCTCCGGTGCAAAAAGCTTGCGAAGTTGGCTCAACAATGTTTCGGATGGCTAATTGACAAAAATTGCACTGCTATTAAAATTTCATGCTGTTTTGCCAGCGCGATTTATGTTTAAATATTTTTACGAGTTGCAATCGTTGCAGAGAATTAAAACATAAAATGCGTTTTTACTGTGGAGGCTTGTATAGACTGCAATTATTCTCAGGAAATTAATGTAAGCGAGGATTCCTCTACATTACCAACTGATAGAATTGTAATTATGTGATTGCTTCGAGCTTTTTTGTTATGTAGTTTACACTTTATATTGTCAGATAACTTTTATGTTTTTCATTACAGCAAGAAATAAATACGGTGAATACATTTATTTGCTATCATTTCAAATATTTTACTGTCTTACACGTGACTTCATATTACTTTTATATTCAAATATATGAGATGAGATGAGACGGGATATTAAATAAACAGTTATATGGTGTTAAACATAATTTCTTAGTTTATAAGACATGCAAAAATTATAATGTAAATAGATAAATAAATAAATATATCATAACGGCATATTACCCATTGCTGTGTGTGCCAATCTGCTTTGTACGCAGGTTTCGGTAATGATGATGAAATATTTGTACCGTGCGGGCGTTTCCCAGGCGACAACTCACGGGGACTCCTTGCTGGCGTGGAGAATACGCCACAAGGGTCAATTTTGTACCATTTAAATATCGAAATATTTGGCGCCGGTCGGTATCGAACCCGGTTCCCCAGATTCGTGACCAGACACTCAGGCACGTGGCCACGACACCTCATTCTGATGTAGACTGCACATTACCTCCTGTCAATTCAATTTTTATTTTTTAAATATAATTAAGGATTTTGAAAAAAGTAGGTACCTATGTCATTTTAGTAAAATTTATAGCGAACGTACTATCTAAACAACTCTTAATACCTAACTTTCATCTATCAGTATCAAATACAAATATTGAATATTTCAACTTTAACTGGAATAAAATAGTTAGTAATTTATAAAAAGTGATTACTTTATCAGCAGTAATAATAATTTCCTATTTCCAGATTACTTATTCCGAGATTATCTCTTAACCTTGTGTAAAAAAAACATTTATGGAAGTTTTATTCTAGAGTACTATCGTTCGTACTTTTCTAATATCTTATTTTTGGAGCATTTTAGATAAAAATGTTCTTTGAAAAAATGTTTTTAAAATAACATTGTTAATATCGAACTGTTTTTGAAATTTTGATTTTTTCAAAAAATTAAGATTCGAATTTTGGTTTTTATTTTTTTATTCAATTTCGAAACACTTTTGAAAAAAATCTGATGTGGACACAACACGACTTCCTTATACACAAGACCAATATGAAGAATAGACCCAAGTATAAAATTGCACGTATTTGACTTAATTTGACATTAGCACCTATTTTTTATTTTTTTGTTATTTTTTGTCCTAATCCATAGCAAGGTTCATTACAAAAAACAAAAATTATGTGTTTTAAATATACATATCTCGCTTATACGAAGGGCTAATTTAATAATACTTGATGTGCTAGACACAGAATTTAATTCTCTAACAATTTTATTTGAAGCATTTATTTCTAAAATCAAAATGAAACCATTTTATTGAAGAAAAACTGTTAACAACTTCAGGTAATATGTCACTTCCGGTTAGCCTGTTTTAACCAAAATCCACTATATTATTCCAATTGACATAAAAGTCTTATATACCAAATTTGTAAAGTGTTAGATTATATTTTAAGATAGTTTTTCATTAAAATCTATTATAGGCTTCAAATAAAGTTCCATTTCTAGAAATTATGTAATGACCAAAAAGGGAGGTGCACAACTAGATGTTATAGCAGTCCTAAATACAAAATTTCAACTTTCTACGGCTTACCGTTTTTGAGTTATGCGAGATACATACGCACGTACGTTCGTACGTATACGTACGTACAGACGTCACGACGAAATTAGTCAAAATGGATTCAGGGATGGTCAAAATGGATATTTCCGTTGAAATCTCAAAACCGAAATTTTTCGCGATTACAATACTTCCTTTACTTCGTACAAGGAAGTAAAAATATGAACAGTTCGATGTTGAGTTTACATGTAGGAATACATATGATTTTTTTTTTTCAGAACAAAAATTCTATGCATAGAAGATTAATTAGAAAAGTAAATAAATAAACACGTATTTTTTATTTATTCATATAATGAAATGACCCATTTCGCTGTAAAAAAAAATGTTTTTAAATAATACTCGTAGTACATGTAATGATTTCCTTTATATTTCGGGATTATATACTAGAGCTTCATCAAGCGATTTTTCACCATCAGTTAAATAAAATATTGACGTCATTTTGCGGTGCCATTACACAAACCATTTCAATATGATGCAGACTTTAATTATAATTTCAGATTTATCGCAAACATAATTTTCATTACACAATTCTTTTTTTTTTTGTTTATTAGTGCATGCATGTTTAAATTTAATTTCAATTAAAATCGTAAAATTTGATTTGTGTGAAATACTCTTATGTGCAATTATAGTAAATATTTAATTAGTTCTTCACAAAGTTGTAATAATCTTATACCTATACATAATAAAAACTTTTTTTTACACGCTCACACAAAACATTACATGAAAATAGTAAACGTGCATAGGAGTATATGGAAAATAATTTATTTTCAATAATTTTGCTCAAAAACAATTACTTCCTGCATCTATAAGTAGGCGGGAGGTGAAAAAGACTATAAACTAACAAGTCACACAGAGAATAAAATTTGGCAAATTGTATTGTAATATTAATATCTCAAGTCGTGGATTTTTTTTGTCTTTTATAAAATGTAAAATGATAATAAGAATAAGAGTAGATAAATAGAAGTTCTTAAAATCTATTACATATTATATATAAAAGTGTAAGAATAACCGCTAGGCAAATCTACACCGTTTTACATATTGACGTAAAATTTTGTGGACCCGTTCTCTAAACTTCAGGACGTATCGTAGAAGTTGTTAGAGTTCAAAATATTGCATAGTTTTTTTTTATAATTAAATTTCAAAGTTTACATAACAACAGCATTGGCATTAGTTTCGAGAGCGGCCTTACCGACAATCAAAACCACACTTTTCAGCTGCCAATCAAATATTTTCATATATAAGTGGTAACGTCAAACGAGTGTTTTTTGATCAATGTCACGAGATAAATTAGCAACAGGCTCGAGTAAAGCAATCGAAAAAAATTAAACCACGATCGGTATTCGGATGACTATTTTCAAAATAAAAATCAAGTAATCATTTATATATTTTTGTCTTGACAAAAATCTTCTAATTTTTATTGTGTTTTGAGGTGTTAGGTATATTTAAGTTTGCTTTTTCAACATTTTAAATAGATTCCTGTCCGAATCGTCTAGTTTTTAATAAAAACTGATAACACTGAAAATATACACACTCTGACAGGTATGTAAACAATTTGTTTGTAAAACGTCAAAAAATTTTCGCTTATCAAAACTCACTTATTTGTAAAAATACGATATCTTATTGGCTTAAAGGGTGTGAAATTTTTTTTGTGACGGTGTTTTGTCGAAATGAAACTTGGTAACTAGGTAGAATCCTCCATCTGGATTGGCTATAATTTTATGAGTGAAATAGTCATTAAAAAATTAACATTTTCAACAAATAAAAGTTTTGATGTTTTGGAAATATTCGCAACAGCAGACTTTTTAGAAATGTTTAAATAAAACTTTGTTCTGACGGCTTTAATATTTGGAATGAAGTTGATTTATATTTTAAACTTCGTAGAACACGAATATAGAATTAATAAAATGTATTTTTTAGGCAAATTTTTCCCAATTTTCTCCAAAATTTTGATATTATTTTCCGCAATTCCTAAGTCCTTTTTGACACTTTTAAAATATTAGTATATCAAATCGACCTTCCTGAGTTCGTTTTTGCAAGAATTAACACTAACTTTAACTAAAATCGAGATATTGACCGGTTTTTAACCTCACATTTTTAGCCAAAAATGTATAATTTTTGAACACGGGGTTGAGAAGTTTTTAACAGGAACCTTTTAATTTTTGCAAAAATAAACACTATTTTTAACCGTAATCGTGATGTTGAACCATTTTTGGCCGAAGCTAAACATATGTAAACATGAATTTTTGAGGGCTCATAAGTACTGAATTGTTTGAAATATTTTCAAATTAACACTAAAATCGTGTTGTACGAGGTTAAAATATAAATTGACTCGCGAGTGAAGCTAGCGGGTATTGGCTAGTATTCTATAAAGCATAAAAATATCGATCTTCAACATTAATTAAAAGAATTTGCAAAGTTTTTCTTTCAAATATGGAAATAGAATCGAGTAATAATTGAAAGGCAAATGAATCCTCTTCACTTCACAAAGGCCAGGTCTACCTTTTCTTTGAGAGGGAATAGCAAATGAAATCCTTCTCATTTGATAGGACTGTCAGAACTAAATCACAGAATAGAGATTAATGGTTTGGGAGTAGAGCACGGTCATTTATAGTAATATCTTCATGCACGCGTACCGTAATGAAATTGTTATTATAAAGACTAATTGAAATGCTTTCAGCGTGATTAAATATTTCCTAACGGAACACCCTGCATCCATGTTCCAACTCTACGTTTTCTTGTTGTGTTTTAATCCGTCTTCTTTTATGCGACATCGAGCCGTGTAATTTCTGATTCAGTCTTGTTGCTTCAAGTAATTAGCTGTCATCCTGATACATTATTTCCTTTCTAGTATTTAGTTTTTATTGTGAAAAGCAAAGCATTTATAAGGCTACATCTGGCAGTATTATTGCTCTTTTCGTAGCAGATAAATATTTCAAACTGTTGAAACGGAACGAGAACGAGATATTTCATTTATATTAAACGAGATGAACGGTATATTGTAATGATGTTTCATTTTCATTCTTGGGGTTTCTAATTTTCTTTTATAAGAGAGATTTCAGGAATTCTTGGTAAAACATTGTAATTGAAAGTTAAAGATGTTTTATCAATATCTATGTTTTTTAAAATAGAAAATATATAAAATATAATGCTAAATTGGGATCTTCAGAATTGTAAGAGCTATGACTTTAAGTTCTCATCTGCTACTACATAACGACAAACAACTAATTTTACTTTATTTTAACCTCTCGTCACCTACAGGTAAGGAAAGTATTGTCTTTGGTCAACATATCGAAACTTGTCGATAAATATCGACACTTATTGATAAATATCGAAACATCCATAAATATCGAAAGTTATAGATGAAATATCGTTAAAATATAGATACTTATCGATGAATATCGAAATTATTTATTCATCGATATTTTGATACCACACATTTTATCGATAATAACAATAATATCCATTTATTAATACTTATCACAAAAAGTGGTATAATAATAATAAAACTTATAATTTTTTAACTGTTACATATATTTGAATTTTCCATTTTTCACTTTTCACTGAAAATATTAGAAATTACTTATAATATAAGATGGAATAAACGACTGATGTTGTTAACGGGATGAAATAATATTTACATGAATAATTGGTGTCTTAACCAATAACTTTCTACGGAATATTTATGTCACATGACAAAACACTAAATTATAAAGTCTTCATTAGGTTAGAGGTTAGGTTAGATCATTATAAATTTCAATTATTTCTCTTCAAATGTAATAATTTCGAATGCATAAAAAATATTTTTTTCGAAAACTGAAATGAAAAGTTAATATTTAGAACTATCAACACGTGAAATGATAGTTTTTTTGTCTACAGAACGTAAAAGACTTTTACATCCCAATATAATCGTAAAAGTCTTATTACACAGCTCTGTCTCTAGTGGTAAAAAATTACTGGCTGTGTAATGTTTTCAAAGATTATTTCGATCAAATAGTTTAAAGCATTGTGCTATACGTTCCATTTTTTAAAAAAATAATTACGATTCAGTATATCATAAAACAATGTACAATGCTCAACCGTTACCCGAAATTTACGTGCTCGCACGGATAAGAAGCTCGCTTCTTTCGCTCGTTAGGTACCGTGTGTTCTGAGTAACGGTCTTGCAATGTAAATTACTATTACATCCACCAATTTATTTTTATTGAAGAAAGGGTGATAATTAATTAAAATCTGTCTATTTTTTATTTGCTTAGAAAAAAATATTCTATTTATATTTAACTGTGCAATAATTTGTAATATACAGGCTGTCCCATAACTTCAGGTACATATTAGAAGGGCATATAGTTCTTAATGTCCTGATTACGGAACAAAAAGAATTTTTTCAAAATTCCTATAATTAAGGGTAGTTCACATAAGAAGAACATTTTTTGTAGCCCTGGATACTATAATATTTGGAATAGTGAAATTAGTTATAACTATTACATAAAATAATTTAACAATGAAATTAATTTATGCAATTACGTAAAGCTTTGTCACTCCAATTAAGTTTGGGAGATGTGTATGTAATGAAAAACCACACAACCTATTCAACCAGTGTCCCAAAAATGTTTCCTTCAAAAACCTCAAAAACTAATTTTTGAATTTTGAAAAAATTCTTTTTGTTCCGTAATCAGGACATTAAGAACAATATGCCCTTCTAATATGTACCTGAAGTTATGGGACACCCTGTATATATACAGGGTGTAAATGAAATAAGTGCATTAAATTTAACCAGTAATGTAACTCGATGAGAGGAACAATATTTCTTAATAACTTTTTTTTCTAAGTCTTTTAGATTTTGAGTTAAAATTCTTTAAAGATTTGCTGCATATTTCGTTACCCCTTCATGGAGAACAAATGGCGGTTGCCATATTCAAGTGCGATACAAACAGCTCAAAAATTGTCGGTTGTCGGTTACACTTACAGTCACAGTAATTAATAAACGAATCAAGGGAAATAACATTATTATTAATTAATACGTAATAGTACAATTTTTAAAATAAATAAATTTAAATTTTGGATAACAAAATTATAAAGTTGTGTATTAAAGCAGGCTTTTAATGCCCTGTGCATAGTCTGAATATAGGAAGACAAGGAGGGACGAGGAAGAGCAAAAGCATAGTTGTTAGGTTATGAGATGATTATTTATCGTCGACAAATCATAATAGTTTAAATACGTTATTCAAAAAATGTACGTACAAACTTTTGTCCATTTAAAAGAGGTACATGAGTACCAATAATTAGTCGTCCATTTATTGTTCCCGCCCAAAACATTTTTTAATGAAAATTTTTACAGCATTTTCGTCGGTCGAGATGTGTATTGTGCATAATAAATACACCTTCCCAAGTAAATTCAGTCTCATTAATGAACATTATGAGCCATTCCCAAAATTGAAGTCTGTTATATGCTGAAAACATAGAATTTTTTGCACATGCTATGGATATAACTGTTGCTTTTTTAAAAATTGTCATATGTGACACTCCGTATTGTGATGTGATAAAGATGTACAAGATTAACAAATGTGCGAATATTAAGTACAGAATGATTTGGAAACGCTCCGTGTAAATGCGTTGACAACTCCATGACACTGTCTTTATGTCAACCGTGATGTCAAGTAAAATGAAGTACAGATACGAATAAAAAAATAAATAATAAACCATAGGTAAGTAATTACAATGTCTGTGTACTCGCATTTTGACAGAATTTTACCTTATAAACAAGTTTATTACTAATATCAAAATTTAATTGGAACAATTAACAGGACTGTCAATTGCTAAAACAAAATTTTTCATAGCTATTGCTACTGCATTCAATTATCACAAAAATATTTGGAACGACTCGTCAATTTACGGGGTGGTAAAAATACTAAAAAAATATGCGATTTCGAGAAAAAGTTATTAAGAAATATTGTTGCTCTCGACGAGTTATATTACTGGTTAAATTTAATGCACTTATTTCATTTACATCCTGTATATATATATATATATATATATATATATATATATATATGGCACTACATATATTTCTGTCACGATGACATTAGATGTGATGATCCCCATAATACTCCTTGGATGTCACATTAATTAAACATAACCGCCAAAATTTTTCTTTACATTTTTATTAATTTTGGGACACAGTTTTTGAAAAAAGTTGTTTGATACTCGATTGCGAAATACTACTAGAATCAAAAATAACTAAATGCGTTTCGAATAAGCGATGTTTATTTTTCACTCCTAGCAATTATATCTTCGCCTGACTCGTGCTGCAAAATTTTTCTATTCGTTCTACACTTTTTACACTTGTTGAATAAATAATTATTCTTGTATATATTACAAAATATTTTGAAATTTGCATGCCTTTGAAAATCGGAAAAGAATTTTAAATCTTCCCTTGCTGGTTTTGTAATGTATAATGTACAAGTACAACGCAACTTTTTCAAGAAATATGTATAAGTAAATTCATTTTTATTTATAAGCATTGTTTAGAATTAAATTTTATTCTTTTATGATTAATTTTTAATATTCGTATTAATGGTGATAATGCCTATTACGTTTATTCACGTTAGCTTAGTTTTTTTAGGAATTAAAAAAAAAACATTCAAACAACGTTCATTTTATCAACGCGCAACTATTACAAGAAAGTTTATTGCTCTAGCTCTAGATAAATATCAAATTGAATCATCTAAACTTCGGGTTGTAAATTTCTATAAATAAAATGACTCTGAAGTGTCATCAAAAACATACTTAACAAATTTGATAATTTTAACTTGTCTTTAATTAGACCACCAACTGCTATCTCCGTATTTTTCTTAGTAATCTAAGGCATCCTCCATAACAAGATAGTAAAATTTTAATAGTCCCGAAGCTTACCTTACAGTATGGCGAGTTAGAATGTTCGAGCGTTTGATTGTTAATTAGAGTTGACGTGCACAATGACCGATGGAGCAAGGCAATAGCAACAGTCCCAGGACAACTAAATACTTACTAATTAGCAGCGTGTAATTAGGAACTCTGCAATCGCAGAGAATGACCGTGGACATCACGACGCCAATTAGAATAGAATCAAATCGTACAGAACAAGGAAGATAAACTACATACGGCAGGGAACGAAACTTGAATGTATTGTATTTTATTTCGCAATATGTGAAAGTTGTAATTGTACTACCACATTATATCATTGTGGCATATTTATTAAAATTAATAGGAATATAGCTACTGGTATTTCTTGACTTTTGCTATGATGTTAGGGAAAAAACTAGTAGAGATGCAGTCTTGGTAAAATGATTTTTATTAAATTGTCATTTATTTAACAATCCGACGTTTCGGTTCCTAATCAACCATAATCAGGACTTTGTTAATATAAAGTTTTCGTAATATAATTGTTAGTTTTTCCAACTATATATTAACATAGCCCTGATGATGGTTTATTAGGAACCTAACGTTGGATTGTTAAATAGATGACAATTTAATAAAATGGTTTTACCAAGACTGCATCTCCAATAGTAGTCATTAATAGGAATATCTCCGTAGACTGATGTTATTTTAATATTTATAATAATCAAGTTAACTGTCAAATACCCTACTTGATTTGACAGATAAGAAACTTTCAACGCATACTAGAACTATATATATATATATATATATATATATATATATATATATATATATATATATACGGTCATCTGTGATCGTGCGGTCAGAGTGCTCGCCTGGCAATACAAGGTTTCTCGTGTTGGACAGCGATCGAATCCCACACGAGTCAGTTTTTAATAAAAACCGACACACCCAGATGAGTCCGAGTGGCAGCAGAGGTCACTATAAGCTACTCTGTATGTAACGAGGGTGCCAACAGAGGGCACTAAAAATGTCTCTGTAAAATTGTATGTGTATGTAAACTATGTAATGAAATTTGTATAGGTCAAAGGACCTCAAAACAAATAAATACATTATTAAAAAAAAAAAAAATACTAGAACTATATATATACCATGACTGTAAATTAAGTTTACTCGGTTATCAAAAAGTAAATTAAAAAAATTTGTATAAAAAATTTCGAAATTTTATGCTATAAATTTTTTTTGTAAAGTACCCCATGAAATTTTACGAAACAAATATTAGTATGTCATACATCAAATTGGATCTTTGTATTCACCCACATATAGATACATACATTTTCTTTTTTTTGTAAACTTATGATATTCAATTATCAATACGCGTAAACTTTTCACCCGTTAAATTAAGAGCAAAAAGTGTAAGGAAAACAGTTGATCAGAATTTGAAACTACCTAATGAGCTCAAAATTATTTGTCAAATATCTTCGTATCTCGTGAAAAATGTCAAATAACTTTAACAATTTTTAACTACTTTGCAGTATCACATGGGATTGTGGAAGTGATGTATTCAGAAATATTTTTGGGAGTGTGCAGCTTGAAACGGACAATTTTTATACCGTGAGTTTCAGCTAAAGCCCTTGTCACACTAGAATTAGTATCTCTGACTTGTCACGCATTATCCATGACTTCGGTTTATATCGTTGACTTATTCCAATGTGATAGCTACAAGGAAGTCATGAATCCTGTGGTCAGATGAAATGGAATCGGTTTCATTTCCTCTGACTATTTATCGCTGACTTTTCTACTGCGCATGCGCAATTGTCTCTGAAGTACAGGAGTGTACCTTTACGAAGTAAAATATAACTCCAGAAACGTCAGAAGTTGACATTTTTTTGTTTGATGCGCAAAAAATGATTATGCTTGCCCGCAATTGCTTTACATTTCCATCGGTTTCATTCATTTTACTTTAAAAAATTTGATATGTCAAACAAATTTGAAATATGTTGTCATAAAGAAACCATATCATAACCAACTTCAAGTATGAAAATCCACTAAAAGTCATAGAAAATGGTTGTTCGAAATTGCAGTGTGATAGAACGAGTTGGTCATACAAAATGAGTCAGCGAAAAAGAGTCAGAGATTTGATTATAGTGTGATAAGGTCTTCAGTTGCAACCACTGAACTCAATATTATATTACTGGAATGCGCCATGATGCGAGATTCCTATAGTAACAAAACAGGCCGAGAGCGATAGCAACACCACAGCAACACACAGGTTTTCCCTCCTTTACGCACTGGCACATTAGCCGTACATTCTGTATAAAAATTAAATAAAAAAATAAAACAAAATTATAATAATCCCACATGTCAATGTTAAAAAATTAATATAAAAATTAAGTCGCAATACCATTAGATTTTGGTGTATATCAGATAACAGGAAATGGCACTTTATTTGAAGCTCAAAATAGATTTTCTTCGAAATATACCTTCAAAAGTTACTATTTGTGTTATTATAAAAATTAAAGATTATTAAATTTTCTACAGATTTGCATAAATACTTTTTGTATATATTTTATGGATAAATTTATAAAATATCTATAATTATATCCCGGAGCCTACGCTTTAAACAAGCATAACTCCTTGGTTACACAGTTCATCTCAAATTTATGTAACTAACAGATAAATGTCACTGTCAAAGACTAATCATTTCAAATTAATAATAGTAACGTTTTTAAAAGAAAATAGTAAATAGAACCATAGTTATATAGAATGGATCTTAATAGAATTTCCGCAATAACTAAATATGCAAGTATGTATATTTAAATTAATAAAAATTAAATAGCGGGAGGTTTGGTGTTCGTTACATCAGATTTTTTATTTTATTTCCTTTTGAGGGATGAAATAAAGTTCACTGTAAAACAATACAATAGAAAATATAATTGTTTATATGAATTTTTTTATCCTTTAATGGTGAAGAAACGATTAAGTAATAATTAACACCCTGAATATGAATTGTCTTTATTCCTTTGTGTTGCGTAGGACAGAAATTATTTTTGTTTAATGGCCGATTCGTTCGAAATATTAGGATATACAGGTGTCCAGAACAACTTGTCCAACAAGGGAACTAAGATATAAGAGTAAGAGACACGAAGTCGGATGAAATTCGGAAAAACAAAAACTGTAAAATTTACGTTTTCCCATATATCTACAGACCTGTGCTTTTTTTCTCAAATAACAAAAAACCATTAAAATGACCTTTTAATGTGGCAACTTTCGTCTAATTTAACCGACTTCGTACCTATTTCTTACAGTTTTCGAGATCCGCCTGTAGGGCAAGGGACAAGTTATCCTAGTCAGTACAAATATACCAGACATTTAATATTTTTCACTTTACATACTGGACGATTCATAAATTAGAACCAAGGTACCTCAAATAAAAATATGACATGGAGAGTGGTATACATATGTAATTGCTTGAACGAACTCCGTCCAGTGGCGTAGCTAGTATAGTAGTTGTGAGGGGGCAAGAAATGATAAAAAGGCGCTAGTGATATTTGCTGATGATGTAGCTACATTTTCGTTATGGCTAGTAAAAATTTAAAAAAAATGTTTTTTTCATTTTTTTAATTCAACATAAAATAGTAGTACTTGCCTATCTATATTTTGACCTTTATCTTTCATATTTAAAAATAAATTTTTAATATTTTGAGAATGCTCTTGTGATTTCTCAAAAGCTTTTTTTTCAATCTTTCATTTCCATACATTTTTTTGTTTCCAGATATGATACTTTCTTATAATTATTTTATTTTTTAACCTCAAACAAGAGTAGCAGTGTAGCACTCAGACTCAGATATAGGTTATTCGTGATTGTTCGCGCTACCAAGTGTCAGAAACCTAAACTACTACGTACTGCGTATGTAGAAAATACATATACCTATTATAAAAATGAGTCAAAAAGTTTTCCGATTTACAATGTTGCAGGGGTAATGATAATGTGATAATGTATAGTATAACTTGCAGCTAATTACTAAAATTATGCAATTATGATCATTTGAATTTGTGATATTGGTAAGTAAAAAAGGCGCCATATCGTTGTAGAAAGCTAGCGTGGGCGCAATTGCCCCGCTGCCCCCATGGTAGCTACGCCACTGACTCCGTCACCGTAAAATATTATTGTAATTGTAAATCTCGTGTAATTAAGAATTTACTATCTATATTAGCATCACTTTCTTATAATTTCCTATTCCTCGTACATAATCTTATACAACTACAATTAAAATTTATAATATTTCTCTCCTTAAATGCTCACACTCACACATCAAACAAGCAATTTCTACAGCAATAAATCTCGGGTTAACTTTCCCTTAATTTCTTTGTTAATACCACCATACCATAAACAACATCAATAAATAAATAAAGTAAAAAATCCGTCGCACAATTAATCGGGCCGCTGTAATTAAATCGTCACAGATTTCTCCCGACCTGAGGTTGCGGAGTGTTCCGGCTGAATGTGATAAATGCGCAGTCATCAATATCGCAGAGGCTGCGAGAACATTCGCCATCGCCAGCGTAATGGCAACGGCTGCCGAGCAAGAAATCATCGCGCTTTTTATCGCGAAGAATGGAGTTTGGATTTTTATCTCCTCAAGATGATGAGCTAATGAGATCGTGGATGGTAGATTTTATACAGATTCTCATGTTAGTGAGATTGTTTTCAAATATGTAGATGTAGAGTATAGACCGCAAACTCGAATACATATCAGGAACATATTATAGATAGATCTTTGAGCGTCAACTAGTTAACATGTTTAACAGGTCGATTCTGTTCAATACTGTAATCCCCAGTTGCAGAAACGTTCATCAACGCTTTGTTTAATTAACGGATCATCTCGATTTTTTGACAGCAATTATTTTAATGTCATAAGAACAAAGAAACGATTCGAATTTGTTCTTTGATGGTCCGTTAATTAAACAAAGCAATGATGAACGTTTCTGCAACCGGACATAAGTCTTATAGGTATGTAGTCTGTAAAAAAGTGATAAAAACGCATCTATTCGTGTTGATTAATATAAAATTATGTATAAGAGTGCCAGCTTTTGTTACGATTTTGTTCATTATTGTATTTTTTATTTATTAAACTCACAAGAAAATTTCATGGACAATTGATACTTTCATAATTTCTAATTTTGGTACAAATTTTAAATGGGCTACTTGCATGGTACTGAAAATCCGATATATGTCACAATATACCTAAAGTTATGTTGAAAACGTCTGCAAAAATATAAATTTTATTTAAAAGAAATTGTATGTTTTTTAGCAAATTAAGAATGAACATTCTTTGTGACGTCATTATTTTGAAGTGGAGAAAGGAAATAGCTATTTATGTAATAAGTTGCGAAAGAAATGTGTTTTAAGCACGCGACGTGAAAATTATCCTACGAGGCGTAGCCGAGTTGGATAACACGTCTACACAATTTCGCAACGTAGGTATTCCATACAAGATTTTTTATACTAGCGTTTTAAAACAGATTATTTATATTTATTCCCAAATGTCAACATTTTGAATTTTTCAAAATTTAAAAGTAGGCAGGCATCAATATGTTAATTACACTCGGTATATTGCTTGCTGGTAATTGTACATTTATTTACTTATATTTACACATATAATAATACAAAAACAAAGAACATATGTAAATACAAAATTATCTTTTTACGTGACTGTCTGTGCGTGACTCTATCGCCATGTACAACTCCAATCTAATGACCAAAAATTCCCTAGGCCATGGCGCGAAAATTCAAAAGTCTCGCATTCACTAACATTCCGCCGCCCTTGAAGTATCTTCAACGGGAAGTGGACACAGCTTCGTGATTGGTCGTTGCAATTCGGTTCCTCTTGGAGTTCTCAGTGTAGCAATTCGAACTCTGCCGTCGCTTCCTGGATGTACTGATTTGACTCTCGCAAGAGCCCACTGCAGTGGAGGAAGATTGTCTTCTTTCACTAGGACTAGCATACCTTCGGATATGTTAGCCGACTCCTTCTGCCACTTGTTCCGTTGTTGGAGCTGCGTCAAGTACTGATTGGACCACAACTTCCAAAATTGTTGATTTAACTTCTGGACGAATTGCCATCTAAGTAATCTGTTTTCTGGAGTGTGCGTATAGTCTGGTACTGGTATTTTAGTCAAGACATCTCCGGTAAGGAAATGGGATGGGGTAAGTATTTCAAAATTGAGAGGGTCGTCATTAATAGGGAACAAAGGTCGTGAATTTAGGCACGCTTCAATTTCTGTTAGAACTGTTGCAAATTCTTCATAGTTTAAGTGCGAGTTTCCCATTATTCTCTTCAAATGGTATTTAGTTGATTTGATCCCTGCCTCTCAGATGCCACCTTGGTGTGGTGCGTTTGAGGTAATAAATTTCCATGAAATTCCTTCATTGGCTGCATAATCAAGGATGTGTTTTCTCTGTTTATCATTTTTGAAGTTTAAGTAAAGTTCTCTCAATTCATTGCTAGCACCCTTGAAGTTCGTGCCATTGTCGCTTCTAATCTGCACAGGTTTACCTCTTCTACTCATAAATCTTCGTAAAGCATTGATGAATGCTTCTGTTCTTAAACTCGTTACCGCTTCAAGGTGAATTGCCCGTGTACTGAGACATACAAACAATGCTATGTATGCCCTTTGCAATTGCGAGTTCCGTCTGTTGCCGGTTTTTATAAATATTGGTCCCGCATAATCAATACCTGTGTGCAAGAATGGCCTTGCAGGTTGCACTCGCTCTTTGGGTAGTTGTGCCATCAACTGTTGTTGAATCTGTGTACGGAACCTAAAACATTTCATATAACTGTGAATAATCTTCCGCAGACTTGACCTTCCGTGAATTGGCCAATATTTCAATTTGATGCTTGCTAACACTGCTTGACAGCCTGCATGCAATAATCGTTGATGTTCATTTTCTAAAATCAATGTTGTTAACGGATGTCTTGGTGGTAGAATTAGAGGGTGTTTCTGCTCGTACGGTATCAATGTGTTCTGTAATCTTCCACCAACTCTTAACAAACCCTTCTCGTCCAAAAATGGTGTTAAGTGTCTTCAAATTACTGTTGTTGGGTATTTGTTTGTTAGATTGAATTACCTTAATTTCAGTTTTAAATATTTCACTTTGAGCTAATCTAATTAATCGATTTAAAGCTTCATTAAGTTCCTCAGAGGTAAGAATATACGAATTTCTTGTTGCGTCTTTTAAGTTGTTAAAGAATCTTACGCAATATACTGTTACTCTCTGTAGTTTTCTTAATTTGGAAAATCTCGTAAATAGTTCATTGGGTTGTGTCGTTAATAACACAGTTGAGGCTGAATTCTTTTCTTCGGGTATATTTGTTGTATATGTGGTAAATGATTGCTCAGGCCAATTTTCCTGGTTACAAGCCAACCACTGCGGGCCTTCCCACCATAGTTCTGAAGTCTTCATCTCTTCTATGTGCAGTCCTCGTGTTAACAAATCTGCTGGATTTTGTTTTGAAGAGACGTGCCGCCATTTGTATCCCTTTGTAACGTCTTGTATATCTGCCACTCTATTTGCCACGAAGGTAGTCCATTTCGTGGGTTCTTTAGCCAGCCATGACAAAACTATTGTTGAGTCTGTCCACATATAAATATCTGAAAATTCAATTTCTAATGACTGTTGTACCTTGTGAGTTAAATTCGCTAATACATGTGACCCACATAATTCTAAACGCGGTAGTGATATCTGTTTCAAAGGTGCAACTCTCGACTTAGAACAAATTAGTCTCACCGAAACTTGTCCTTGATCGTTTTCCGCTCTCAGATATAAAGCTGCTCCATAAGCTGTTTGCGACGCGTCTGAGAATCCATGTAGCTGGAATGTAGTTGCGTTGTCTACTGCAATGATTCGTCGCTCTACTTGTAAGTCCTTAATGTCATGTATTTGTATTTGCCAGTCTTGCCATTGTTCTGAAAGTGAAGAATAAAGTTCAGAGTCCCATTCTATTTTTAGTTTCCATAACTCTTTTATGATAAGTTTAGCTTTCAATGTTACTGGTGCTAAAAGTCCTAGAGGATCAAATATACTTGCAATCGTTGATAATATAGCTCGTTTTGTCATTTGTGATGTCTCGCCTTTCGTTGCCACAAATTTCAGTTTATCTTCTTGTGGAGACCACAATAACCCTAGTGTTTTTGTTTCATCCTTTCTTAAATGAATAGGACTGTTGTTTTGTTGTCCTTCCGAACTTTCTACACGACTGAGTATTTCTGATGAATTGGAACACCACTTATGTAATTCTAAGCATGCTGTTTTTATTTGATTTTGTAGTTTTAAAGCATCATATGTAGAGTCTGCTCCTGTTAATATGTCATCTACATACGTGTCATTCTGAACTCTCTTTGATGCCAGTGGATAGTCCGAGTTATTTTGGGTCAAATGCTGGAGACATTTTGTAGCTAAATACGGTGCTGCTGATGTACCGTATGTTACTGTCTGTAACTCATATATCCCCAATTCTTCTGTTACATTTTCTCTCCAGATTATTCTTTGTAACTTCCTGTCTTCTTCAGCCACTAGTATTTGGCGGTACATTTTCTTGATGTCTGCTAAGAATATTATTTTATGTTTCCTGAATCTCAATATTATGCTAAATAATTCTTGTTGTACCACAGGTCCCACCATTAAAATGTCATTTAATGATTTCCCATTCGTTGCAGCCATCGAAGCATCAAAGACTACTCTTATTTTCTTGACATCATTATCTTTGTATACAGCGTGATGCGGTATATAATAACTCACCTCTGTTGAGTCTCTTTCTGTTGTTTCTATCTTCTGCATGTGTCCTAGTTGCATATATTCATTCATAAATCTTGTATACTCACATTTCAGTTCTGGATTTCTTGAAATTCTAAACTGTAACTTCTTGAATCGTTTCTCCGTATTAGTATATGAATCTCCTAAACATTGTGTGCTTTCACGTAAAGGTTATTTAACAATGTATCTGCCTTCAGTATTCTGACAAGTTGTTTTTGCAAATATCTCTTCGCATTTCTTCTCTTCAATTGACATTGTAGTGCCAGTTGTGAAACAATGTTCTAATTCCCAAAATTTCCTTAAAGATTGATCCAGTTGTTCCGACGTTACAAGAAAACAATTCTTTTCAACTGATGTTCCACTCTGTATTCTTCCTGAGATAATCCACCCCAGTGCTGAACTCTGAATGTACGGTAGATTCTCTCCCAGTGCTTGTTTATTTGAACCCAGTATCTCAAAGAATATTTCGCCACCTATTAACATATCAATTGTACTAGGTTGATTAAACTGTGTATCAGCTAATTTCAATTCTTTTGGCAAATTAAACAATTCAATATTTATGAATTCTACTGGTAAATAACGTGTAATGCTATCTAGAATTAAGAATTCCAAAGTTCGTTTATACTTATTGTATCTCGATGCAAAAGTTACCTGTACTGCTTTACTTGTCCTAGCTGATATTTGATTTATGCCATTGATTGGCACCTTTTTCTCGTACGTACGTAAACCCAGCTTCTCAACTAGTCTTCTTGTTACAAAATTGCATTGTGATGCATTGTCTAGTAATACCTTGCATTCAATCCAGCTTTGTGCCTTGTCCATGACCATTACGCAAGCTGTTGACAGAAGTATCTGAGTCTTTTCTTCTGCATTATACAATGCTGTTGCTGCAGTGGCTTGTATCGTTTCTTCTTTCTCATTTTGTTTACTTCGTTTCTCTACGGTTTGTTCTTGTACAGGAGGATGTATTAATGTGTTGTGTCTCCGCCCGCATGTTCTACACTTTTGTGATGTGCAATGTTTTCCTATATGCCCAAAACGTAAACAATTAAAACAAACCTTACTGTCCTTTATTACTTTTAATCGTTCTTCATAATTCATCTTCTTAAACTTCTCACAATGGTATAAATTGTGTTTCTCGTCACAAAGTTTGCAATTCTTCTCTGGTACACTTACTGTAGCAAGTGATGTTCGTGAAGTACTCTTTTGACTTGTTTTAGGCTGACACATTATTGCTTCTAGCGAAGTACAACGATTTTCTAAGAAACTGTACAACTCTGCAAGTTTTGGTAACTCGCTGTGACTTCTGTGCAATTCCCACGCTGTTCTACTTGATGTATCTAACTTCTGTGTTAGCATAAATACTATCATGCTGTCCCAATGTTGTACTGGCAATTTCTGGGTTTCTAGTGACTTCAAATGCTGCTTCGTTTCTGAAATCAACAGTCTTAGAGTACGTGGCGCATCTTTAGTTACGGTCGGTAGTTCAAATAATGCTTTTAGATGCGAATTTACAATGTATTGCTAATTATTGTACCTATCTATCAATAACTGTAATGTAGGTTTATAGTTCTCACCTGATACTGGAACTGCTTCGATTAATCTGAATGCCTCACCTTTGACATATGATCGTAAATAAAACAGCTTCGCGATATCTGACAACGAAGTATCTGCGTCAATTAAAGCCATAAAAACATCATAGAACCCCTGCCACTGGTCGTATTTTCCATCAAATTCTGCAACCTTGATTGCTGGCAAAGAAACGTTATTTTTCAACATTTCTGTCTTTCTTGGGTTGCTGCAATTGACTTTAAATCACTTTCTTGCTGTTTCTTCGTATTTTCATTAAGAATCTTCTTAACTCTTGCTATCGCTGTAAGATACAGTTCTTCAACTTCCGCACGATTATCGTTATGCTTATTAGGCTCTAGCTGTTCCAGTTTTAGTTGAATATTATCATAGTCTATCCATAATTTCTCTACTAGTTCACCTCTTACTTGCATATCTTCCGGTGTATTCGTCTCCGATGAATACTGCTCTGTTACAAACTTATGAATCCTCTTCATTCTTGTATGCACTGATTCTCGACTATTTAATAACTGTTCTTTCGAATGTGGTGCCATTTTTTAATTTAAGTAGGAAGTAATGGTTAAGGAATGTCTGAAAATATGGAAATAGAGATGTTTGACTTACCGAATTACTGTTTTTTTTTGTTGCTGCACGTGCACGCTGAGTTGAGACGCCTTGGCACGTTCACACACTTTGTCTCGATGTTTTTCACCTCTGTAGAGATGTATCTCGTTCTGGTAACTTCTCCTCGTTGTTTTCACCTCTGTAGAGACGATTCTCGTTCTGATAACTGTAGTTATCCTCGTGTTTTTCCTTGCAATGTATTGCAAAGTTGCTCACTGCTACCGTCCTTTTGGGTTATCTGCTATCATCCGGCTTCTCGAAGGACCATCAATATGTTAATTACACTCGGTATATTGCTTGCTGGTAATTGTACATTTATTTACTTATATTTACACATATAATAATACAAAAACAAAGAACATATGTAAATACAAAATTATCTTTTTACGTGACTGTCTGTGCGTGACTCTATCGCCATGTACAACTCCAATCTAGTGACCAAAAATTCCCTAGTCAAATTCAAAAGTCTCGCATTCACTAACACAGTTTCATCTTTTTGTTGCTATGGGATTCAATATGTTGTTTCATAAACATTGATATGTCAACGTGCTCGGTGTATAATTTTTCTTTTTGGTAATAAATTTACTTAAAATGAGTGACTCAGAGATTGACTCTGATATTGAAAATGGTGCAGAGGCTGCATTGGCTACACTGGCTCCAGGAAAATCAAAAAAATTGTATGAAGAAACTTACAAAAAATTTGACAGTTGGTGTGAGGAGAAAAACGTTGAACACATTACAGAAAAGGTAGTTTTAGCCTATTTTTCGAAATTATCATCCATTTATAAGCCATCCACTTTATGCGTAATTACTCATGCTCCGAACTAAGATATACCTTAATAAGAATGTGGATATAAGTAAATTTACCAATCTTATTGCATTCTTAAAACGAAAAGCTAGTGGATATAAGCCTAAAAAATCAAAAATATTCACTAAGCAAGAGATAGTTCGTTTCATGAAGGAAGCTGATGACAAGGATTATTTATTGGCAAAGGTTATGTTAATTGTTGGAATCTATGGAGCATATCGCCGGGAGGAACTTACGTTTTTACGTGTAGGAGATATTGAAGATTCTACTTCTTTCATAAAAATTAATATTCCAAATACTAAAACGCATATTTCACGATTTTTTATGATAACTTAAGGGTTTATCGATGGAATCAACTGTTTAGCAATGTTTCGCAAGTACGCACAACTTCGACCTACTCATACTGAACATCAACGGTTTTTTCTAACCTAAGTGTTGCACGCTTCCTGTAGGTATAAATACCATAGGTGGTATACCTAAAAAAATTGTAGAGTTCCTCAGTCTCCCAAATGCTAAAGAATATACCGGGCATTGCTTTCGGCGGTGTTCTGCAACATTTTTGGCTGATTCGGGAGCAGACATTACAGTGCTCAAGTGACATGGAGGGTGGCGTTCAAGTTCTGTTGCTGAAGGCTACGTTGAAAATTCTTTGGAAAATAAGAAAGAAATTTCACGAAGAATTTTGGGAGAAAAAGAAACAGCAATTAAAAAAATAAAAATTGTCGACAAAGAATCAGAATCCAGCAGCACATCTACTTCAGTTTCTACCCACATTGAAGTTAACCAAGAAGAAGTGTTGTAAATTAAACTGTCATTTTTAAACACTAGTGCTTAAAAGCACTTCATTTAACAACGAAAATGACAATCGAAAACTTGTTATAATACGCTAGTATAAAAATATATTTAAGAATGTAACCTACAGATGGCGTGCGAGTGTGAGTTTTAATTTAAATTTACCATTAGTTCATTTTTCTCTCACTGTCTCTCTTGTTTATTATTTGTAATTTGCGTGGTTTCTATTACTTTTATTACGTATTTTGTTCAAACGTCAAACAGATGTTCTGTCATGAGTGTCATGTTTAAATTACCCGCACATGTCGTTGCTATGGGGCGTACCGATACGCTTGATGGCCATTCATTGGTGCGGCGTAATTATACGTCATACATGGCGGTAATTTTAATATGTATTCAAATTTCATTAATATTTTTCTGGCCAATTAATGAAAATTTTGTCAAAAGAAAAAATATGTGTAGCAAGTTTTTATCGGCTGTTCAAAAATATTAAATAAAAAAACGGCACACAGGTAGCGCTTTAGGCTATATACAATATGTACGATCTCTGAGTTACTTGAACATGCATCAACTTAATATATTTTTATAGTTAAAATAACACAGAGTATTCAATTTAAGTTTGCCACCATTGCTAGGGAACTATAAGAGATAAATGATTGGTTAAATTGGCAATTTGTAATCTTAAATAGGAACATACAATTTTTATTTGATTATTCGTTATATATTTAATGGTCCGTTTTACGAGCGCACTTTTATAATACAAGCGTTTTTATGGAGCGCGCTTTTATTCTTATTAGGGAATGTGGTCCATAAAAGCGCGGTCGTAATACGGACCAATATCTATCATGGCACTCTAATTCAATGAATTCAAGAAATTAGTAATTTTGAAAATCGTAGACTTGTGTTTTAAATAAAGCAAATTTTCTTCAAATTTCATTTCTTAAATTTTGAGTTTTGCGTCGTTTATTTTTAAAATTGCATATCAAGCAAGAACACAGGGAAGAATCCAAAGAAATTGTTGATGCAGATGTTCTAAACTTATTATTATCAGGGCCGTAACTAGCTATTCTTGCGCCTGGGGCGGAATATAAAATTACGCCCCTTCCCCTTTATTTTTAGCAAATTATTATTACAAAAATATAACTACATAAAAAGGTAATTTCGGCTCCAAAATTATCCTCTTTTGACAAGCATGACGATTTGTGTCTGTTCAAGAATTAGTTCCATATTCTCTCGTCTCGGCGAATGAACTATATAGTTTTAGTATTAATTAACAGTATTTAATGTATATTTCAATTACAATAATTATAAAAAACAAAATAAAGACAACATTATGTCTGACGCATATCAATTGGACTAATACTGGAACGCATATTAGAATTAAATGTTTATATCCTGATCAACACAAAGATGTGTTTGTTTTCTTCAAATATATTATTGATTTTGCATTAAGAAACCAATTAAAACTTATTGTTAACATGTCAATGCAGTACGATTGTTAAAAAAGTAGGTTCGCGGAAAGTTTTTATAAACTGGGCTTTCTGGGCAAAAAATTGTAAAAAACTTAAGAATTCGTCAGGAACGACGAAAAACTTAATTTTGCAGTTTAAAAATACTGGAAATATTGAGACAAACGTTAAAACTGGGCGTTTTTCGATGATTGCGAAAAGGGATGACCGTGCTCTACGCGCCCTTATTATAGAAGATCGCCGAGTGTCTTTCCCAGATTTGCCTGTCAAATGGGCAAATGTGATTGGCAGATTGATCTTTAAAGACACTTGTCTGAGAAGTATGAAAAAACTGAGTTATGGGTTCTACAAGGTAAAATAAATCATCATAATACAATCCAAACTTGTAATTTTTTCATCTAAGCAATGGAAAAATCTCGACTCACACAAAAACAAAAGCAAGCTCGATCTTTAGTCCTGGAATTCAATCTCTGTGTTCTTCTGCCGATACATTCACTGACTGGACTGCCACGCGCTGATGGGGGTGCCTTGCGCGCGAAATTTAAAAGTCACAGTGCACAGAAATACAGTATTAATTCGCAAAGAGTGCAATAAGAAATCCAAGAGTGTGCTTGGCTTATATTTAAGAATTTTTCTGAAAATTATCAAATGAAGAACATATTTCTGCGCCCTATAAACAGCTGCGCCTGGGGCAAGAGCCCCGCTCGCCTCACCCTAGTTAAAATCTATAAGGTTGTATGATGCAGATATTAGGTAAAGACAATTGAATTGTCAAAATAATATAAACTCCAAAGGGTTTATTTTTGACAAATTTTCCCCATAGAGGTAAATTGTTTTACATGAAAATATTTTTTATAATTTATAAAAAACTACATTATCTTCAAAAACGATTCACTTAAGTTTTTGGGTAAAATTTCGTAAAATGGTGTTAACTCTTTTTTAATAATCACTTATTCATTTAAAATTCTTGTAAGAATAATTAAACAATAGGTAATTCCATTGCAAAAATTGCTGTTAAATCTTAGTGATTTTTTTCGAAATTTTTACAGCGAATATATCTAAATTTAAATTCATTATTTCTAATTTAAAAAACAAGTCTATTAACCTATGTGGTAATACGTATTATAATTACGTTAATAAATCGCAAAAGAAAATAATCAACTTTCACTCACCCCACTCTGAACGTTGTGCCTACAACTCTTCGCATGTCCATTACAAACACACTGCCCTCCTATGGTGATATCCCTGATAGCGTAGTACAGCCTCTTCGCCAAAGGTTGAGCTCCTAGACCGCCATGGCGGGCAGCGGCTACAGCAGCTGTCGCTCGGTGCTTCAGGAAACGAAGACGAACGTATCTCGCTTTGGTGAAAGCTAGAAGTTCTGGACTAGAATCGTTCGCTCCTGGACGGCCGTGGAAGAGAGAAGTGTGAATCTAAAAAAGAAAAAGACAGTAAATAAATTTACTGAACTTAAATAGGAAGTTTAACAGTTTAAATTAATTACGAAAACATTATTGTGCAGTTTTAAACGTCAATGTTAATTAAGGCTCAATTTACATTAGCGTTACGATTTACGATACGAAAAGCACTGTGTGACCGTTTGTGGTTTTGACAGCACGAGTTCGAATCCGAACGAAATCAAATTTGATTTCATTTTCAATTTTATAGCAAAAAGTGACTCAAGATGCATTACATCTGGTAGTGCTTACTACGTTCTTGCCTTACTTAATAGGACAACACTTTTTTTTCCAGAAATAAAGTCCTTTTGTCGTACCACAAGCAAGTCAGGAAGAAATGGCGGAGAAAAAAGAAAAATAATTATGATCACCTTCTGTCATTCTAATATTGCAAAATATAGTTCGAAACAGGAGATCGCTAATAAATTGGAGTCACATTAATTGATGATTAAAAAAATCTGATGTGGCCAGCACATTACCTTCCGTCAGTTCTATGTATTTTGTATAAATGTCATACAGAAAGTACCTTGCAAAAGATTATATTTCTTGTACATTACTTTAAGGCAGTTGTATGTATTTTATACAAATTCCATACAGAAAGCTTCTAACAAAAGATCCTATATTTCCAGTAAAATTATAACATAAACATACTGTCACCTGCACTTGACACTGACACCTTTCAATCAGAATTTTTATAATGTAGCAGCTGTTTCCAGAGTTATAGCAAAGCTGACTAATATATATCATATTTAATTTCTTTATAATTTTTTAACTCTATGTCCATTTAATATGAAGTATAAAATGCATTCAAATCGTATAGAGAATAAATAATTCTTTAATATTTATAATAACATTAAATGTGAAAAATCTGATGTGGCCAGCACATTACCTTCCGTCAGTTCTATGTATTTTGTATAAATGTCATACAGAAAGTTCCTTGCAAAAGATTATATTTCTTGTACATTACCTTAAGGCAGTTGTATGTATTTTATACAAATTCCATACAGAAAGTTTCTAACAAAAGATCTTATATTTCCAGTAAAATTATAACATAAACATACTGTCAACTGCACTTGACACTGACACCTTTCAATTAGAATTTTCTTAATGTAGCAGCTGTTTCCAGAGTTATAGCAAAGCTGACTAATATGTATGATATTTAATTTCTTTATAATTTTTTAACTCTATATCCATTTAATATGAAGTATAAAATGCATTCAAATCGTATAGAGAATAAATAATTCTTTATTATTTATAATAACATCAAATGTGAAAAAATGATATTTAACATCGTTTTTTCAAGAAAAACTGTTAAAATCTTCAAATGAGGGTACTTCCGGTTGACCAATTATAACCAAAATCTAATCAGCTCTTCACATGGATGTAACGAAGAGGAATACGAAAGAATTGTAATTTTTGGAATTGTAGTATTAGAGTTATCGCATTAGAAAATTTTGTCACACACAGACACACACACACACACATACATACACACACACACATACAGACATCATCGTAAAAATAGTAAAATCGTATTCTAGGGACCCTAAAACGTGCTTATTCATCAAAAACTCACCACCGAATTTTTTGACCAAAGACAATACCTTCCTTAACTAAAGGTGACGGAAGGTAAAAACTTATATGGTCAATAATTGGAAATATGCGTGAATAATAAACAATTTAATAATAATTATTTGAATATTAAGAGCATAAAGTGAGCGGAGCACGACAAAGTTTCGAAAGCAGCAATGACACTTTACGTTTGTATAATACGCAAAACTCAGACAAGCAGGAGGTAAAAAAATATTTATCTAATATAATTTTGAGCTTAGGTATGAGTATTAAAAATTGTGTGTATAGTCTATTTTAATATTGTATATAATTAAATGAAAATAAATTTTATTTTGCGGACGAGCAATAAAGTTCTTCTTTTCGCTATGGGCCAAAAATGAGCTTTTTATACCGTTGAATTCTTCTTTATTGAGCTAGCTGGGAAAATTGTCTATACAGATGAATGTTTCCATAGCGATCAGTTGTTTATTTATTTATTTCTTATTTCCTCGCAAAATAAAATAATGCATACCTATAGATTTTTATTTATTATTGTTTTCAGGACCCAGTACAGTATAACTTTCAGGTCTTGTTACGTAACTTACTCTATTATGCTTGTCGCCACGGGACGCGCAAAATAGTTATTTGTGTACCAAGGGATGAAAGTGTTTCTTTGTCGAACCAAAACGAAAGTTGCAGCTTTAAGGAAGCAAAAGCTGCAACCGTTTGAGATCGACAAAGGACTTTCAACACGTGTTATACACTACTTTTTCTACTCCTGCAAGATTAAAAATAAGGAAATAAAGAATTTTTTTTTAAATAATTTGATATTTATTATAAATTTTTGTATTTGTTATGCGTATCTATTAAAACAACCATTCTATACAACATTGATAAATAAAATTCGTTGCTAGGATACCGAAGCGTGGTGCAAAGAGTCACTTTCAGCAAACCAGAAAATTATATTTTCAGAGCAGGAATAGAAAAAAGAATTTTGTTGCTCGCTCGGTTAAAAAACCATTTTTTTACGAAGACAAATGAGAGCGTAAATGTCTATCTTTCATAGCACTCGTAGAAAAAAGAGAAAAATATTTAATTTGCCATTCAAGATTTCTTTTACTTTCGCAAGTAATTTCTATCTAACGTGGCATCATAAATTCAATCCAGTATTATTTGATTTATGTACATCATTGTTTCCTTATTTTCTGCATTCATTTACTTATACATAGATTCGGTATTACAAAAAGATGATGACAGAAAGCATGAAAGTAGTAAGAATTTGGAATAGAGTATTTGTGTGATGTAGATGTTATATTTTAAAAAATAATATCTTTTTTAACTATGATACTTCCTTTTATACAGTTTTAAGGTTTAGTTTAAGTGGATGACTCCATTATAATCCTTAAAAAATTAAAGCAAATAAATTATATTTTCTCTTCTTTTATGTCAATTAAAAATGAATTCATTACGGGGAAGCGAGTTAACCCTTAACCCCTCTGGGTACGCCACTGGCAGGGGTATACTGGGTACAGTACAAGAGCGGTGGAACAAAAAATAGGTCATCGCTAAGTTTCTTCCGGCAAATATACGCCAATATAAATGTAACCAGCCCGCATATACGTGCAAGACGGTGTCAATAGGGTCCTCCACCATAACAGAATATTGAGTAAAATGTTAGTTTACCATATTGAAAGTAGATAAGAAAGAATCATGATTGAGACGAAAAAGTTTTAAAAAATTGTTAAGTTTTCGAAATATTTAAAATTTTAAGCATTTATACATCAACGTCACAACTATTGCTATCTTTCTCGCGCAGCCTACTACAGAAACTGGTGCAAGAAAGCTAGCAATTCGCAATCGAAATTAACGATAGAGGCGCTGATTTTCGAACCAAGATGGCCGCCATACGATGGGTTTGACATATGACAGTTCACATGGTTTACTGTGTTTCGTTGATTGTGTATATAAACCGAGTTTAAAAAACTTATTTATATGTGGGCGATAAGTTAAAATATTTAATTATTAATTACTAAACTACTCACTCAGCTGCCACTTATTCAATATGGCGCTTGTACGATTGCTTTTCGCAGTACTGATTTGCGCCACTAGAAGGAATTTTTTAACTACGATTGCGAATAGGTTCCGTTAAAAATCAAATGCAGTTGAAATAAAAACAATTATGACTTTTTTAATACTAGTAATTATGGGGTCTCGTGGCCGCGTGCCTGTGTCAGGTCGCGAATTTGGGGAACCGGGTTCGATCCCGACCGACGCCAAATATTTCGAATTTTAAATGGCACAAAATTGACCCCTGTGTTGCACTCTGCAAGCCACCAATGAGTGCCAGTGAGGTGACGCCTGGTAAGCGCCCGCACGGTGCAAATATTTCATCATTACCGATATCTGTGTACAAAGCAGATTGGCACTAGTGATGGGTCAATTCCCGAAACTTAAAGATACGGGAAAATTCAGAGAAATTTTTCCGGGTTATTTTTGAGAAATTTCCCGAGGAATTTCCAGAAAAATTATCTTCGGGAAATTTCCCAAGGAATTTCAAATATAAATAAAAATTCTAACTGTAAGTTTATTTAGTTTTTCAGTGAAATTATGGTAAAAAAATACATACATACATATACTCGTATCAATATATTTATGTACATACATATCAAACATACTAGTAGAGCGACTCTGTAAGAACTAATAAAAATACTCCCCCATATTTCAAATATTCAATATATTTTCATACTTCTAATCAAAGGTGCAATATTCAAAAAACCTTAAATGAGGAATTCAGAAACATCGTACTAAATTTCACAAGTACTTCTATTTACTTAAATTACTCAAAAAATGAACAATGTTACATATTTAATAATTATTTATAACAACTTGTACCGAACATCAAGGCCAAAATATTTTAAAATTTAGGGGAAATTTGCAAAATTATATTCACGGGATTTTTCTAAAAAAATTCTGGGAAAAAAGTAACAAAATTCTTCCCGAATTTCCAGGAATTTTCCCGGAGAAAAAACAAATCCCGCCGAGAATTTTTTGGCGGCACATCACTAATTGGCACACCCAGCAATGGGTGAGCCGTGATGATATATTTATTTTATTTTTTAATACCGGTAATTGCTTGAAAATTATACGAATTTTCATTTAAAATAATAAAAAAATTAAAGTGGAGGACCCTATTTGCTCGAAACGCTCAACGGGATATCTCCCCGTGTCCTGGCGGACAAGTCCACCCCTGGAAACTGGTTGGTTGCTGTAATGACATTAATGTGAGAAATGTGACATATAGATACGTATGTACATAACCACATACCGTCACCATCACCCTACGCACAGAGTACATGGTATTGTGATCGTACTGTTATCGATAACGCAAATCAAATCTAACTGTTCAATCAATTTGCACTTTTAAAAAATCGTTGTCGATTAAAATTAATTAAACGATTGATACACCCACATTTGATATTTAAAACAAAAAGTAAATCAAATTTAATCTAAAAAGAGATGAATACAAGCCCACGAACATTGACATTTAGGTTGCAGAGTACAGAGACAGAGTCATTTATCTCAATGAAACAGATACTTGACAATAATTGTTTCATTCAAATTGACCTTTATATGATTAGTCAATGAATTTAAATTGAAATTATATTAGCTAGTTCATTTAATATAGTTAAGAGTCGTTTGAAATGAAGTAATAACTTATTCACTGCAAAGGTTTTTGCAACAACAATGTAACAAATGGAAATCAATTCACGACGCATAAAATAAAACGAACTAAATAACAGTGACTGTTTAACATTTTTGCTCGTGACGTTTCGCATTAAAACTCTAATTACTGCAGTTGCAGACTAGCTGTTCCTTATCTCTATGTGAAACAAAGTGCGCTTTGAAAAAAACAAACTACTGAACGTTTAGGCAACGTTCCATTCCATCCAAATGGACGCATTGTAAAAAAGTATAAAAAGTAATCTACCAGTATAAAGAGATTTAAAATACGTTAAAATCTGCAATTACCACAGAACTTAAATCATTTTTATCGGCCTGGTAAACGTAGCTTACTATTATAAATTACACTAGCTAATAACCATAAACATTATCGAGAACACGATTCAATTCCGGAGAGCGAAGCGACTTTGCAAAAAATATGTTAATAGATTACTTCACCAATAACTGGAATTCTCTTTGTTACACCTAAATATTTGTACTTGTATTATCTCTATTACCTCTTCTTATTAATGACCTCATTAAATACATAATACATAGAAACATAGAGTTTGACCACATGCATTGGGTTTTGCTATCTTAAACTGAACATATGTAAACTTATCGTTTCAGGGAAAAAGGTTCAGACCTACCACATTTTCTGTTTTATTTTTAGACCGTAAAATCTTTCTTTACTGAGCTGGCTCAGAAAATTGTTTATAATAGTTATTTGTATATCAGTAGTGATGGGTCAATTCCCGAAATTGAATGATGTGGAAAAATTGCCGGAAATTTTCAGATAAATTCCCAAGAATTTTTTTTGAAAATTTCCCAAGGAATTTCAAATATTACGTTGCACAATATTTGTTGACGGAGTAAGAGTATGTAACAGGCAGGCATAAGGTACAAACATGCAAAAAAGAACAAGTGTCAAGGTATGATATTATCTAAAATAAAATTTAAAAAAAAAATCCGAGAAAAAAGTCAAGATGCCTTTCCCCGCAAATCGTAATTGCAGGAATTTTCTCTTTTCCTTGCGGGAATTTTTTAGTGGCACAACATTAATAGCAAGGCCCCGAAATCACTCTTTAGCGTACCGAGAGAAAAATTGTCACCGAGGCCGCTTGCGGCCTTGGCAAGACAATCTCATCATCATTACCGAAATCTGCGTACAAAGCAGATTGGCACACCCAGCAATGGGTAATATGCCGTGATGATATATTTATATTTATTTATTTATTTATTTATTTATATATATATATATTTATTATTTCCTCGCAATAAAAAAATAAAATAAAATGCATACCTATAGATTTTTATTTATTTTATTTTTTCAGGACCGCGTAAAAATATTTACTGAGCGCACAAGCTAACTCACCCAGTAAAGTATCACTTTCAGGTCTTGTTACGTAAATTACTATTTCAAGCCATTTGTGTATATTGTTTTGCAGATATAGGATGTACAGAGCTCAGAGCTATTCATATGTAAACACACGGCACAATCTTTTAAGTAAATGTTATATAATGTAATTTAGTTTATTTAATACAAAAATTGGTTGGCATCTTCCCTTAATAAAGACGAAATGACAAAAATGCTATGTTCGTTTGGAAAAATACAGTGGCTACTTCACATCTCGAATGCCAAATTTTTTTCCAACTTTAATCTTAAAATACCAATGTTTTAATTATTATATGTTTAACTTACAGTTTTTTCACTTACTCAACACTGTAAAACTACAAAAATTATTAAAGAAAAATGCAGATATCTCTATTCTCATGTAGGACTGGTTTGTTTTATAATTTTATCAGGGAATTATTTAATTCGGATAATGAACACGTTGTTTATAGAGTTATAGAGGCCATGGGCGTCATATAAATTTTTAAAAATAATAGTAATCCGTTCTTAGCTTACCTCTCCGTTTTCGAGTGGATATAATTTCGAGTAATAAGAAGTACAGATGACGTCAGTATCCGTTACGTATTTCGGTTTCCCAGGGGTTGCTGGTATTCCGTGTACTTGAAGACAATCGTCATCAGTGATGACGTAATACTGCCACGGTTGATATGTAACACCATCTGTTGAGCGTTCTAATATCCAGGAACCTGGTCGAGGTGCAGGGCCAGATTTGACGATTACGTCTACCACTTGGTACACCTGAAAAAATAAAAAGAATATTTTCAGAACACAGCAACCAAAAATACAAATGTGCTAAGCAGGTTGCTTTAAAAATTTACTTTTAAAATAGGTAATAGAATCTATAACTCGGATTTTTGTACAAAGAGGATGTCAAACCTATGAATCATTTATAATAAATTTTCAACATTCACATAAGTCTCTACATACTATCTGCTTTTAATCTGTATCGTTGAACGATGCGAAAAAAGAACGCGTTTCATGTCTTGATTCGTCTGCAATGGCTTCTTGCTTCGAATGTAGTACGTTTATGAAAGTATTATACACGCTGTGAGGCACGAGCATACCATTTGTCTAAATAAATATATTTTTTAAAAAGTATTACAACAGTCAATCAAATTATTTACGGTACGTGTACTTTTATTCAAATATTCAAAATATGCATATCTATTTAGCGAAACACTAACACTACGCAGGCACCAATGCACTAAATATATATAAATCGCCGACAGGGTAGCATGTATTTGGAGTAAATGACACATAACTATAGAATCCTCTTTGTATAAAAATCCGAGTATATATATGATCATCCGGTATTCTAACTAAAGCACCATTTATTTCATAATAATGGAACATAAATTCTTTTGTTGACATATTGTTTTGCAATTTATATTCTCTCTTAATACCTTTAGATTAAAAAATATAAATTATTGCAAGAAAAAAGAATTAAAGATACAAAAATATTAAAGGAAAAAAATTCAGGAGTTATTTATATAATATAAATAAAATAAATATATCATCACGGCATATTACCCATTGCTGGGTGTGCCAATCTGCTTTGTTCGCAGATATCGGTAATGATGTTGACATATTTGTACCGTGCGGGCGTTTGCCAGGCGTCACCTCACGGGCACCCATTGCTGGCGTGGAGAGTGCACCACAAAATAAAACCAAGAAAATACTAATAGATGCGCTTATGAAAATTGAATACAAGTAGTGATCTAAAAGTTATTCAAAACCTTTTATGTTTCGTTATTATAAATCAAACCAAACTTCCTAGATTACTGTAGTTTTACAGTCTGTAGTGCACCTTGATAATATTGATATATCATTATCATATTATTATAAATTCCAGTTAGAAACATTTCCATAAGGGAGAACCTAACTCCGATATTCCAACAAACTCAACTATAGTAATATATTATATCAACATGTAGCGGAATATTCACCCTTAATCAGAAAAGTCCGAATTACTCTCAGAGCCGGATTACACCTCTCTTAGGGCCTACGCGCACATGGTCAGAACTTGAAAATAAAAAGCCACTTTATTTACAACTTTTCGTGAAGTTTTAAGAAAAAAATCCACACTCGCGCCTTTCTTAGAAGCCTCAATATAATTTAAAAAATCTGATGTGGCCAACACAATACCTCCCGCCATTTACAGCCCGATTCACAAATTTTACACTAATTTTGGCAATTTATTTCTCAAAATATAGTCTAATCTAATCCAAGTAACTACCTTTTTACCTTCCGTCACTTTTAGGTAAGGAAGGTATTGTCTTTGGTCAAAAAATTCGATGGTGAGTTTTTAATCAATAAGCAAAAAGAGTAAGTTAGTCCTTATTTTTGGATTAGCGAATTTTACTTTAATTTTGACAGTTTATTTCTTAAAATATAGTCTAATCTAATCCAAGTAACTATATACCTTTTTTTTAAACACCTCAACAGGATTAAATTCCAATTACAGAGTGGGTTCTCATTCACACACATCCATGCTTTAGTGGGATTTGAACCCAGAGCCCCGAGGGCACTCATGACATGAGGCATTGCTCTAACCATTATGCCACCGGAGCTATAATAAAATGAAGATTAAATTTTAAATACCGGGATAGAATAAAATTCACTAATCCAAAAATGAGGATTAGCTTAAATGTTTTTGTGAATCGTTAATTTTTATTAATCTAAATACATACCTACATACTTACTTATGCTGGAAACTGTATTGAATTCCTTTTCTATTGTTCTATATACTTTTTTCTTTTTAAAACGTTACTAATATTATTTTGACATGATTAGTTCTTTGATAGTGACATTTATCTGTCAGTTACATACATTTGAATAACTGCATTTTGTTTGTTTAAAGCGTAGGCTCTGAGATTTAAATTATAAATAACTTTTTAATTTATCCATAAAATATATAGAAAAAGTATTAATGCAAATTTATAAATTTAATAATCTTTAATGTTAATGATCTCGAAAAATAACATTTAAAGGTATTTTTCACACACACGCACACACGCGCACGCACACACATCATCATCATCATCATCATCGTGAAAATGTGAAAATTGGATTCTAAGGATCTTAAAACGTGGTCATTTACCAAAATCTCGATATGCGATTTTTAGTACAATCCCTATACCTCCCTTACCAAGGGTAGCGGGAGGTAAAAAGTACTGAGATTCTAATTTTGTCATAAAAAATAACATTTATATTTATACTCGGCATTTTTTTAACTGTCCGTGATAATTTAAAATATTTAACATTAAAATATTTATTTATTATTTGAAAGAGCATAGTAATAAATGTAACGTTATACGTATATTAGCTAAATGTAAAATATATGGCAAATATTAATTTTGCATTTATTAACTTAATTTTGTATTCTAGACCTTTTCAATTTTAGTTTTAAAAAAATTAAATTTAATTTCAAAATATGTATGTAAATTCAGTTTCAGAGGGAGAGTAAAAATCAATTTCAAAATGCATTTGTTATAAATAATTACATAGACACATGGATGCAGTGTCGTAGTTTTAAATGTGATTGTCATCGTATGCCTTATACATTAACTGAGCTCAAGTTTATTTTTTTGTAAAAAAAATGAAAATTAAAATTGAATGAAATAAATTTATGTTACCTTTCTGATAATACTGTTTCTAAAATAGATAGTACTATTCCCGAAATAAAATATAAATTTTCTGAAACTGAACAGGTATCTACTTTTTCTGAAATTAAAATTGAATAGGCATAAGGTTGCCCGTTCAAATTCAATTGCATTGTAGTTAAAAATAATAATAATAACTGATATCTAAGTAAAGTCTTCGTACAAATTGAATGTCTCACTGCAGAATCCCGCCCCGAGTATTACCTGTCAATATCTTGATCACAAGGGTCTCTTTATTATTTGTTAAATGGTCCTCTGTGTACAATATTTGTAACAAATTGCTTTCCGGGATACTTAGAAGTGAACAGATTGCAGAGTTATAATCACCAGATAATGCAATTTATATCAATAAAGTCCTTTGTGGAGAAAGAGAAATTAACTATAGCCAGTAACTCGTTAGCAAAAAATAATAATTAAAGTTCTGAACGATTGTAGTTGGCAGGCAACTGTCAAAAACAATTGCTCTTTGATTTGTGTCTAAAGTTCTAGTTAAGTTGTTACACTTTTTCTCTTCCTCGTTCAAGTTTTTAATTACTATGCTAATGATGATAATTTTTTTCGGAGAAATAAACATAATTTATGATTGCTGTACTTCTTTTAATGTTTAGGGAATTCGACACGTTTCCTATATTATTTATTAGTACATTAAAACCACGAATATAATGAATTCATTATTTATTAACAAACGGGGAAAAATATATCCGGCATCTATGGATGTAATGTACAGGGTGTTTTTTTTAACATAGACGCTATTGGTATTTCGAATACTATAAGTGCTACGACGTCGGTATAATGGGATAAAACCAATAAAATGTAAAAAGTCACTAAATAATGACAAAAACTGCTTTTAGTTATTTTTTTCTTCTTTAAATCACTTTTTTAAAGTACCTACCTAAAATATCATTTGATTTGATTAGGCCTACGGGTTACCTGATCTGAAATAAGTATTTTTATCTTAAATGTTAATTTAATTGATTTTTTGTTTGAATTTTCTTTATTGGAATCAAATTCACTTTACTATAATCTAACATTTATTAGTTTTAAACAGATATCAAGAATACAACAATTGTTTTATTCATGTATTGATCACTACAATTGATGGCAAAAATTAATAATAGGTCGAGTCTAAGGTTAAATATAACTAAAACTATTATAATTACCCATTAACCTTAAAATTAATTTCAATAAAAACTAAATACGTATTTCGAGAACTAAGTTCTCATCATCAGTAGTACAACAAGGAAAAGTTAAAACAGAGTAGTCAAGAGTACTCAACATGTCAACCATGCTAGAGGTCCTAACAACTCTGAAAAACAAGGGACAGAACTGGGATTATATAGAGACGGGAGTCACAGGCGAATGATTACCTATAAACTAAGATTAATTTCGTCCAATAATCGAAAAGTTTTGAGTTTGGTATGGTATACTTGATCAATATATTTGATGAACGCAGATCTCGGTCCCATACCAAACTCAAAACTTCCTATATAATCCCAGTTCTCTCCCTTGTTTTTCAGAGTTATTAGGGCCTCTGGCATGGTTGACATGTTGAGTAATCTTGACTACTCTGTTTAACTTTCCCTTGTTGTACTACTGATGATGAGAACTTAGTTCTCGAAATACGTATTAGTTTTTATTGAAATTAATTTTAAGGTTAATGGGTAATTATAATAGTTTTAGTTTTTATTAAAATTAATTAAGATTAAGAGGTGATTATAATAGTTTGAGACAACTGATGGTAGTATAATAATATTTAGATCGTAACAATGAATTGTTATTATTGAAAATAATTTATTAAAAACAAAATATGAAAATGAATATGTAATGCATTCTTTTGACAACAGTATTTCGCATTCACATCTAATATAAATTCAGTTTTGTAGTTATTATAATTTAATATAAACGGTATGGTAGTGAGTATCCAAATATCCGTCCTCGTGTAGTAGTGTAAAAGTTTCCATGCAAATAGTGCTTTCACCAGCGTTATTTATTATGTAATAATATTTACATTTTGTTAAGCTCGCAAGTGAATTATGCGCGCGGTTAATCTGCGCTCGTTGTAAAATAAGCAGCAACGAGAGGAAACCGTGTAAACTGTTAAATTCTGTAATTCATGCCTACCACTTGTGTTGCGGGTGAGGGTGAAATTGTTTTATTTTTTGCGATGAAACGTTGTTCGCATAATTTCATTGTGTTTTGTGGATTCCCAAAGCGAATTCGGTGTAGTTGTAAACATTTTACATGAAAACCAATCAAGTTAAATGTGTTATGAAACAAACTATTCACAAAGCAAACGATATGTAAATAAATATACGTATAATACTGTATGCCTTTGCACATACTATCATCATTTTATGAATGCTCAAAAATCTGGTGTGGCCAACACAATACCTCCCGCTATGTACCGCCCGAGTCGAAAAAAAGATTAAGCTAATTCTTATTTTTGGATAAGCGAATTTTACTCTAATTTTGGAAGTTTATTTCTTAAAATATAGTCTAATCCACATAACTACCTTTTTTGATAATAAAATGAAGATTAAATTTTAAATACCTGGATAAAATAGAATTCACTAATCTAAAAAGGAGAATTTGCTTAAACTTTTTGGCGAATCATTAATTTTTATTAATCTAAATACATACCTACATATTTACATATGCTGGAAACTGTATTGATTTGCTTTCCTATTGTTGTATTTACATTTTTCTGTTTTAAAACGTTACTATTATTAATTTGAAATGATTAGTTCTTTGACAATCACATTTATCTGTCAGTTACATACATTGGAATAACTGCGTTTTGTTTGTTTAAGGCGTAGGCTCCGGGATTTAAATTATAGATAATTTTATGCAAATCTGTAGAAAATTTAATAATCTTTGATTTTTATAATAACATTAAAGTCAAAAAATAACATTTAAAGGTATTTTTCGAAGAAAAACTATTTTGAGCTTCAAGTAAAGTGCCATTTGCGGTTATCTGATTTACACCAAACTCTAATGGGCTCTTTGCATTACAGAAAAAGTTCGAAATACAAGGTTTCAAATTTTTCTGAATGATAGTAGAGTGGAGGATCCACACATACACACAGACATAATCGTGAAAATGTTAAAATTAGATTCTAGGGACCTTAAAACGTGGTCATTTACCAAAATCTCGATATGCAATTTTTAGCACGATCCCTATACCTCCCTTACCAAGGGTAGATAATATATTTAACTTAAAATTCAAATAATTTCTGAAATGGGACATGCAAGAATACAATTAAAAACAATAAATTGCAAAACCCAGTAGATACATTTCATTAACTTTCTCATTAAAAAATTATTCAGGAAACGTTTATTTTCATGTCTGTTGCAGATAAAATGTTAGATTAATTTGTTCTCTGTTACATTTCGTAGAATTTTTGAGTTAGGTACATTTTACAGTACCTATATCTATGTATATGAGTTATTTGCGCATGAACATAGATACATATAAAATCCATTTCCTTGAGATGATACGCTCATCAATCGTAAGCATATGGTTCAAATCGCCAGAGGGGAGATGGGTCGGATTGTTGTAATGTCAAAACTGACCTATTTTTTATCAATTTTGTTATTCATCAAAATTCGAAGTATAAATAGTTATTTAGCAATAATAAACACCGAATAAATACGTAAATAAATACGAAATGATTAGTTCTTTGACAATGACATTTATCTGTCAGTTACATACATTTGAATAACTGCGTTTTGTTTGTTTAAAGCGTAGGCTCCGGGATTTAAATTATAGATAATTTTATAAATTTATCCGTACAATATGTAGAAAAAGTATTAATGCAAATGTGTTGAAAATTTAATAATCTTTAATTTTTATAAGAACATTAAAGTCAAAAAAATAACATTTAAAGGTATTTTTCGAAGAAAAACTATTTTGAGCTTCTAGTAAAGTGTCATTTCCGGTTATCCGATTTACACCAAAATCTAATGGGCTCTTTCCGTTACAGAAAAAGTTCGAAATACAAGGTTTCAAATTTTTCTGAATGATAGTAGAGTGGAGGATCCACACATACACAGACATCATCGTGAGAATGTTAAAATTGTATTCTAGGGACCTTAAAACGTACTCATTTACCAAAATCTTGGTATGCGATTTTTAGGACGATCCCTTACCAAGGCTAGCGGGAGGTAAAAAAGAAACTAGAGGAATAATAAATAATGTAGTATTATAAAAGATTACATAAATAAGACATTATACCTTTTGAGACGGTTAGCGTTGTATTTATGATGAAGGATGATAATAATTGAATTATTGATTGTTGTTCTGACAATCAATATTTTGGAAAATAGTGTAAATAGGTTTATATATTATAGGGTGATTAAAAATAAGGACAAATGGCTATTTTGAGTTGGGGGAGTTGTGAAAAGTTCCTGAATTCTACGTCTTGTTTCCCCTGAAGCAATATCATCTTTGATTTTTAAAATGATTACTGATTGATTACATTACATGTAAGTATTTAATTTGCACCTAACTAAAAAATTCATGGGAAGGTGAAAAAACGAGATGATAATAAAGTCTTTTAAGAAATGCTTTATAGGTAAAACATATGCAATCGTTCGGAAGTGAATTGCTTTTTAAAAAGATTGACATTGAGATTGTTCATAAGCTTGCCAATCCGTATTCATACACATTATTTCATCATTAAAAAATTGCTCAAAAAGTATTTCCTGGTCGGTTGCAAATAAATAAAACTGAAAACAGAAATATATACAAGCTTTGTTTCAACTAAAACGCTGTTGTAAAAGAGTGTAAAATTTCGTTATTTAATGATAAAAATAAATATCAAATTATGATTTTAAAGCAGAACATAGTTTGTATTCAAACAAATATTTTAAAAAATAAATCGAAACGAATGCAATAGAAATGACAACAACCACTTAATTTGCATACTCTATCCCTTTTATTGAAATTTTCAATGACTTTTAGGCAGTGATGTAGCTCAATTTCATTAATAACTCGTCGGATTTTGGTCTTGCTCTCGGGAATTGTTTGCAAGTTGTTGGCATAGAGGCAGAAACCTTTGATTTTAGAAAACCCCATGAGAGAAGTCGCATGGCATTCAATCACAAGATCTTGCTGGCCATTTGATTTCGGCATTTCTGAAGATGATACAGTTTGGAAACTGTTGATGCAATAAATCAATTATTGTATACGGACTAGTATGACAGATCGCACCGTTCAATGAGTAATGAGTAAAATGTTAGTTATATTGAAAGTAGACAAGACAAAAATAGGATAGAAAGAAAAAGTTTTAAAAAAATTGTTAATTTTCGAAACATTTGAGATTTTAAGCGTCTATATATCTACGTCACAATTATTGCTATCTTTCTGCGAGAAAGATAGCTATATGTTATGATATAACTCAAATGCAGTTAAACTAAAAATAATTATGACTTTTTAATACTACGAATTGCTTCAAGATTAAACGAACTTTCATTTAAAATAATAAAAAAATCTGATGTAGCCAACACAACACCTTCCGCTATTTAATTCTCATTAATTTAAATATACATACATATTTAGTTATACTAGAAACTGTATTAAAATCCATTCCATATAACTATGGTTCTATTTACTATTTTCTTTTTAAAACGTTACTATTATTAATTTGAAATGATTAGTTCTTTGACAGTGACATTTAGCTGTTAGTTACATACATTTGAGATATGAACTGTCTAATCAAGTAGTAGTGTTTGTTTAAAGCGTAGGCTCTGTGATTTAAATTGTAGATAATTTTACAAATTTATCCAAAAAATATATAGAAAAAGTATTTATGCAAACCAATAAAAAATTTAATAATCTTTAATTTTTATAATAACATAAATCTCGAAAAAATAACAATTAAAGGTATTTTTCGGAGAAAAACTATTTTGAGCTTCAAGTAAAGTGTCATTTTCGGTTATCTGATTTACACCAAAATCTAATGGCTTCTTTCCATATTAGAATAAGGTATAAATACAAGGTTTCAAAATTTTCTGAATGACACACACACGCACATGCACACGCTCATCATCGTGAAAATGTTAAAATTGGATTCTAGGGACCTTAAAACGTGGTCATTTACCAAAATCTCAATATGTGATTTTTAGCATAGGCCTCCCTTACCAAGGGTAGCGGGAAGGTCCACAACAACCAGTTGATATAAGAAGAACACCGTAATCATGTTGCGGTAACCAGCACCACTTACCCCGTTTTATGTTCGGACTCGGATGATTTTCAAGCCGAACCAATAGAAAGACTTGTCTCTGCTCTCGAGTTATCGTGAATCGTAAATTCGATATCAGAAATATAATACCTGGGAGTAACACTATGGGATAGAATCACTAATCAGAAATGAAATGATTAAAGAGCAACTACAATGTATGTCTGTATGAGACTTCATCGAGCAGAGACAGCTAGAATGATCGAAGATAGACTAGTAAGACAAACATACATGACGACCATGGAAGAAACAAAAACTAAGAAAGACCAAAAGATAAATGGGATACGGTAAAACTGAAGATCTTGGAAAAAAAAAAAACACCACGATTTGAGGCGCTAGGAAGATGGCAAGGAATAAGAAGCAAAGGCGAAATTCGAATGCGATTAAATATATTTGTACACTGAAACTGAAGTTGAAAAGGTACAGAGTTTATTTTTTGAATGAACTTTTTTTGTTCTTCCGTTTTATGATTCTTTACAAAAAATAAAATCTATATTTTTTAAATCACTTTAATTGTTGTTAATTCCGGAGAAAAACAACAATAAAGTTTTGGAGAGGGGATATGTGACGTCACGTAGAAGAATTAGAATTCATTTGATAAAAATCATCAATCATAGAATAATCTACAATTGGCAAATTACTGGAATCTGTTTTTAAGAACTCAGGTTCCATTTTTAAAATGATGTAGGTCATATATGATGAAGTATCATTGTGTCAATGTCATATGACATGACATTGCCACTTTAATGCACACCAAATTTACATCAAAACATTCTGTTGCGTAATTTCAAAAATTCGGTTTATTAAATTCGCATTTTAGCTTTGTAAAATGCTCTCTCATTCTCCTACGTGACGTCAGAGTTACGACGCCGTTGTAAATTTTAATTTCAAATAAAATTTCAGTGAAATTATAATATAATATAAAGTTTTCATCATTATTATTGGTAGTCACAATGGTAATTTTTATTTTATTTTTTCATTCAATTCGAAAATGGTCATAGCCCATTAAATTTTTTGAATGAATAACAACTGCGACAAAATTAAAAGTTTCAATTGGATTTTTGGCTAACATGATTCATGCTTATTTAAAAAGAATCAATGTATTTTCTGGAATATGTATTGTTAGTTGCGTTCTGACTCGGTCAGGCTGGACAAGATAAATTACTAACCGCGTATGTATAAAAAAATCATTATTTGTCAAAAAGGCAATATGAAAAATGAAAATCGTACTGAAATATTGTTTTCGTACCTCCGTCCATTTTGACTAGTATTACAGAACTCAAAATCGTCCAGAAATGCGCTCTTGCTGACCTAGGCCAGCAAAAGGAGTTGGCATTACTGTTCTGGTGATATGTCAATTTAAGATTATCTTCAACACAAGAATTAGCAAAATGCTTCAAATTTTAGGGCTAAATATTTAATTATTGTAACTTAAATAACTAAATTTTGTCATAAAAATAATAATATGCTGTCATTGCTGTCATCTCGTATAGATTAATTATAAGTTTCAACTTTAGGACCAATTTGTTTCGTTTGTTTTGTAACTACAACTAACTTCGCGTGATACAATTGAGTTTCCGCTATCTGTCATTGAAAATATGCGAAAGTAAATAAAATATATATAACTAATGTTTGTATGATATATTTTCAATAAATATGAAATAATTACGTATTTTAAGCTCAAATGTAAGTAATTATATTTAAAGTTGCAATGCAAAACTGATAAAAATATATGTTCATTCTTTTAGGTTATGTAAAATAGAATAAAATGTTGAGAAATATACGAAGAATTTATGGAGATGTCGGCACAAAAAATCTTGTGTCTCACACGCCCAGAAACTGTTTTGCGAGATCTCGTATTTGCAGGCCTCGCTTTCAGCTCGGCCTGTCAAAATAAACTCGTTCTCGCAAATATTCAGTTTCTGAACTAGTGATACAAATAACTATTTCGTATCTCCGTCCATTTTGACTAGTATTACAGAACTCAAAATCGTCCAGAAATGCGCTGTTGCTGACCTAGGCCGGCAAAAGGAGTTGACATTACTGTTCTGGTGATTTGTCAATTTAAGATTATTTTCAACACAAGAATTAGCAAATTTTAGGGCTAAATCTTTAATTGTTGTAAATTAAATAACCAAATTTTGTCATAAAAATAATAATATGCTGTCATTACTGACATCTCGTATAGATTAATTATAAGTTCCAATTTTAGGACTAGTTTGATTTGTAACTACAACTAACTTCACGTGATACAATTGAGTTTCCGCTATCTGTCATTAAAAATTTGCGAAAGTTTATAAAATATACATAACGAATGTTTGTATGTTATATTTTCAATAGATATAAAATAATTACGCATTTTAAGTTTAAATGTAAGTAATTATAATTAAACTTGCAATGCGAAACCGGTAAATATATATGTTCATTTTTTAGGTTATGCAACATAGAATAAAGTGTAGAGAAATATACGAAGAATTTATGGAGCAGTCGGTACAAAAAATCTTGTGTATCACACGCCCAGAAACTGTTTTGCGAGATCTCGTATTTGCAGTCAAAATAAACTCGGTCTCGCAAATGTTCAGTTTATGGCCTAGTGATACAAATAACTATTAGTTATTTAAATTTAATTAGGAGTTTTAATAAAAAAGTATTAGAAACTCAAATACGACATTTGTTATATTTGTTTTGATTGAATCAGTGTTATGTTTCTAACCTTTGTAACCTGTTGAAAAGTTGTGATGTATGTTGTGCTTTGAAGTGAAATATAGTGGCTTATTTATAAATAAAACAGTAGCTGTTGTGGGTATAAAACAAACAATGTCAGGAATAACATTACATAGATTGGAATTGTAGGTCTGCACAATTGCGTTTTTGCTCACCGCAAATTATTCCCGTAGTCAATGGGCCGAGATTTATATCCGTTGCCTCCTGCTGCCCAGCACAGGAATTCATCCTGTCTGTGTCGCCCGTGTGAAATATGGCCGCGCACTTGATAACAAAATACTACAACGTTTTATGATAATAACCGACAACATTATACATGTGCTGCTACACGAAATGCCATTTTAACTCGACAACAGTTCATGAATCACACAGAGATACACATTTTTGAGAGATAAATAAACGACAAGTTGGCCAAACTTGACGTTTGACAATATTTTCACTTTTTTCAACTTCAAATACGGTGGGAGGTTTTATACATATAATTCAGTATTCTGTCTTTGCTGTAGAAATTGTCTAAAATTCAATATTAAAGATAAAAATACTTATACATACAGAGTGTTAAAAAACAAATGTAAGATATTTAATGAGTATATTATGTAGTAGTCATAGTAATATCACAAGACCTGCATTTATCGACAAATTTTTATTTTGCACGAATTTTTTGCTTAGCAACAAACACGAAAGCAAACTGCATAGTAAATCCTGACTCCGAAGAAAGAGGGGTTTTACCTAATGTCAGATTGCTAGAGTGATTTTGCTTAAAAGCAAAAAGAATGAGTGCTTAAAAATAAAAATTTATCTGCGAAAATCAGAGGTCGTGTGGTATTTGCTGAGATAAATTCCAAAGACAACGCAAAATGAAACAATTTCATTATTATTATTTAATTCTTAAACTAGCAATATTAATTATCAAACTGACAGTTATAAACAATAACAACAGTATATTTACTTGGTAACGGAAATTTATCAGAGTAACGGAGTTTTATCAGTATAATACTGCTCCCATTGGTTGAATTTTCAAGTGTTTTGCATCATGATTGGTTAAAAACTAGTCGTTCGAATTTATCATTTTAAAAATTAAAGACTATTAAATTTTTTACAGATTTGAATTATTTCTTTTTCTATATATTTTATGGATAAATTTATAAAATAATATGCAATTTACATCCCGGAGCCTACGCTTTATACTCCTTGGTTACACAGTTGAGACCTCAAATTATCTTCATGACGCTATCATTCTAATTTTCTATATGGTGCGATCCATTCACATCTCATATATATGTAACTGACACTACTGACAGATAAATGTCACTGTCAAAAAACTAATTTCAAATTAATAATAGTAATGTTTTAAATAAAAACTAATTATATGGAAAGGAAGTTAATATACTTTCCAGCATTAGTAAATATATAAGTACTCGTATGTATTTAAATTATTAACATTAAAAATGGCGGAAGCCTTAACAGAGAAAATAGTATTAAACACACTTTACAGAAAGCAATTCAAACACTCGTTCGTTCCCCCCTCCGCCGCTTCGCGCTCGTGAGTGAATTTCTAACTCATGCTCGAATATGTTGCCTTCTAAATTTCATGTTTTAATACAGTATTTTAGGGTGGTTCTATCATGGAAACATTTACAACAGTTTTAACTTTTTAATGAAATTTAAGTGGGTATGCTACTGTTAATGTGTTTTTACACATGTGTGTAAATTTTTAAAAAGGTTTACTTTCCGTGAGCTGAAATATTTGAAACCAAAATAGAACGAAAATACATTGGCACTATAGGAATAGTGTCTCACAAGGAAGGCTCTTTCGTAGTAACTCACATAATAGGTAAACGACAGATTTGTACAAAAAACTACCTAACGACAGTTCAAGTGACAGTTTATACATAGTGTAAAAAACGTTCAGTTACCAGCTACTTTTATAGTTATTGTCTTCGAAAGACGGAAATTTTGTGATTGATAGGTATTGATACACAAATATTCACTATTTATTATTAACATTTATTTAATATAACGAGAAGTATATTTACTTTTATTAATATAAATATGTACCTAGTGTATTAAATATTAATTTAATATACATATTAAACATATTACACATATTATTACATGGGGTCTCGTGGTCGCGTGCCTGAGTGTCAGGTCGCGAATCTGAGGAACCGGGTTCGATCCCAACCAATACCAAATATTTCGAATTTTAAATGGCACAAAATTGACCCCTGTGGTGCACTCTCCACGCCAGCAACAAGTGCCTGTAAGGTGACGTCTGGTAAGTGCCCGCACGGTGCAAATATTTCATCATTACCGATATCTGTGTACAATCAGATTGGCACACCCAGCAATAGGTAATAAGCCGTGATGATATATTTATATATATACACATCCACATTACATTTATTTTATATAATCATATTTGACTAAATCAATCTTGTTGTTTACAATGTCTGTAATTTTTTGATATACATTGTATATTAATGACTATTATTGTACATTCTAACCTCTATTGATATTGAAATTTGAATACCAATAATTGTCTTGATAATGTCTAATTTAAATTGCACCCACTAGGCTATTCCATCCTATAGGCCTACCCTATACACTCGTGTATTGCTGGTGGCTAGTCGTTTCACAATATACATGCAATATGTAGCAATATTGTAATTTGACACATACAATTATGAATATACGTACGTTTAATTATTAAAGAGAACGCGATATAATCAATCACTGACTGCAAAATTACTTAATTTCACCATTCTGGAAAAGCGTAATTTTTAAATTCCGTTTATTCAATGTTTATGAATATTAATGGTAAAGTCTAAAATTGCAAAGCGCAAAAATATAAACTCATTTATCATCGGTTAAATTACTTAATTATCAAAGTAATTATCTTGCAGTCGTTAAATAAACATGTAAAACAAGATAAATAAACGAGTACATGTGACGAAAAAGAAATCCTGTATTCAGAACTGCTTTGCAAGAGAAAATTACGATTTGTTACAGCTATTAAAGAGGCTTAAATACATACATTAGCGCGACAATCGTATGATTAAGAAGAGTACATCTTCTTTATACTTTTATCAGATCATAATGAATATGAATAATACTCGTAAAATAAACTATGTGGAACAAGAGAAAAGAATTTCAGTTGTTTCTTGACAAACTTTAGTTGCATTTCAACATTTAAAGCATGAATTACGTTACACAATACAATAAACAAGATTTAATACGATTTATAGGACAATTTAAACTGTCTATTCTATTTTTTAACACATTTTTTCTGTTTTCGAATTTCTACAAAGTGTAAAATAAAGTATGTACCTGATAGGAGCCCGTCTGTTTGTTAGCGCAAATCTCAACAACCACTGGAGATCTATTCTAATTCGTACCGCATATCAAGGCGGCTTTTGACAAGCGCCCATGAGTGACGTCAAGTTCAGATGGAACTTGTAGAGATTTTTAATGTATGTATTGACACGAATTAGAACCAAATGTTGGTAACACTACTTGTTGAATATATGAATTTGAATTTGATTAAGAGTATTTATGACTTACCTATTCAAATAAACAAGAAAGAACTTTATGAAAACATTGTTAATATACAGGGTGTAAATGAAATAAGTGCATTAAATTTAACCAGTAATGTAACTCGACGAGAGCAACAATATTTCTTAATAATTTTTTTTCTAAGTCTTTTAGATTTTGAGTTAAAATTCTTTAAAGATTTGCTACATATTTCGGCGCGCGCCCATGGAGAACAAATGGCTGCCTGCCGTATTCAAGTGGGATACAAACAGCTCAAAAATTGTCGGTTATCGGTTACACTTGTAGTCACAGTAATTAATAAACGAATCAACGGAAATAACATTTATTATTAATTAATTAATTAATTCGTAATAGTACAATTTTTAAAATAAAGAAATTTAAATTTTGGATACCAAAATTATAAAGTTCTGTATTAAACCAGGCTTTAATCACCTGTGAATAGAGGATGACAAGAAGAAACGAGGGGAGGAAGAGCAAAAGCATAGTTATTAGGTTATGAGATGATTATTTATCGTCGACAAATCATAATAGTTTAAATACGTTATTCAAAAAATGTAAGTACAAACTTTTGTCCAATAATTAGTCGTTCATTTATTGTTCCCGCTCAAACATTTTTTAATGAAAATTTTTACAGCATTTTCGTCTGTTGAAATGTGTATTGTGCATAATAAATACACCTTCCCAAGTAAATTCAATCTCATTAATGAACATTATGAGCCATTCCCAAAATTGAAGTCTGCTGAAAACATTGATCTTTTTGCACATGATATGATACAACTGTTGCTTTATTTAAAATTGTCATATGTGACACTTCGTATTGTGATAAAGATGTACAAGATTAACAAATATGCGAATATTAGGAAAAGTATGATTTGGAAACTGTCCGTCTAAATGTGTTGGAAACTTTATAATACTGTCTTTATATCAACCACAAATTCAAATGTAGTAAAGATACGAATAAATAAATAAACCATAGGTAAGTAATTACAATATCTGTGTACTCGCTATTTGTAAACGTAAGCATTTTGACAGAATTTTACCTGATAAACAAGTTTATTACTAATGTCAAAATATAATTCCTACAACTGACAAAACTGTCAATTGCTAAAACAAAATTTTTCATAGCTATTGCTACTGCATTCAATTAGAAAAATACGTGGAACGACTCGTCAATTTACGGGGTGGTAAAAATGTTAAAAAAATATGCGATTTCGAGAAAAAGTTATTAAGAAATATTGTTGCTCTCGTCGAGTTACATTACTGGTTAAATTTAATGCACTTATTTCATTTACACCCTGTATAACAACTTATAAAAATCTGATGTGGCCAGCACATAACCTCTCACCAGATATTTTACTTGGTTGTACGCATAAAACGAAAAATATTTTTAAATACAAATACATATATTCATGTTTCACTACAAAATAATTCTCACATATATTTGCAAAATCTATGGGATATTTTAATATAAATTATGTACAATACATACATTTTTTTTATATTCAATATCCTGAAATTTTCTTTTTCTACTTTCCTTTTCTTTTTCTTTATATTCGTCATTTTTTCGCAAATTCCTTTTGTATTCTTTTTTACGTGTATTCTTTTGCGATGTTGACTTTTTTTATTTTCATAATATTCATAATGATGTATAAATATTTTTGACAATGGCATACAAATATATTTGACAGTGACATTTATGTGTCAATTACAAACATTTTAATTTCTTGTCTTGACGTAGTTTGATCTGAGATTTTTTTACATCAAATTATTTTATATGCATTTCTTTATCTCTAAATCTATAGGATATAGTAATGAATTCATATTTATCGAATAAAGAATTTAACGTTCTTTAATATAAGTATTTACATAAATTTTCGATAAATAATATTTAGATGTTTTTTTTCTTGTAACTACTACTTCCGGTTGTTCAATTGTTACCAAAACTTAATCAACTCTTCCCATTATTGTTAGATTGAGGTATCCGTAGTTAAAAATGTCTTAAGTCTTATAGTATTTGAGAAATCGTGGATCCAACATCCACACACACATACGGACATCATCGTAAAAATGTTATAATCGGATTCTAGGGACCTTAAAACGTGTTTATTCACTAAAATCTGGATATGCGATTTTTAGCATGAATCCAATACCTCTCTTAGCGAGAGGTAAAAACTAAATTGATCATAATTCTAAAACTGTAGATAATTAAACTATACTAATTAAATATATAAAACACAAATAAAGATAGTAATATATAATATCAATTCGCAAAATATTAAATTACAATGACGAATGCCACCTCAATACTTGCAATGTTGGCTTAGCGAATTCGCCATGACACTTCTCATCTGCTACGGACCAAGCGCTAAATATCATGGCGGAATTGTCGCAAGTTGGCCGACTATGACGTCACAAATGTACCTCTCACATATTTCACTAGGTGACAGTATGATCGAAAAGTGCTAACTATGGCGTCCAGCGAACGCCAACTTAAATTAGAATAGGTCTCCTGGACTGATTTTGATGCGATGCTATTCTATATATGATACGGCATCTCTCGAAGAAGAGGTGCATGAGACATTAATTTATAATGAAAGGCAAGCGAGTAGTGGCGATTTTAGTAAAGCAAGTCGAAGAAAAAACGGCCGTGCGAGCGTTTTCTTGGCTTACGCTGCGGGAACGTTAAATACAGGGTGTTATAAAATTATAAAAGATTTTGAGGGTATTATCGATCGAAGTTCTGATTCTGTAAAAAATATTTTTGCAAAATACGCAAAATGTATGCTTCTCGAAGTGTACATTTTTATTACCTACTATAGATAAAAATAAAAACATTTTTGTTTAATTTTGCATATTAATTCAAGAAAACCTATAATAAATTATTTCTGTTTCGGTATTAGAAAGATATATTAAATATCAAGTGTCTTAAAATAAGAGCAATTAATAATCGAAACATTGAAACCCATTAATAAACGATCAATGGAAAAGGTATGTAAATGTTTTAATTAACACATAAATGTTAAAAAGTAGTTTTGTGATATAATTTTACTGGAAAAATTCGTATACATCAATCATCTCTATATACGAGTATTTAATTCGAAATTTAATGGATATGAACGTATAATCTGATTCTACGTAGTAAATATTAAATGAAAACAAGTATTTTATTCTTTTATAAATCAGTGCAATAAATTTTTTATATTGATATTGATTTCTCCATATGTGGGTTAATAAAATTTCATGAATACTATCAACCGAAAATATAATATTCATTTAGTAATTATTTCAGTATGATTTATTTCTATTGAAAATTGTATTCGTTGCAGCAGGTGCTTTTAATATTTAATGGAACGAACTCTGAATTCGTAACTGGATGTTTATTAGTTTTGTGCATAAATAAAATAGTCACGATTTGACCCTCTGCAAAATTATTAAATTTCATTTAACCTGATATTTATTTATATTATTTTTATATTTTTTAACGATATAACATGCAAATGTTTGTTTGTTTTTCATTTTTCATGTTATTTTTTGTGGAGCTTTTATTTTTGAAAATAAAATTTGCCTTTGAGGTAATCGTATACAAATACTCTCGAATACAAAGAGTTATAAATGTATAAGTTTAGCAATGCACGTAATATTGTACAAGAAATTGTATACCAATTAGACGTATTTTTTGCGAAAATAATTTATTCATTAATAAATTTATAAAATGAATTTTATATTATTGAACAAATATGAAATGATATGGATTTACAAAGATAACCTGAAAATTCAGCAAACATTTTTTAAAGGATTTGTATTACAAGTGCAGGTATATTACTCACATTTAACTCAAAATGTGTTCATGTAAGTTACAATTGACAATTTAGGATTAACCCTAGAACCACACCGAGAAATTTATTTTACAATTACAACAACGTGGCGTCGTAGGCGAGAACATTTTAAAGTTCGTTAGACTTATCTCTAGGAGAATATAATTCATGAGTCACGTGACATGTTTTCCGCCAATAAATATTCAAAATCTCCCTAGTTACATGTCTATCACAGCGATGATAAAGAACAAAGAAATTATCACCTTATTTATATTCGTTGCTAGGGGATTTGTTTTCTTTATTTACAACATTAACAGTTAATTTTGAGTATAAAAATGTGCGGTAATCGTTTTTGATATCAACAACGATCAAAATAATAAGGCAATTGTAAAGTTAACCATGTTGTAAATTCATTATATTCGCTCATTAAATATAAGTTCCTGATATGATTATTAATTGAAGATATTGCTCGTGAAACCGAAGCAGCACATTTCACTCGAGAATATCATCGATGATAATCATATCACTTGTTATATTACATATGGCAATAAAAACTTTGTTATTCATTTATAGTAGTTTTATTTATAAGTAATAATTATTATTATAATATATATATATATATATATATATATATATATATATATATATATATATATATATATATATATACAGGGTGATTCATCGGTCTGTCCTCTCTTTATAACTCTTTTATTTTAAGTCAGATAGAAAAACTCTTCAAATATAATTTATATGATATATTATTGTCTATCTACGTACCATATGCATTTGTATACAAGGTGCTTCGTTTAAGCGCAACAATATGTAACTTTATATTTCTTAATGGAACAGCCTATATCTGTTTATTTATTTTGATAGTAAATTAGATTCCCTTTAAATTAAGAAGTTATTTACGTTCATAAAAAATAGTAGTTCAGAGTGGAAAAAACCATAACATAATACAAAATTTTGATCCTTTTTTATTAATACTAATTTTAAACATTCAGCTTATTCCAAAGAAGCTATTAAAATTTAGTGACAGACTAAATAATGCAAAATTATAACAAATGCTCGAAAACTTGTACTTCAACTTCAATAGATTTTTCTATTATAAATATTATATTAACATCTCATCTTTACTAAAAGTTGTATTATTTATTTTCACATCAACATTAACAATGATAAACTAAGAATATTTGGACAACTTATTTGTTTAAATTCGAAACAATTGATCAAATTATCCGTAGCTTACTTTGTTAATAATAACATGATAGAAACGTATCATTCAACGAATAAAGGTAAATAACTTCTTAATTTATAATTTTAGACCTCTTATTACTTAATACTTTTTTAAAAGGAATCGAATTTGCTATCAAAATAAATAAATATAGGGTATTCCACTAAGATATATAATGTTACATATTGTTGCGCTTAAATGGAGCAGCCTGTATACAAATGGATATGGTACGTAGATAGATAATACTATATCATATAAATTCTATTTGAAGAGTTTTTCTAGCTGACTTAAAATAAAAGAGTTATAACGAGAGGACAGACCGATGAATCATCCTGTATATATTAACATCAATCAACTCGTAAAAAATTTGAAACGATACCACTTTTACAGGCGAAAATATCAATGAATACAAAATGTTACTTCGACAATTAACCAAATAAATATAATTTTTCATAACATATGTTAGCAATGATTACATTAAATTATATTTATTGTAGAAAATAATTCTTTATTTACATTTTATGCAAATACTGAAGCGTTGTGCAGCACACACATGTTTATTGAAATGTTCGATAGTCCAATATTTTTAGGGTAGAATAATTGCGCAGCGAACTGAACTCGTCTAAACACTCATCATTGGCAGTTCAAAAGGTACTGAGAAACTGTGACCTTGGCATAAATTAGCGTAAGTACAAACAGAACCACGTTGTGGTTCTATTGGCGAAAAAATTCAAAGTGGGTGACGTCTGGGGCAGATTTGTGAACTAGAGGAATAAGGAAACGTTGATAGCATACATTGAAACGTATGTAATTTTAAACAGGTTTAATTTATATTTCTTGTAAAAGAAAGTGACATGTATATAGTGTATATTACATTTTCAGGTTTAAATAATGAGCAGTAAATGCCATAGATACTGCTCAGTGCCACAATGCAATAATTACAAGTCAAAAAATGTAAGTTTACACTATATCCCAAGTGACAAAATATGATCTTGAAATTTTCTTCCCATATAGCTTTGACATCTCTAGTCGGTTCTATTTTTTTTTAAACAGGATGGCAAAATTCTTCTAATTTTATAGCCAAACTATACTGTTTATTAAACAAGTTTTTCCCTTACTTGTTCCAAACCGGTAAAACTTAATTTTTCTATTTCTTCTGCTCTATAATACACAAACCCATAAACAAATAAATTAATAGCATAATAATAATGATAACTTTTGTTGTAAAACAATAAATATAGTTTTGACTTTTACTAACCTGTTTATATGCAACAAAACTGTAACAATATGTTTGTATTTGCCTCCCGATCCTGCTCTACAACTAAATTTTGCTGTCCAGTAATTTATATTCTCATTTAATAAAATTTCAATCGTATGAGGATCTCCGCTCAAATTACTGATTTTAAACAAGAACCCAGTATTGTACCTGATCCATCATCTTTTCTTCCACAAAGCAATACATGTCCTGCCTTAAAAACTACTTCGCCTTCCTTTATAGGACGAGTAGAAGCAATGTATTCAAAATTATCACCTAATTTTATGTTAATTTTCTCCATATTAAATACTTTGCACTTTGGAATGCATATTGCCAGCAATAAGGAATGAGAGAATTCTCCTTATTCCTCCGCCATCTTGCTACCGTTCGGCCTGCCACCTATAGTTCAGTTTTTTCGCCATATGGTTAAAAGTTGGAAACATTTTGCTAATTCTTACGTTGAAAATAGTTATGTTGACATTTCACCAGAATAATATCAACTAATAACCGTAAGTCGCTCTAAGTGTTTCTGAGCGATATAAAGTAATGTAAAATTATATATACCGGACGGAGTCTCAAAATAATTATTTGTATCACTAGTCTAAAAACTGCACTTTTGCGAGTACATTTTGGCAGACCGAGCCGGAGGCGAGGCCTTTAAATACGAGCACTCGCAATGCAGTTTCTGGAAGTGCACGAAATATTTTTGTGGCCACTTTTCCCTAAATTCATTAAATGAGTTTAATTTATTGTCCAAATATGATATATTAGGAGATTTTTCATGTTAGTAACATGCAGAAGATTTGAATTTCAAATGTAATGCATTTACAAACATACATTTATATTTATCTTAAAATGTGTTCATTTAAATCAAGGTTCATTCACAGCACTGAAATTAAGCGAAATTATAATTAGTAATTATAATTATACATACAATTCTAAGTTTATGTCAATACATTCAAGTGTCAGCGTTCGAAAGCTTCAAATTAGTACTGAAATTAATTTAAAATTACTTAAATTAAGAATTTTATGCAAACTTCGCAGCCGTATGCATAAGTGCAAGCTTAAAATGGTTTTAGGAGCATTTTACGTAGTGGCCAGTAACATCATATAAAATGCTATTAGCGGAATGGTATGCATAGTTGTACTTTTACTGATCACTACTATACCTTGTTCCATTTAAGCCATTCAGTATTGCGGAGCATAGGGAATAGTTCTGACCTCTCTGATTGGCTGAAATTGGAGACAAGAGACAAATTTACCCAATGTAATTTCGGCTACTACACATTTGCGCTGTTGCCAGTGCTATCTACTGAATGGCTTAAATGGAACAGAGCGTAAATAGCCAACTTTCATTATATTTAACCTGGCAGCATTGTAAAATTTGGTTGTTTATTAAGCTGACAGCTGTCAGTTCTATATGTTTTGAGGTAGTATATCACTTCGTATATTATTATAGCGTTCTTGTTATTAGATTTTAATTTTTAGTTGATTAGACCAGTTATATTAGGTTATATAAACTAAAAAATAGTGGATATAAGTGGATATACAGTTATCAAGTGCTGTCATCACATATATCAAGAAGTATGTTTATAAACGGATTGTTACATTTTAATTTGAATAGTCAGGTATTTTATATATAGAACTAAACAAAGTAAAATGGAAGAGGGCTCGTTGAATATACACGAGGAGGTGAAAGAAATAGAAGCAATACAAGAATTTATTGGAATCAATGACAAATTGTACCCTTGTCGTAAGGTTTACTAAAATTTAATAATGGTGAAATAAGTGGCAGATAATAGTTACCAAGCCCATATTCAAGATACCTATTAACACCCTTATTAAATCCGGTCACATTCCTGAGAGGCATCCTTCGAAGGCAATATATTGAAAAACAAATATAATGCAAAAAACTAAAGTGTTAACAAATTACTTATAGTTACATATAGAACAAAGCTAAAGACAAACAAAATGTGAACTAAAATGTGAATAAATTATTCCTTTACATGTACAAATTTATTGATAAATACTAAATAAATTTAAATATTGACACTATTTACAACTCTCCCCGTTTTTCCCTTAAAGCTGCAATTCTTGCTTCTTGGTATTGTTTCTCATAATTTATTTTTAATTGATGCATTTCTTCGGCATACATGAACACCACTACTACTACTTTTTTGTAACTACTAAAACCGTTGTTTAGAGGTTTCCCTTAAAAGTGTCTTAAACATGCGTCAGTTGGTTATTAACACTTAGTTGCCAACTAACAATTTAAATCCTACTAAATGTCACTATACATAAGGTTTTGCTTAGTGACTTTTTAAAATGATCCTAGTGACCACTAACAAATTTATGCATACGGCTGATTATATTATAAGTGGGCCAATCAGATAGAACAAAAAAATGACAGAACATGTCACGGATGTCACGTTATATCAAATTTGACATAATTTGCTCAATATGGATATAAATAATATAAATTTATTGAAAGAATTGTATTAAAACAACAATTAATTGCATTACTTGCTTATCAGGCGGCAGTAGTGCTTTTAAGTATGGCACAATACATTAATTATAAATTGTATTTTTAAATGAACATCTATTTAACATGTTTTAAAACGCTAATTTTTAAGTATAATTTTTAATTATATTTTTTGATATAATTATAATTTCAGAGCTGTGAATGAGCCTTAAGTTAACGTATATTTAACATGTTTTAAGACGGTCATTTTAAAGTATAATTTCTAATAATAATTTCAGTACTATGAATGAGCCTTTAGAATTAACAATTTAGTATTAAATGTTGTAAAAAATTTGCTAATTTTTGTGTTGACATATCACCACAACAGTAATGCGAACTTCTTTAAACTTTGTAAATAAGTGTTTGCGGACGATTTGGAATTATGTAATACTACTACTAATCGGACGAAGGCACAAATATCTTTAAGTCGTATTCAAAATTTATGACAATAATTCTCTAAGGTCTAAAGTATAATTAAATTCGGGTCAATTTACTAGATGTACACAAAATGTGTAATGTAATGGATTAATGTTAATGTTAACCCTGTAATCTGAGTGCTGTAATCGTTGGTTCCCATCACCTTGGCTGGCTAGGGCGATCCAGGCATCTCTAGCATGTTGTTCTCCGCACGGAACAAGCCACGATGTTGCGGGAGCATTAGAGATTCAACGCGCAACCGACATTCCATTTCAGGGCATGCACTGCCAGTACAATTGTTCACATCAGATAGCTTAACCGACTACAGCGTCATCGTGAGATCGCTCGTGACAATGTGCTTACAGCACAAACTGGTCCGTGAAATTTCACATTTAGGGCAGCCAGCCCAATTGAAATCGAATAGGAGCTAGTGATTTTACTACTGCATAATTGAATTCGAATACTATTACAGGCTCGTAAAATTGATAGCTGCTGTGGTGCACTGCTCCCTTTTATTTCTAATAGTGATTGTATTTTGCGAGGTGTTTTTATTTCTTTCTATTCGACAAGACCGTTAATTAAGGATCTTGTACACAATACAGATCAATGAATATGTACAAAATATTGAACATTATTTGCACATTATAATAATATATACTTACATACATAAAATCACGCATTTCCCACTTATGGCCATTTGCACCATTGGAGTTTAACGCTAATCTGCAGATTAAGTTGAGTTTAAATTTTTGTATGCATTGCAAGGATTCTTAACAGAAGGTTAAGGTGACGTTTGTGAAGTTTAACTTAAACCCGACTCCTTGTACCGTTTAAGAATTGGGATAACCTCTTTTCAATAGTATTTTTGTAAAAAAAAAGTATACGTATTGATTTTTTTATATTTTTATACAGGGAAAGTATTGTAAAACTGAATGTAATAATAATTGATTGTAAAAAACTTATTAATTATGTAATTATTATGAACAGATATTGAACTATGGATATAATTCAAGATAATGTAGTATTTGACGACGAAGATGATGAATTGTTTGATTTTGATATTATTTATGGCATTCCGAGAAGAATTTACGAACGGGCTAACCCGTTTCATGAGTTAAGTGAAAATGATTTCTTCATGAGATTCCGTTTAAGAAAAGCGACTGTTTTAAATTAATTGCCGCAAATTAAACAGCATTTGGAATTTCCATATGATATGTGAGTTTTATGCATATTTAGTTTTTAAATTTATTTTTATATTAATATACATTTTTTATTCAGAAATAATTCTGTTTCGCCGATAAACCAACTACTGATTTGCCTGCGAGTCAATAGCTGATTTTGGTGGAGTCCATGTTTCAACAGTTTCTTGAATCGTTGTACGTGTAGGTGGAGCAATAGCTCACTTGGACCCGGAATATATAAAATTCCCTTCAACTCGAGAAGAGATGATTCAAACACAAAGTAGCTTCTATGATAGTGCGTCTTTTCCCAGAGTACTTGGCGTCATAGGTTAGAATTATATAAAATTATAATTGAATGAAGGATAATAAAGGCCTTTAAGTTCCGTATTGTTATTAAAATTATTATCTTTTATTCAGACGTTTCGGTCAGTATTTGACCATCTTCAGTGCAAATTTTACATTTTAAATTACATTGTTAAATTGAGTGTTGTAATAATATATGTGAAATCATCTTAGATAATAGAATACATGAAAAATATCATGTTTTGTAAAGTACAGTTTGTGAAATATAAATGAAGAAAATCCAAAATTTATTGAGAAAAATCAACTTGAAAGCGATGTAAAAAACATTTTGAATAACTTAACCTCGCTCAACCTGAGCGTGGGCTGGTCGAACGCTCAGGTTGAGCGAGGTTAAGTTATTCAAAATGTTTTTTACATCGCTTTCAAGTTGATTTTTTTCAATAAATTTTGGATTTTCTTCATTTATATTTCACAAACTGTACTTTACAAAACATGATATTTTTCATGTATTCTATTATCTAAGATGATTTCACATATATTATTACAACACTCAATTTAACAATGTAATTTAAAATGTAAAATTTGCACTGAAGATGGTCAAATACTGACCGAAACGTCTGAATAAAAGATAATAATTTTAATAACAATACGGAACTTAAAGGCCTTTATTATCCTTCATTCAACTATAATTTAGTTCCCAACATTAACTACATCAATAAAATTATAATAATATTTACTGGGCCGTTTTGTCGTCATCGAGCTATTCATTCAATTACCAATTTTAAAATTAATATGATAAATAATATATAACCTATAATTCTACAAACTAATAACTATTAAATACAATATATAATAGTAATAATATTAATACTTGCTTTGATTTTATATATTTAATAATATTTTAATTATGTGTTATCAGTTATTCTCAAATATAAAAAGTGCGTAAAAATTACTAAATTTCCCTAGATGAAACGTAAATCTGTAGTGTAACGTAATCCGTACCTAACCTCAAGTGGTGCAATGTAAGTTAAAATTAACTGACAGTTACCTTAAACTGAAGATTAACTAAACTTTATTTTTAACTTACAGTGGTGCAAATGGCCATTAGTGGGTTAGCACAAACCCGAAACAATAATAATAACATCAACCACAAAAATAATCACTCTCTCTTTCAACAACATTCTTACTAACCTGACATCATACAACAAATAACCGTCACTCTTAACATATTAAAGCGACCGATTTTCGGTAACGAAATACCGTAACCGGACCACAATAATAGTTACGAAACAATCATCCTTCGCCACACATTTTTGTCTAAGCACACTTCTTTCGCCTCGGATACATTCATAATCGCATTCATACACGCTTTTCTTCTCTTCCCACTCGGAAATTTTCTCCTTTTAACACCTTATCAATCACATCCATCAACTTACAAACTGGACGACCACGCAATCGAACACCCTCAATTTCACCAAGATATATACGCTTTACAAGCCGTTCACTCTTCATTCTCTCCACATGACCAAACCATCTTCACTGGCTCATTCCTATAATATACATATAAAACTAAAATATACTACTGGTGGAAGTGAGATTTGTGAGACTGACATTGAACGACTGCATATCTAGCTGCACTTGTCTGTAAGAATAGCTCTGCGTAAGCGCCAGATTGCTTTGATTTTATTGGTGTAAAGGGAAACTAGCGGGAGTGAAATTCTTATATTAACTGACAAGTATAGACAATAATGATTGTAGCAGATTCCTCTTAAGTGAGAGATAGGGCATCAGCAGTATATTTAGTTTTATAGATATATTATTCCTATTCTCTTGACAACATTCTTTCTAACCATACAATCTTCATTCACCAAATTATTCCTCACGCGATCTCGTCTTACATATCCACATACACCACGTAAATACCTCATTTCCACGGCAGTCACTCTCTTTTTATGCTTTCCCGTCCATGCTCAACATTCGCTTCCGTACATCAAAGCAGGTACTAGCACTCCATTATACACACTTAACCGAGCTTCAATAGATACGTTTACGTTTCGAGCAAACTTACCCAGAGCACCCATTACCTTACAAAATTTACATACTTTGAGTAACATTTCACAATTTGGAAAACATAACGACAAATTTAGGTATGAACTTTTGTTCATATCTCTTTGCATATAGTCGTTTCACGAAATCAGCCGATTTATGTCATCAGTTTAAATAAAGTGTAAGATTAAAGTAAATATAAATACAAATAATTTAGTTTTGTTTTAATTCTTCGACAAATCAAACAAGAGGTGCAAAAGCCTTGGCAAAAATATTTTAGTCCGATAAATAAAAAGTTGCTGAAAGAGTAGAATGTGTAAAATGAAGAAGTGTATTGAAAAGAAGGATCAATATGTATAAAAATGATATGTTATATAACTGTATTATATGTATATCGTACAATGACAAATTTGCTGTCACTTTTTGAATCACCTTTTTTCAAATCTTACTGACACTAGACAAATTAGTTTTTCGCCTCGTTTATTTATTTATTTATTTATTTATTTATTTATTTAACTTTCAAAAAGACTATAATTCAATAACAGACGGTACATATGATATAAGTACCAAAACGCATATATGAAGTACCTACCTACAACATAATAGAAATATAGATATAACAATTATATTTTAAATATAAAGAATTGCAAATATAGGTATTATACTCGTATAACCATTAATATATAAATTAAAATAAAGTACTACATTTGTTACTTGTTTTCTGTACTACAATTAACATTGTTCTGTTAAAAGTTGTAAAATCAAAAAGTACACTGAGAAAAAGATATAATTACGTGAACTGTAAATTTATTTGTTACAAATAAATCCTAAGCTTGAATAGATCCAAATATATCTACAATTGAAGCAATGTAATTATTTATTTGAAGCATTTATTTGTCTCAAATAAATATATCTTGAGATCAATTATATCTTCTATTTCATGAGAACTATGCATTTATTTACGTTAAAAATTATTTTAATTGCGCTAAATTTATTTCATTATTATTGGATATATAATAATTTATTTGAACCAAATTTAAATATCTACCTCTCATAACCTGTCCACTCTAAATAGATTAAAATTGAAGGAAAATAATTAAATAAAGACTAGTACATTTAATTTATTCGTACACCATATTTTTATTAACACAAATTTAATCCTTAAGTATATTAATGGACATATAATAAAAAATTATAAAAGTATAAATACACAATCTGTACAGATACCGATGCATGTGCCTTGGTATAAAAAATACACTGAATGCAAAGCAAATATCCAAAACTCCACTCAAGTAGTATATTTTTCACTGTTTCGTCACCCATATTCACTACTTTTTAGCACACGAATGAAAAACAAATCGCCAGAAATGAACACTGTCACAAATGAGCACCACCATAAACAAGATGCAACGTACAACAAATGAACAAGTCACACTTTACTTAAAATCGTCATTTGACAAATAGAACATTGTTCACTCAATGGAAATATTATTTTGCCACAAATAATATTTATTTGTGACAAATAAATATAGATTCATACAATATAAACTATTTTTCATTGTAATTAAGATAAAGTTTACACAAAAATATAATGAATTTAATTCTAAACAATTACATATTTGTAAGAAACAAATAAATATTTCAGAAAATTATAAATTTATTTATTAAAAATCTCAATTTTAAATGCTAAACATAAATATATTAGTTTATTTGAGAAAATTAAATTTAATTTAAATGAAATAAATGACGGTCAAATAAATAATATAACTGAATGAATAAAATACATTTCATATTAGAGATTAAATTGTATTTGTTCCAAAGTTGCAATAATTAAATGAATGAAGTATCCCTTAATTATGAATATTTATTTGCTAAAAACCAGTCATTTTAACTTTTAAACATATCGCTAAGAAAGAATAATTTTTAAAAGTTTTCTAATTTTTATTTTTTCATATAAAATTTTAACGATTTTCTGAAAGATATGTAGAACACATTGTCATTTTTCTTAATAAATTTAGGGCCGTTTTCATAAGCAGGGTCACTTTAAGACTTGAATTAAAATAACTTTAACGGCCGGTTTCATGATAATTGGTAATAGTAAACTTTAGATAAAGTTAAGCTTTATTTTAAAGTGACTTTATATGCATACACTTTAAAATATATACGTTTCAAAATAAAAATTTCCTTTACTTTATGTAAAGTAGTTCTAAAGAATTAAAAATGATTTTAGAACAAATTGTTTAGTTAAAAATCGTGTGCTGTTGTAGACTGACTGTCAGAATAATGTATCTTATGGGTCGATTCTGTTCACATCTGTAAATTTATAAATAATGAACAAAATCGCAACGATACTTGCCATTATTATGCATAATTTTATATAAATGAACAAAATTAGATGCATTTTTGTCAGGTTTTTATAGATTTATAGATCTGTAAGACGGAGATGTGAACAGAATCGACCCATTAATTATGTCTACAAAAAATAGAGGTGGAAATTTCACATTTGATGAATAATACACCTTGATTTAATTAATATATAAACACAAAAATGTTTTGGAATGTAAGAAAATGAAAACTACAAAATTCAATGAAAGGAAAAGGTAAACAAAGATAAAGGTTATGTTACTGAATATTTGAATATTTATTTGCAAAATTTTGTAGGATTCAGTTTATCAAAAAATTGAACAGGCTGTCATGGCTAAATTGAAAGTACATTAATTTAAAAATAGCTAGAAAATATGTTTTGGGAAAACAGAACAGTGTCAAGAAAACTTGGATTTAATATTGGAATTATTAACCATAACCACCTCTAAAAATGATAATGAATATATATCACTTGATGTTTTTATTTGTTGTTTGTTAATTTTTATATTTATTCTATCTATTAAAATACAAATAAAATTGTATTTTCCTTAACAATCTATCATAAAATTATTTTTTTTTTCCACATATAAATTATAAATTTGTGGCTAATATACTTTTCATTGTTTAATATTAACATCGTCGGAACTTGAAGAAGTTGAAGGTAACATTTTTATCAAAAATCACTTCAAGCTAGTAAAGGAACTCTCGCATGACTTTATTTTAAAGGACTTTAATCTAACAACTTTAACTTAAAGTTGAATTATGAAACGCTTTTCTCATTTTTAGATCAAACTTGAAAATTAAAGTGACTATATTTATTTATTATGAAATCTTTATTTTAAAGTTATGCTACAGCGCTCGCTAAAATGCCAAAGTTATATGTATTATTTAAACGAACACAATTTTAATTTTAATTTAAAGTGTTAAAGTGAAGATAAAGTTTATTATGAAAATGGCCATTATTTCAATAACATTAAAATTATAATTCCATATTTATATAAAACATTTGGAGAAACAAGTTCCGCAACGCAATCCGGCTCTGACAAAAAGTACCAGAATGAAGTTCCGGACCGTCCAGACCCCAACATTGAAATTAGCAACATTGCTATGACAAAGAACCAATAGTAATTGCAAACATAACATGAAATTACAGGGTTTACATATTATTTTTATTTATTTGTTACAATTTTGAGCAATGTTGCTAAGACTTAGCAACTTTCTTGCAGAATTGAGGTGTATATTAATTATTTTATATGAAAATGTTGAATCAATGCGGAAGTTTAGTCATGTTGAAATGTAATGATTTTTTCACATTACTGCAATACTTTACATGTAATATTACTATTAATGCAATAAAAGTAAGAAAATATAGCGTATTTTTTTTGTACAGACGATATTAACTTTATCGTTAGTTAAATCGCCCGCAATACGATGACGTATGCAGCATCTTTGGTTCGCCGTAGTTGTCCGCTACGAGCGCTAGTTAAGAATAAAAACATGAATGTATGTGTATTCTATATATGATATTGAAACGTCAAATTCAATGTCAAATCGCAAAAAGCAAATTATTTTATTTTACATATTTAAACTGAAAACCTAGAAAATACGATAAACACAGAAATTGTCAACTGTCAAACGTAAATATAAACAGGTGGCTGTTTTTTGCTTCTGTCTCTTTCTATGAAGCACGGTTTGGGCACGTATGTCGAGACCTAATTCGTACATAGTTGATGTTATGTACGCCATAATGGCGGGCAGAAAATATTGCAAAAGTTTAACATTTTTTCTTTGGTATTTTTAAATTTTTACAAAATATTAAAGTAAAAACGCTTTAGATTTAAAAATATTTTAAAATATAAAAAAATCAAAAATTTGAAAACTCCCCCATTATAATTCGTCGCTTTTCTACAGACAGAATACTGATTTCATAAATCAGTGATGTATAAAAGTTATGGTACGCTCTTATAACCTTGTAAGTAACGTAAGTAAAGTACATATACGTTTCTGTTTCTATTTCTGATTCCTGTAAGAGTACAAGTATAAGCCTCATAGCCATATATTCTCATAAACCTAGATCCGATTGTTTCTCATGTTCTTATAAGTCGCATATATCCTACATCGTACCAAATCTGGTGGTGCATTACACTTCCAGCTTGATTAAAAACTTTAATTACTTTCTATATTAAGACATCGGGCTATATAAAAATAAAAACAGCCTCTGAGAGGAATAAATGAAGCTAAGCGACATTCAGATGCAATCGAATGCGAACCTTAAAAGTAAATACGCGAGTAAAGAATTTCCCATGGCTGAGCGAGTTACCATAAAGGGCGGAATTCGTTCGTGTAATATGTCAGCGGCCGCGACAGTGGCGTGCGTTCAGTGGGAGCTTCTTGGAATGCTATTGTTTCAACGACCAAGCTCTTTTTACACAAGCTACTTACAGCTGCTGTGAACTATGAGTCTGTTATTGTTAGACAAAACTAGTTTCACATATATTTCTATTATATAAGGAGAAGTAGACTAGAATAATATTCTTAACACAGTATTTCATAATTTCACAAATAATATCATAGTACCTAATAGGTACATATCATGCTTTTTGCTATTTCCTCGAGTTGATACTCACGTTATTAATTTCTGCTGCAAGAATTACTAAACTTTTATACAGAGGGGTATATGCTATCTCTGTCCAAAATTTTTAATATAACCGGTAGTGTAACCGGGGTAACGAATGACATTTTCAAATATTTTAATTATTTGAATGTTCATGTGATTTTCTCGTTTATGTGGTTTGGCGTTGATTTATGTGTTTTGGAGATTTATTCGGGTTATTTTCCGGTATAACGTAGTGATCTTGCGCAATCGGCCAAGGAAGCCAAAATGTTCTCCAAATAACCAGAATGTGCTAAATTCAAGAGGAACATGAATACCTTATATGTAACCAAAATAGTTTTTTTTTTTGTACAGCAGCATCAAAGACCTTATCATTACAATAAATATAAAAATAACATTAGCTCTGTAGATCCAATGGTTTGCGCACTACTGCGACTTTAAGAAAAACGCGTCAATGAGGCATACAACCCGAAATATACAGAGCCTTTGCAACTTTTCCGTGTGACTACACTTTTTAATCGGTAGAGTAGTGTTCCAGCAACATATAAACTAAACGCCTTGCTCCAATTGACCTAACAATGGTCTGTCTTGTGCAGATCGAGATTTAGAAACTTCCGTGTCGGCGGGCCTATGTTAGCCACAGACACGACACTGAGCCCTATATCGATAGCTCTTTGAACGCGCTACAACTAATATTAGAGTTATTTTTTGTTATACCGTAGAGTTCTTGCGCAATCGGCCAAGGAAACCAAAATTTTCTCCATAAAAACACAATGTGCTAAAATCAAGAGGAAAATGAATACGTTATAAGTACCCAAACTTCTTTTTGCGCTGCACCGTCAAAGACCTTTCCATTACAATTAATATATTTTTAAATTCAGCTCTGTAGATCTAAAGATTTGCGCACCACTGCAATTTTAAGAAAACTGCGCCATTAAGGTATACAACCCACAATAACTCGTACCTCTGGGGCAGTCCCGGATGGGGTATGGTACCAGCAACATACGAACCAAGCAGCTTGCTTGCATCACAAAATGCAGGTGGAGGCAAATTTTCGTCCTTAACATCCGGACTATGTGTGCTGTAAAGACAGCGTGTCTAAATTTGCCAACAAATATTGTATTATTATATATTTTAGATAATAATGGTATATTTCATTTATTTCTATGCTTATAGCGTATTTACAACTATTCGATTAGTTTATTATTGCTAAATAACTATTTATACTTCGAATTTTGATGAATAACAAAATTGATAAAAGTAGGTCAGTTTTGACATTAAAACAATCCGAACCCTCTCCCCCCTGGCGATTTGAATCACATGCTTACGATTGATGGGCGTATCATCTCAAGGAAATGAATTTTATAGGTACCTATTTTCATATACATAGTATAGGTACTGTAAAATGTACTTAACTCAAAATTTCTATGAAATGTCACAGAGAACAAATTAATGTAACATTTTATCTGCAACAGACATGAAAATAAACGTTTCCTGTATAATTTTTTAATGAGAAAGTTAATGAAATGTAACTACTGGGTTTAACAATTTATTGTTTTTAATTGTATTCTTGCATGTCCCATTCCAGAAATTATTTTACTTTTAAGTTAAATATATTATCGGCGGCAAATTAGATAGCACAGAAATGACCCATTTTTTACCTCCCGCTACCTTTAGTAAGGGAGGTATAGGCATCCTGCTAAAAATTGCATATCGATATTTTGGTAAATGACCACGTTTTAAGGTCCCTAGAATCTAATTTTAACATTTTCACGATGATGTCTGTGTGTATGTATGGATCCTCCACTCTCACTCAAATAATATCATTCAGAAAATTTTGAAACCTTGTATATCGAACTTTTTCTGCAATGGAAAGAGCCCATTAGATTTTGGTGAAAATCGGATAAGCGGATATGGCACTTTACTAGGAGCTCAAAATAGTTTTTCTTCGAAAAATAGCTTTAAATTTGACTTAAATTGACAATATTGCATCGAAATGAAATGTAAAATTCATTTTAGATAACATATTGCTGTCAAAATATTGATTTTCATTGTTTTGTTTAAACCTAGCTTAAAATTTAAGCCTTGTTGGTGCAACTGGGCTTTAATGTTAGAATCTTACTGAAACAAACAAAAAAATCATATATATATATATATATATATATATATATATATATATATATATATATATATATATATATTTATTTGACGTAAGAGAATGAATTTGGCTAATTCTATTTAATTACAGAGAGGTTATAATTTTACAGCGGATTATATGTTCTTGAATATTGCATAATTCATAATTGTATTTGTTATGTAGTAGTTCGGTTTGTAAAACAAAATGTAGATGTTTATAGAATTTTACCCAGGAATTCACAATCGCATGGAGAGTAGTAAACACAATAAATCCAACCGTACAATACTATAAACCCTTATTCCTGCAAAGAAAAGAGCATCAGTATTCCCGTATTTGTTCACCGTTCTCTCAATTGTTATTACCCATATCAAGTGATGCTTGTGAATAGATTTGAATAGTATGTAAATTTCCTAATATCCGATTCCAAAAATGTATTTGAACATCTCTATTCTAGGCTGGGAAAGGTACTCAACCCTGCCGTTCTTGTGAGGAAATGCGATTTACGTCGGAAACGGAAAGTGAGAAAACATTTCGTCTAGTTACGGCCGGTCACGTCGCTTTGTTTACGAAGGCCAAACAGCGAGTGAGTTTCGAGCTGTTGAAGGGCGATCAAGCAAGGGCGTAGGGTTACAAAGCCCTACTGAGTAGTTATACGCTAGCTCGAGAACACTTCTAGATTCTGGATACTTGACACCTCGACAAGAATGCGGGATTGTTTATACAGGACCCATTTGTTTTGATGAATCTCAGGAATTTATTAATACGACAACAAAATAAAAAGTAAACAAAGATGCTTTGAATAAAAATTGAAAAGTAATATATAATACATTTCGCCATTGGTCTTATCATCGTAGATACCTACATCGCGTTTTATAAGTAGATAATCAGTCCAATTCTGTAACATTTCTTGCTACTACTGTTTGCTCAATAGCAATCTTGCTAGCTTAAAATTCATAGCAATTTGTTATGTTTCTTATCGATGTTCCGTATTCTGTAAGTACAGTTTGCTAGAATTTAATTGCTCAACTATTTCCGTTGTTGTGATTGTGGTTTTGGAGCACTTTTGAGGTTAACAGTCATCTGCCAAACACGTTTGACAAACATATTTACCAATAATAAGGTAGCTAAGTAAAATTAGATTTTTCAAGGGAAAAAATACCGGAGTTTTGAAACTTCGCACAGTTATTCCCTGATATCTACCGTACAACATAGTAAAGGTCCCCGCGGTTGGGGGTGAGCGGTGGATGGGAGACCCCTTTAAAGGTGTACTTTTCACTATTTTTGCAAAAATTTCAGAAACTACGGATCTTAGAGAAAAACACTTTATATATAAGATTAAAGTTGATAAAAATGTTTACTGTTGTGTAAATAGTCATAAAATGTTTGTGGTACATATATCGAGTATTTTTTTAAATTTATGAAACAAATCAAGTGTTTTTTCATAATTAGTTTAAATTTATGTTTCGCCTAAAGTAGGCAACTCCGTTATTAAATATTTAGGCACCTAATCTCTTTGGATATATTCTGAGCTTAATGTTTTAACATGTTTTAGACTGAATAATGTCCTCGTTAAAAAGAAAATTCAAAATTCACATTGTCGTCCTGCCATTTGAAAATAATTTGGTATTTGAACACATAAACAAACGTCAAAAACTTCTTAGCAAGTACTAAACTGATATTGCTTTGTAGCAATTGCTATTTGGTTTACAGGCAAGAATATTGTTAAGTTCATAGCAAGAATTCATGTTACAGAATTAAAAATCTTTGCACATTGCTATTAAGCAATTACTATGTTTCATAGCAAATGCTAGAAATAACAATTTACGTTACAGAATTGGACTGAATCTATCCTCGTCCAAAATTAAGAATAAAACGAAAATTAAATTGTTAGAAGGATACTTATGCAATACCATTTTTAAACTAGGAAGAGCAACTTCAAAAGTCAGATTTACAGCAATAAAAAAATCTGGTGTAGCCAACACAATACCTCCCGCCATTTACAGCCCGAGTCACAAAAAAGATTAAGTTAATCCTTATTTTTGAATTAGCGAATTTTATTCTAATTTTGACAGTTTATTTAAAATATAGTCTAATCTAATCCAAGTAACTACCTTTTTCTAAAACCCCTCAACAGGACTAAATCCCAATTACAGAGTGGGTTCATATTCACACACATCCATGCCTTAGTGGGATTCTAACCCAGAGCCCCCGAGGGCACTCATGACATGAGGCGTTGTTCTAACCATTGCATGAATGAAAATTAAATTTTAAATACCGGGATAGAATAGAATTCACTAATCCAAAAATGAGAGTTATCTTAAACATTTTTGTGAATCGTTAATTTTTATTAATCTAAATACATACCTACATATTTACTTATATGCTGGAAACTATTGAATTCCTTTTCTATTGTTCTATTTACTTTTTTCTTTTTAAAACGTTACTAATATTATTTTGAAATGATTAGTTCTTTGATAGTGACATTTATCTGTCAGTTACATACATTTGAATTTTGTTTAAAGCGTAGACTCTGAGATTTAAATTATAGATAATTTTATAAATTTATCCATAAAAATATATAGAAAAAGTATTAATGCAAATTTATAAAAAAATTAATAATCTTTAATTTTTATAATAACATTAATTTCGAAAAAATAACATTTAAAGGTATTTTTCGAAGAAAAACTATTTTGAGATTCTAGTAAAGTGCCATTTCCGGTTATCCGATTTTCACCAAAATCTAATGGGCTCTTTCCATTACAGAAAAAGTTCGAAATACAAGGTTTCTAAATTTTCTGAATGATAGTATTTGAGTTAGAGTGGAAGATCCACACACACCCGTACACACAGACATCATTGTGAAAATGTTAAAATTGGATTCTAGGGACCTTAAAACGTGGTCATTTACCAAAATCTCGATATGCGATTTTTAGCACGATCCCTATACCTCCTTTACCAAGGGTAGCGGGAGGTAAAAACTAGATATTGAACTTTCAGTCTAAATTAATAAATTACACACTTCGTTTTTGTAAAAACTGTCTGTTTTTAAATGAAAGGGGTTATTGGATTATGACTAAATGTCAAAAAGGAAAAAAATATTTGTGTTTTGGTGTAAACATGGCCGAGCAGAGGCTAATAAACGTAGGAATTGTACTAGGGAAATTTTGAATTTACTCCTCCTAGTATAAAAACGGCCTATAATATATGCTAGAAATGTGGATAATGTATGTATTTTTCGAGCGTGATACATATTTTTCATGTCTTTTATTCGTATTTACTATGACTGAAATATTGAAATGCAAAACTGCCACCAGAATATGAACAAAAATAGCCCATTCGGAAAATCTAAAAATTCGTATGTATAAATGGGGGTGCCAAATGCCAAATGGAACCCACTTGTAGTAATTGTGATTAAGTACAATGGCCCACTTGTACACTTGTGGCAACTTAAAATAGGAATGCAAGAGAGAAGACCGGGTTAATGCAACATCAGCAGCTCCAAGCTGTGCCATTTTCTGGAAAAATACAATTTAACTAAGCCACTTCTCTACCAGGGTTTTGCGTACGCGAAGAAATAATTTCCGGAGAACATTGGGCCTCGTTGTGTCGCGAAGCAATTTTTGGTTGAGCGAAGCAATGTTTGGTCGATCCTGGAGCAATTTTTGGATGATCGCAAGTAATTTTTGGTCAATCAGGACACGACTAATTTCCAAATGCTGTTTTAACATGTATGCAATCTGCAGTCTTAGGTTGTCTAAATTATAAATAACATATAAAAAAAAATTAAAAAAAACAAATACTGTGATAGCATTTCAAATATTATTTTTTCCTTACAATCGTGCGGAAAATAATTATTCTCAAACACAATATGTGTGGGGAAATAATCAATAATTAAAAATAGCATTACAGATGCCCAAGTAGTAAATGATATGTCGAAAATTTAAAATACATTTCGTAATTTTTATTATATTTGTAGACGATTGTAGATTTTTTTTCGAGTCGATAAGTAATTTAATTTTATCGTCGTGTATAAAATTCTATTTTTTTCAATAGCAGATGTTAAAGAAAAATAATAAAAATACCAACTATAAATAAACACAATTATAAAATCCCAGTATTGTCTATGTGGTTAAAGTGTTATTTTATCTACCATTTTGAGTAGATAAAAGCACACTTTAAAACCAGCTATAAAAAAAATTGTTTGCAGCACCTGTGGAAAACGTGATTCAGTAATGCAAATTCTAAAATTCGCTACGCTTGTTTCGGAAACTTGCATTCGTTTCAGAATCACTAATTTCCTGTAATTGTTACAAAAATAACTATGTACCTATATAATACCGAGATTTGCTTCCGGGAAAATTTTTAATCTAGGATATTATTTACTAAAATATATACTCGTACATAAAGTAGATGCAATTTCAATTATCCATTATATTTGCACAGTTCACCTTAAAATATATCAGTTGAAAATGTAATAATAATAATAATGAAGTTGTTGTTTGGACATTCAAAGAAAAATATGCAAATGTAACAACTATTACAGAGCATAGAAGTAGTAATTTATTCGTTATAAGAATATCAGATCAAAAGAACCAACGAAGGAAGAAACATATATGTACATGAAAGTATAAACAAAGGGATATATGAAGTTAAAATACCTACAATAAATAAAAGGCCTTCAAGTTCCAATATTCCTTATTTAATAATATTGAGGACGTTTCGAGCTAAATCCGCTCATCATCAGCAACTAACAAATTTTAAGTTGAGTATTATAAATAAATACATAAATGTTTATAATATTGAAGCAGAATTACATTGTTGTACAATATCCAAAAATGTGAAATTACATGTAAATTATAGTCAGGTGGAACAGTTGTTAATGGGCCGTGTTAGCGGCATGTTGAATTGTTGAGTTGGGGGCCCATGCTCCACCTGACTATAATTTACATGTAATTTCACATTTTTGGATATTGTACAACAATGTAATTCTGCTTCAATATTATAAACATTTATGTATTTATTTATAATACTCAACTTAAAATTTGTTAGTTGCTGATGATGAGCGGATTTAGCTCGAAACGTCCTCAATATTATTAAATAAGGAATATTGGAACTTGAAGGCCTTTTATTTATTGCACATTATCAACATGGTTCCCTCATACAACATTTAAAATTAAAATACCTACAATAACCAACTGTGTCAAATTTTGAATAGATAAACTCATTTTAGATATTTATTCTTCCTATATGTTTTATCGAAATTCTTTTTTGGTGAGAACACATAAAGCGTAAGTGGCGGCTTGGTATTCATAGAGGAGCGATCTATCATGTGTAGCATGTTTCGTGTACCTAAACAAACAACATGGTATTGTTCATGCTGGACTTGGACCAGACCCTCACTTCATTGTGTTAAAAACAAACGAGATCCTATCAACAACGGACAAAACAAATACCATTAAATCAACTACAAATTACATAGGTACCACATCACATGAAGAATTACCCAGAAGATAATATGAGAAAAATAAATTTCATTACGGTTTTTTTGCCCACTTTGCCAATCAATTTTATAAAGATTTTGATATTCATATTTGATAAATATTAACTGTAGAATAATTTGATTTGTAGGGTGCACACGAGCCTTGTTTTAACTAAAACGCTGTTTTTCAGAAATATCTAATTTCAATATTTAATTACACCCTTATGTTTAAAGAAAAATTTTCTTAAAAATATTTATTTGAATACAAACTATGTTCTGCTTTAAAATCATGTCATAATTTGATATTATTTATTATTAGTATTAAATAATGGAATTTGATATGTCTTAAAACAGTGTTTTAGTTAAAACAGGGCTTGTGGTAGCAGCCAATGACATCGGTTTTATTTTAGATCGTTAAAATCAAAACCTATTATTCCTGGTCCTGGCTAAACAATTTTTATTACCATTTTTAACAATGTATGTTTGAGATAAATAAATAAATAAATATATCATCACGGCTTTTTACCCATTGCTGGGTGTGCCAATCTGTTTTGTACACAGATATCGGTATAGACGATATATTTGCACCGTGCGGGCGCTTACCAGGCGTCACCTCACGGGCACTCATTGCTGGCGTGGAGAGTGCACCACCAGGAGTCAATTTTGTGCCATTTAAAATTGGAAATATTTGGCGTCGGTCGGGATAATGAGCAAATTTAAATATATTACAAAATATACTAAGAGTATACAACGTTATCAAAAATGAATCAATTTTTACCTCCCGCTACTCTAAGAACAGCTTCACAATTTACTAGTTGTACATCATATATATTGTTATATAATGCTCTTGTACGATCACAATTGGAATATTTAACATTTATTTGGAATCCGTGTTACATTCAATATGTTAAGCAAATAGAATTAATACAAAAAAAATTGTTTTCATATTATGTAAAAAATTTGGTAAAGAATATGACAGCTACAGTTCTACTCTTGTAAAGTTTAATATGGTCACATTAGAAAAACGTAGAATAGTTAATGATATAATAATTTTGTACAAAACTTTAAATAATACTATAGATAGTCAACAATTTTTACATTACATAAATTTATACATTCCTGCAAAACTCACAAGGCTTCAACAACTGTTTATTTTACCACGTTGTAATACAAATTGTTACAAAAACTCACCAATCAATAGAGCGATGTATTACAACAACATTTACTTTCAAGGTGTCGACATTTTCACGTTAACTTCTACAAAAATACGTACTGTATTGATTAATAGTCTAAACCAAAATATGTTACAAAATTTCGGTTTTACCTTTGTAATTTCATTTCACTGTACCTATATTTATTATCGCATTTAATTTAAATTTATTGTTTTCTTTATAATTCTTTTATGTAAAAGTGGAAACCTATTATTGGTTTTATACTGTTGGTTTCCCACAAAATAGTAAATAAATAAATAGGGATCGTGCAAAAATCACATATCCAGATTTTGGTAAATGACCACGTTTTAGGGTCCCTAGAATCCAATTTTAACATTTTCGAGATTAATGTTATTATAAAAATTAAATTATTAAATTTTCTATAGATTTGCATTAATACTTTTACTATATATTTTATGGATAAATTTATAAAATTATCTATAACTTAAATCCCAGAACCTACGCTTTAAATAAACAAAACGCAGTTATTCAAATGTATGTGACTGACAGATAAATGTCACTATCAAAGAACTAATCATTTCAGAATAATATTAGTAACATTTTAAAAAGAAAAAAGTAAATAGAACAATAGAAAAGATATTCAATACAGTTTCCAGCATAAGTAAATATGTAGGTATTTTTATTTAGATGAATAAAAATTAACGATTCACAAAAATGTTTAAGCTAATCCTAATTTTTGGATTAGTGAATTTCACGGGTGAATTCTATTCTATCCCGGTATTTAAAATTCAAACTTCATTTTATTATAGCTCTGGTGACTCAATGGTTAGAGCAACGCCTCATGTCATGAGTGCCCTCGAGAATCAGGGTTCGAATCCCACTAAGGCATGGATGTGTGTGAATGTGAACACACTCTGTAACTGAGATTTAATCCTGTTGACTGGTTTAAAAAAAATAGTTACTTGGATTAGATTAGACTATATTTTAAGGAATAAACTGTAGAATTTGCTAATCCAAAAATAAGGCACAACGTAATCTTTTTTGTGACTCGGGCTGTAAATGGCGGGAGGTATTGTGTTGGTCACACCAGATTTTTAGAAAAGAGGTTCACTTTTTGGTGGATTCGCATTTCTCGAGCATCAGTTCAACTATTTTGAGAAAATTCTCATGTATACCTGTTCAAATTCCCCCGGTCTAGACAACGAACAACCCTGCATACCAAATTCTTATAAACATAAAAAAAAATTGATGACATAAGGAAATTTGTAACAATACATCCCATATACCTACACAGATTTTTAGAAGAAATTAATCCACTATGTCCACGAAACTATAATATTTTACACATCTACTATGAATTAGCTGACACAGTGCTGTACGCAAATGTTTGATTTTTAGAAGAAATTAATCCACTATGTCCACGAAAATATAATTTTTTACACATCTACTATGAATTAGCTGTGACACAGTGCTGTACTCAAATCTGTTAGTACAGAAACAAGGTATCTATCACCACTAAATGTGTCACTCTGACAAAGAAGTACTCAATGCTCCGAAAGAAGGGTATACTCGTCGTAAGATCTATCTCTATCTACTTAGGGCTTGTATACAGCTATCGCCGTTTACCCTTCAACCGGACTCACCGAGCCGCAGTGTTTTACCACTGCCGTACTGCCAGTTGGATTTCAGCCATTGCTACATTTATTTAAGATGTATAAGTGGTCAGCTTATAGCATCCGAGTGTGATAATTACAAGTAGCTGTATGTATTTTTTACGACAAATCATACATTGTTGGTCGACGGAAATCGAACGCACGGAACATGGTTCGGATGACGTCACTGCGGGCTACGAGATTTGCACTAGCCCGCTCAGCCACCAAGCCGATTTACTCGTCGTAAGAAAAGAAAGTAACTAAATCTTACATGTTTTGTTCGGTGTTGCAATTATTATTGGTTACTTGCTAAAACAATGTTGCTAAGAGTTAGTAACTTTGTTAAAGAATTTGAATGAGGATGAATATTTATTAGTAAATCACTTTAATACAACTTTCGATTAAATGAACAAATTGGTTATATTAACATATCTGGTTTCTATTAGTTCACATAACAGGGCGTCCAGCGTCTACTATTTTTGTTGTAAAACAGAGCATTTTAGTTTTTTATTTTGCTTCTCCTGTAAAATTTTGTAAATTCAACGCTTTTGAAAACAACAAATTCAATTATTTAAAATAGAACACATGTAAAAAGATCGGGCCAAACAATTTCGTTGAATAAACATAGACTTTATTTACAATTTAAATTCCTTTGAAATTATTTATTTCGAATAAAATTGTCTAGTATAATAGTTAGATCGTGAATAAAAACTCCCCCGCACAAAATTCCGAAGTTGCAGGAAGCGGTTATAATATGTTTCAAAGAAAGAAAATTCTTCTTGTTAAATTGTCGTTTTATCATCAATCGAAAAATCAGCAATGAATAATATTCTCGCTAAAAATCCTATTTCACTGAAAAGTAAACAAAATAGAAATGAATAGCAGTCTTTGAAAAAGTTTTGTTGGTACATGTTAAAAAAGTAATAAAAGGAAACTATTTTCTTTTATATGGAAAACAGTGTAAAAAATTACATATACGTATGAGACGAAAAGAATAATATGTACCTAATGTGTTACATGATTGTGTAAGACATCTGCTTCGTGAAATATTTAAACCTTTTTGAGTTAATGATTACTGTCATTTTTGAAATACAAATGTGAAATTTTAAGGTGTTATTCATTAGACATATATAATTTTTTTAAAGTTATCAGAAATTTTGAATTTATCGGAATGGCATTTATTTGCCCGCTAATACTTCGAAGTGATCATTGCGATCATCGCTAGTGACTCGGTAAGCGGTGTGAAGAGGAGTTTTTTTTTCAAACAATAAATATCTTATCCATTTATAATTTTGTTGAGGTTCGATGTTCACATTGTAACGGGCATCGGCCGCCGCCGTCGCGCTGAGCGAGTATCTAAGTTTGGCGATGACGTCATCGTTGCGGACAACCAGCATTGTAAACAAACTTGTCTCGCCTTGTTTGTTTACTTGCGGTGGCGTGATCTTTTGTTTTTATCACGTGGAATGTTGGAGAACGTTCTAGAACAACGACGCCGGAGTATATAACGCACGTTAGGAAAGACAGCCAGGCATTCTGCATTCTGATATAGACTCGCATCGTGAAATGAATAATTGGTGATATAGTCTACAGTTAGTAGACGAGTGGTGAACATAAATAAATATAGCTATATAAATAAATGGGGAAATAAATATTGTTTAAATAAATAATCGTAGTGGTTTTTATTTATTTATTTATTTATTTTATTTCGGCCATTCAACAGGACAAAACCCAATAACAGAATGGCACAACATACAAAAAGCAAAAACAATTCAGTACACGTAAAGTTTATAAGTTTTTTTTTTTTCACAATTATCTACATACCCATATTGCAACAAATATAAGAATAAATTTAATTAGTAGAAGTGATAATATTGGCAATTTGATTTCGAAATGTTGATATATTAAGACTAAACATATCAATTGAGTTATTAGCAATGTATTTGTTAAACAAAAATGGCAGCCGATTCATGGCAGAATTAAAAGCAGCATTAGTTCTATTGAAACCAATATAAAAAAGTTCAGATGCTGGTTAAGTATTTAATAGTATTTTTAGTCTTTAAATTGGTATTTAATATTTGTTAGTCGTAGTGTTCGTTATATTTATCTTTTACTGATACACTTATCGTTTAATAAACATTTATTTTAATTAATAACAATTCTTCACACAAATAAATAAACGTTACAATATTATTTAAATTTCTATATTGATTACCGTTCTGCAAAACAGTGAAATACCTATTATAAAAAAGGTGTAAAGCTAGCTCGTCTCCTCGTAGTACACCCTGAGTAATGCTAAATGAACTAGCACAAATCTGCGACAATCCTCAAGAATCTTGAGGATCTGTTAGTCACTGCATTCGACACAATTCTTCAAGCACAGTAGTGCCTTCTATTATTTGGACAAACTTAGTATTTTCAAATTTAGTACCGACCTCGGAGACCCCATTGTAACAAGCACCGATTTCAATTGCGCCCTTGCCCAAGAAATTATTTTTACATCTAAATGTTAGTACATTTAAATTTTATGTGAGTAATGTATAGCCATACGATAAAATAAAAACTTACTACATGCACCTGAATTTAACCGGGTTAGCTTGTGATGTTCAATAAAATGTAGTTACTATGTAACCATTACATTAGTAATTTTTAGGTATGTAACCCGAAGGAGGTGCGGAAGGAGCTGATGATGATAATTGCTTACTTGTTTTCCAGCGATGACACTCTTTATTCAACTGACTGATGAGGGATGCAGACGAACATTTAGGTTTATGGGCACGGACAATGCTTGAAATTTAAACTACTGTTTTAGTTACATGATTATACTTATTTATTATTAACTAAACATAACTAACACAACTAAACATGTTACAGTGTAACTCAGCGGGCTAGCGTATTGTACACGCCCGAAACTTAAAAAAACTACATTATATTCCGGAAACAAACATCTTCACGACGTGACAAACTAATGCAGACTATCTCAAAAACAAAGCGTTATTTTTCATGAGCAGATATCTCAAGACGGTGCAGAGTACGGAGTAAGGCATCCATAACAAACTATCAACCCTGCACGTAAGCTTGTAATAACTTAAATATTAATTGTCAACACAATTGTCAGAGATCGGTGACATCCAGACTAAACAAAAACCCGCGATAGGAAAATATTTTTAGGTCAGAAGCACGGTAAATAAATATAAGAGGTAGGTCAACTCATCAAAAATATTCTTGTTTACGAAGTTGGCATCCGCCAGATGTCTCAGCGTGTAAGGTTAGAAATGTTACCGACACATAGGTAACTGTCATCTGTCAATTTAAATTGAAATTGACATACGTTAATTAATTTTATGTAAATATTCGATAAAATGTAGAAATATCGTAGGTTTCGTTAAAGATTGTAGATCAGGAATAACACCCAATAAAGAAACAATTCCGATTCACCATCCTTCGCAAAACATTGTGAATGCCTGGCGGAAGGTTGTACCCTCTCCAGCTAATAAAATCCTTGGTACTAAAGATGGTATTTACCAAAAGCATTTTAAAAATGAAGATTTTGTACAAGAATGAGAATCTGGGGATGTACGTATTTTAAATAATTAAATATGATATCATGGTTTATTACCCATTTGTAATCTCCTTTTATTCGCAGATTTCGGTAATGACAATATATCTATAATTGTAATAGAAAACGTTTACTAAGCGTTACCTCACGGGTTCTCAAAGCTGCCATGGGGAACTATTTTGTGCTATATGAATTTTTTTTCAAATTTCAAGTTTGGTGTCGGTTGGAATCGAACCCTGGTCGTCCGAAACACAATCAATCACCTAACGTACAAAGCTACGCAACCCCATTTAAAATTACAAACGAAATATCTTAATCAAATTTGTGACATTTAGATTGTCATTGTCATTTTATTTGTCATGTTAGTTCTAGAATGTTATGTGGCAGAGAGCACATTGTTTAGAGCCGCTACATGTATGTAAGGTTAAAATCTTGGCCTACTGATCGCCGACATCAAGCTGTCAACAAAAATTGATGAGTTGTCACACCTTCTATATTTATACACAGTGGTCAGAAGCATCAAACTTTTGACAATCAGAGTATCGAATACTACCACATATTTATATTGTGATGATTGTTAACACTTGTACATACATTCACTACGTGCGTACTGAAGTTTTCTCTCCGAAGAAATAGTCGGTGTAGGATGAGTACAAAGTTTCGTTATACATGATCCAATCTCGATCTCCCCGAAACCTCGGTCTCGGTGCTTCAGCCGCTTTCACCTCCTTGAGACGTTATTAGCGGCAAATCCTTTACAGATGTAAGCTTGATACGCATGTAAATGTCTGTAATTTAGTTTACATTTGCCAGCGACCACAGCAAATTACCATCTTCAATTTAATGCAACGTAATCATGACTAATTAATATTAACTTTCAAACTCTACCTCTGTTCTCTTCTCATGTCAGTTATTAGAATTTTAATGCACCACTAAATAACTACTCATTCTAATTTTAATGTACTGTTCTAAATTATTTAATTAATTTCTAAAGCCTACTTCATAATTGTTGCTATTAATTAACAGATTGTTTGCCTAAGTGATTTACATACTTTATTAAGTACTACGATGATTTTGCTTTATTTATTTATCTATCTATTAATAGACTGATTGAAAACTCTGCAAGTGCAATTAATATAAATTGACTATAAATATTTAAAAGCATTTAAAGTTATATTAATATAAATTAAATTGTATTGCACTCTCCACACGTTGCCCCCGTTGGATGATGTTTCGCATTTGTATAAAAAAACACTATTGGGATTTTCAAGTACCAAGAGATGGCGCTGATCACATCAAAGGTTATGAAAATTATATATCGTTGGATTCAGAATAAAGAGATCTATTGAATGAGCAAATAAAAATGATATGTTTCCATTTAAAATAAAAGAAGTTGGCATTCATGTTTTAAGAACCATTGGTTGAATTTTTTTTCAGTTTATCATTGAAATACCCATAAAATAGAAATTCTTTGCTAATTTAACCAACTTCCTATCTCTTATAGTTCTCGAGATCGCAATGGTGGCCACTTGAAAATGTACACCTGTATAGCCATAACACAAATCTGCGTAAAAAGTGGATCGTTATTATACTAAAGTATAAATAATATACACAGTAGTCACACGACTCAGCGGTGCCTTTGATCTAGCGATTCGACAGCACATCGGCTAAGCTCCGCCTCCTGGTTTACAGGCACGAAATAATAAATTGCTGAAGACGGGATCACACAATCGTTGGGTGAGTATGTTTGATTAAAAATGCATTAGATAATGTGATTAATTTATCTGATGATTAAGAATGCAATTAGTTTAAGGTAATATAACGTAATTACTTATAAATTGAATTTATTAAATAAGGTCAACATAAATTTGGATGAAGCAGAAGTGTATGAATAAATGACACTCGTAAAACTCTGATATTGTATGTTTTTTTTTGTGTTTCTGTGTACTACAGAAAAATTAACTGTGTATACTATGTGAGATTCTAAAGATATATCAATATCAAAAATACAAAAAATTCAGGTCTTGCGGATTGATATATCATTCAACACCTGTCTAAGTAATATAAAGCGTCAGAATAAAACAAGAAGTCGTAATTCCGTCACTCTTCAATGAACATACGAACGAACTACGAGAAATTACTAATTGCAAGGACCTTGGACAGACAAACGCACCAGTATTAAGTATGTAGGTTGATTGTATACAAATATTGAAATTAAAAAGCTTCGTCAACGAACACAATAATTAAAATGGTGTTCAAAAATTCGAAAATATAAATAGTAATAGAAAATAGTTATTTACATAAGAGTCAGGAAAATGGTGCATTATTGACGAGGAGCCCTATTGAAATACGAGGCACTTTGTGCCGCGTATTTTACGGTTTACGGCTTCGAGTCAAGTACAGACATTTTATTGACGAGTCATGTATTAATTTTTTTTTGGAAACCTTTGATTATAATAAGAATTAATTTTAAATTTAATAAGTAAATCTGATTATCTGTAAGTATTTACTACTGCGCATCTCTCGTTTCTAAGTTGACAGAAAACATTAGTAAATAAACGAAAACCAATAAATATTACTGTCATTTTTGCATTTTTGGGGCGTCCGTTGCTATACATTTGCAATGTCTTGCGAAGCAAATAATTGCGACGGGGTTCCTTTAGATCAGGGGTTCCCAAAGTTTTTCTTAGGCGGGCCAATTTAATATTACCGAATTTTTTGGCGGGCCAGAAAAAAAACGGAATAAAATCAAAACAATAACCACGATTTTTTTTGTTTTAAATATATTTAACTATTTCTTATTTCAGCACATGTAAATACTACTGCATTGTCGTCTCAAATAGAAATAGAACTACGCGAAAGACGCATTTCGTTCATAATTTGAGCAACCAATAAGAAAAGACGATCTGTTTGTGCTTGCACGTTTTCCTATTTTTCGTCCCACCTCTAGTGAATTGGAGCAGTGCATTTTTGAATATTCGTTAATATGGCATAGGCCTCTATTGCTCAGGGCAACTGGGTAGGCAGGACAAGGTCTGGTGGTACAGTTGTAGTGTGCAGCACAGCGCACATCATTGAAAAAAACGATAAATTCGTTACTGGCTCCTTGAAATTGTGTGTTGCATTACATGCGCCAGAAATGATTAACAGTTCTGTATCTATTTGAGACTACTATATTATATTTCTGTACAAATTTGTAAAAACTAGACTAGACATACTACAATAATTTTTTAAATATAAACTAAACAATATTGTATTAATACAAACGCTTATGGTTAAAGTTCTGTAATTTTTTTAAATATTAAGATATTTTATTGTATCTTATTTGTAATATTTATTATTTATTTTACTATTTACTTATTTATTTTTTAATAAAAATATAATATATCGTATCGATATCGCGGGCCGAATTTACAGGCTTTGCGGGCCTCATTTGGCCCGCGGGCTGCACTTTGGGAACCCCTGCTTTAGATAGACTGGGATTAACATATCCAATGTACAAAACACAACTATAAATATTAATATTCAATAAAATTTTATATAAAACGTTTAAATGTTTTCGTGACTAGTCAGGGAAATGCAACCATGGTACTTTCGCTCCGGTTTCAGAAAAAATATGTTTTTACCTTCCGTCACCTTTAGGTAAGGAAGGTATTGTCTTTGGTCAAAAAATTCGATGATGAGTTTTTACTCAATAAGCACGTTTTAGGGTCCCTAGAATACGAATTTACTATTTTTACGATGATGTCTGTATGTGTGTGTGTGTGTGTGTGTGTGTGTGTGTGTGTGTGTGTGTGTGTGGATGTGTGTGTGTAACAAAATTTTCGTCTGCGATAACTCTAATACTACAGTTACAAAAATTATAATTTTTTCGTATACTTCTTCGTTACATCCATATGAAGAGCTGATTAGATTTTGGTCAACCGGAAGTACCATCATTTGAAGATTTTAACAGTTTTTCTTGAAAAAACTATGTTAAATATAATTTTTTCACATTTGATGTTATTATAAATATTAAAGAATATTTTATTCTCTATACGATTTGACTGCATTTTATACTTAATATTAAATGGATATAGAGTAAAAAAATTATAAAGAAATTAAATTTCATAAAGTAGCCATAGCTGTGGAAACAGCTACTATATTAAGAAAATTCTGATTGAAAGATGTCAGTGTCAAGTGAAATTGACATAGGGCCAGTTGCATAAAACGTTGTTAGCTGATCATGTGTTTAACTACACATTGAAACCATAGATACGTATCAAAAATACATTGGAAAAGAAGCCTTGTCAAAATTAACAACAATGCTTTATGCAACTGTGCCTTTGTGTGTTTTTTCTTATAATTTTACTGGAAATATAGGATCTTTTGCTTTCTGTATGGAATTTGTATAAAATACATACAACTGCTTTAAGGTAATGTACAAGAAATAATAATAATAAATCTTTTATTTCTTCAGATACATTACACTGTATATAGAAAACGTCAGAAAAAAATTATTTTCTGTATGAAATTTGCATAAAATATATGCAACTGCCGGAAGGTAATGTACAAGAAATAGAATATGTATTTAATTTAGCAAGGAACTTTCAGCATGAAATTTGTACAAAATACATAGAACTGACGGAAGGTAATGTGCTGGCCACATCAGATTTTTTTATATAAATATGTAGTTTTCTATTTTCGTTTATCTAATCCTATGTGTAACACGTATTACACCATCTTAACGTAACAACAGTTTTAAATTCCTATACATGAAAATCCTTTAAAAGTGAAAGAGTTGTACCCACACCCACGCTCTCTTTCTGATAAAGAGAGTTGGGCTCGGGCTGTACTCGTTCGTAAAGCGGCGGTCATACTTGCATGCTCCCAAGAAGCAATCAGCGATCGCAGGACCTGATGGAGCCATTGTGTGTCGATCATCTTGCGATCAAACGATAGCATAGCAGCCTCACCATTATATGGCAATTTAATTTGCTTTCAGGTTAACACGAGGTTTTAACCCAACGTTTAATATGCGCACGAGCGAGCACTGTAACCCGATGCGAGAATACAAACACTACTATCACACAGAATGTAGACTCGGAATTTCGCCCTGTAAAAATATAGAACAAAACCTGAAGCTAACTTTTTTACTGGGCACTTGGTTTATTTTTGTTTACTAAAAGTAGCATATAAAGATTTTAGAGAATAAACATGAGGTCAGCATGTTATTATTAATTTTATTATTTTCAAATAGCATAAAATTGGATACATCAGGCGTCCACAATAAACTTTAAAACATAGTTACAAATTTGAATATGGACAATTTTTTATTACAACTAAACCATATTAAGTCTAAAACTTCATAATAAATTTCACACATACTTTACTCCAAATTCTTTCCACTTTTATGATCTGTTATTGCCTTTTTCAAATTCAGACAGTAAATGAATTTATAAAATCTGATGTGGCCAGCACATTACCTTCCGTTAGTTCAGGCAGCGGACAGCTAAATGAATGTGCCAAAACACTATCATAGTTCCAGGAAGCAAACTGTAGAGGCGCGACAGTGCTTAAATTGTAAGAAAATGGATTAAGTCACCTTTGAGTTCAAAACATTTTGCAATATTTTGAATTGTAAAGTCACATAAGTCATCACACATGTCATTGAACGTACGCTTTAACATCTTTAATTATTTGGTAATCCAATTTGTAATAGTTTATAGATTTAGTTATAGTGCCAATAGTGATTTATTTCTTGATTTCTCCAGTTTCAAAGTGTATTAACTGTGTTTATTTTTTGACGGAATTGAAATTCAATAAGCTGATGAACATTCGTTCTGCTGTTTGATATAAAGTGTAGTGCAGAGAAGCAAATAGACGTTTACTTTTATATTTAATGATGAAATGTCGTACTATTTCCAATATCCTTTTATCTTACATATAAACAAAAATTAAAATAGAAGAGTATATATATCTATCTAACAAGCAATTTTAAATTTATTTATAAATGAATTTATAGTTATTGTATTGTGATTATTTAAAATATATGTATGTACTTATATTCAATTTTCTTATTATGTCTTTTATTTTAAAAACTCATAATTTCTATTTATCTATTCATGATCTGTCTCCTATGTCTCAAACTACCAAGCCGACCAAGCCATCACAGTGTGTGTTAGTTCATGGAAGCAATCTGTAGATGTCACTATTTAGTATTTCGAAAAATACATTAGCTGTCCTATCTGCAGTTGAGGTGATCCGTGCGTTAGTTCTATGTATTTTGCATAAATGTCTTACAGAAAGTTCCTTGCAAAAGATTCTATTTCTTGTACGTTACCTTAAGGCAGTTGTATGTAGTTTATACAAATTCCATATATAAAGTTTCTAGCAAAAGATCCTATATTTCCAGTAAAATTATAACACAAACATACATGCTTAAAATTAATCCAATTTTTTTTGTGAATGTGTAATAAGTATAAATAAATGACAATAAAGGAACAAAAATATGAAACACTTACAAATTGATTCAAAATATAGAATGAAGAGGCCCTTAGACTGTCAATAATATTGCGCATACTATTGACTAAAAAATTGAGACTTGTCCAAGACATCAAAATTAACTTGTATACAATCTTTTGAGAATCCTTTATTCATTTCAACTGTTTCCTGAAGTTGGTATGCAATGAATTAAATTTTTGACTAATTGACCTCTCGGCTTCTGGGTATTTTTCTCTGTATTTGCGAAGTAACTGCCTACTGCTCATTTTCTTATTCGGTTATTGTAATCCTTCAATTTCATATTCCATATGACAAATTTTTATACACTCTATACTCTCCAAAATTCATCTTTTTTAGTAGCCATTTCATGAATTTCAAGAACAATTGCTACAGTTACTCTACGGCGATCCTAACAGAACTGATTAACTATTGTGCAATATTAACCACAGACTGCAGCTTTTTTCAGATTGCGTAATAAATATCAAACCGTTTTTGATATGTTCTAAATATTGTACAATGTTTCAATATCATCTACAGACGGTCAATAATACATTAAAAAATCTGATGTGGCCAGCACATTACCTTCTATGTATTTTGTATAAATGTCATACAGTGTTGGGTCCCTCCGATGCGAAGGACTAAGTAATAAGGACCTAATGGCTCGAAGGACCAAATGTTCAAACCCTAAACCAGCGAATCCGGTCTAGAAGAACCAAAATGTTTTGATCCTGCTCGCAAGCCCAAATGCGATGTCTCTAGATCAGCGAATCCGGTCTAGAAACACCAACAATGTGTTTGATGTTAAATTCAATGAATAAGACAAAACTATATGTAAACCAAAATAATTACAACCTTCGATAGCTGGTTCACATCACTGGACTTGGCCAATAAACGGGATAATACTAATTTGTGAAATGTACTAATTAAAACGAACGAAGGACCAGTTAGTTTACGAACTAACAAACGTGCTAAATATAATTGCAACAAAATAACAAACAACTGAAAACCAATTCTGAGAAATATGTGATAGCGTATTGAATACAAGTGACATAAACAATAATAAACCAAAGATAAACAAATACGATATTTGTATAAATTAACTAAATCATTTCATAAGTGTATGAACAAACAAATGTAGTTAAACAATATTAAGAACTCTAAATGAACTTAATAACAACCAACTAGACTGCAAAACTTGTTGCATTGAATGTACCTAGTCGACAATAACAGCAGATGCGCTGTGAATGACGTCACTCGAAGGTGAACGCGTGTAAACAAGTTTACAAAGAAATAATAAGAAATTCACCCAAGGAAATATGAATCAAATCCCTAACAACACGAGTTCCGTGAGAAATCAAATTGTACAGTTCGATTTTACAATTGATTCCTGAGATGTGTCTATTAGCTGCAGAAATTGGCGCCGGAAAGTATTCGCGGACTAAAAAATACCAAATTAAATGAAAACCGAACGATACTCCTTGAATTAGTCGTGTTAGGCTAATCAAGCTACGCGTACGATAATTAAACAACCAATTACTTTACTGACCATATGAAAATCAGAAAGTTTTATACAAAATGGTGGACAAACCACTTTCGCGGACGACGACGCGATACGTGTTTACCGGTTGCAAGCCAGACACATTCTATTCTGACTCAATCGATGCCGGTCAGTGCTACAGCAGCTGCACTTGGCGTGGGGTTGCGCGCGCACTCGCGTGAAGCCATATGCAATAATATTAGTATTAATAAATAGTTTAAGATACTACAGCTATTTCAAACAATACTAAAATTAAACTTAAACACGTAAAAACTATATAACTAATTTTTCCAAGTAACAGAAACAGTTATTTCCATTTATTTATTGACTTATTTAAGTAGAGTCAGGGCGGGTTAACCGTTCTATTCCCATGTGCAGCGGGTTGCTACCTCAAGGAGTTGATATTTTCCAAATTCCTCTCATTTAAAACATGTTAGTTTTAAACATACCGGCCACCTTAGGGTCTCCCTAAAGACAAACTTAGGCTGTTGGCAAAGGACACAGTTTTGCTATAGGGCGAGTGATTTCACCTTTCGCAGTTTTTAATACGGCAACTCTATTGATTCCATCTGATCCAGGAATCAATTTGATGACTCTAGCCAAACGCCATGCAGTAGGTGGCATTGGATGATCATTGATTAAGACAATAGTATCTATTGTCAATGGATCTGTATCCTCATTCCATTTGTACCGTTCTTGCAAGGTACGAAGATATGTTTGTTGCCAGCGTGCCCAAAATTGTTGTTGCAACTTGGACAACATTTCCCATGAGGACAAACGATTTGTGGGAGTCTCAGTGTGATCTAGAGACGGCAATGTTACAGTGGGTTCTGTAACTAAGAAATGTCCTGGTGTTAAGGGTGTGGGATCGGAAGGATCCGATGACTTCGGGAACAGAGGCCTGGAATTTAGCATCGCCTCCACTTCCGTCAACAAGGTAGAGAACTCTTCGTAAGTCAGAAGCTTTTCTGTGAGTACTCGTGATAATAGTCTCTTTGTAGACTTTATTGCAGCCTCCCAAAGCCCGCCGAAGTGTGGCGTGGACGGTGGATTGAAATGCCATGTGATCCCTTCTTGGTACACATGATTGGACACCTGAGTATTGAATTCCTCAGAGCTCAAGAATTTTGGTAATTCAGAGAGCTTGCGATTTGCACCTATGAAATTCGTGCCACAATCGCTGTATAGGTTTGCAACACGACCTCGGCGTGCTACAAAGCGTCTTAGTGCTGCCAAAAAGGTGTCCGTGGACATATCTGTGACAAGTTCGATATGCACGGCTTTTGTGGCAAAACAAACAAATAGGCATATATATGCCTTGTGTGAGGACGTGCCTCGTCTCCTGCTCCAGGAGATGTTATACGGTCCGGCGTAGTCTACTCCGGAATTAAGGAAGGGTTTGGCAATGTTAACCCTGTCCTTTGGTAATTGTCCCATGAGAGGGTAGCCGGTTGTCGGTCGAAACCGAAAACAATGGACACAACCTTTCAGCACAGAACGGATAGTTCGTCTGCTTGAAATGATCCAATATTGTTGTCCTAATAGAGACTCTAGACCTTGCGCACCAACATGCATATGCTTATCATGAAAGTGTTTAATGAGGGCCTTTGTAAATGGGTGTTGCGACGGCAACAGAATGGGGTGTTTCTGGGCGTATTCTAAATTAGCATACTCCAGCCGGCCACCGACCCGAATTATACCTTCAATATCAATAAACGGGACTAACGACTTGATTGGGGATCGACAAACTTTCCCTCGTTGTAGTTGTGATAACTCATCCTGTAGTCCTTCTGATTGAGCCAACAGGACGACTTTGGCTTGTGCTCGGACAAGCTCTTCTGGTGAAAACACATCAGCACCTTTTCGTTTGCCTGAAGAGATGTCTCTCCACCGTAAACAATAAGCCATAGTTCGCACCATCCGATTATAGTTGGACATTGCATTGAAAAAACTGAACTGCTGTACTGTTTTCAATGTTAGGCTTTTGACAATCTCTGTCTGAGCAGAGTTCGTTTGATCTTCGTCAAGTTGAACCACTTCACTTTGTGGCCAACACGAGTAAGGTTGTTGTAACCACTCTGGTCCCTTTATCCAGAGAGTACATGTCTTGAAAATTAGAGGACTGAGACCTCTAGAACCTACGTCGGCCGCATTGTGTTCCGACGTTACATGACGCCAGTGTTCACTCGGAAAATTTGTCTGTATTTGAGCGACTCGATTACCCACAAATGTTTTCAGAGTGTGTGGTTCCTTGCGCAACCAGGCAAGAACTATCATAGAGTCCGAGAAGCAATGTACAGCCTCCGGTTGTTTTGGAATATTTTCGAGAATATTCTCGAGAAGTTTGGCGAGAAGATGCGCCGCACATAATTCCAAACGAGGTATAGTAATTTTTTTCAAAGGCGCTACACGCGTCTTTGCACAAAGCAATTGAACCACTGGTTTATCGTTTGGATAACTTCTAACATAGACAACGGCACAGTAGCCTCGCTCGGAGGCATCCGCAAATCCGATAAGATCGAATTTAGAACCCAAACAGGCTAACCTTGGTATCGAATAGTTAGATATACAATCGATCTCGTTCAGAAACAAGTTCCACTCCGAGACAATATGAGCGGGAGGTTCTTCATCCCATTCTACCTTTGATTTCCAAAGCTCTTGCATGATGAGTTTAAGAAACATCACCAATGGGGACATAATGCCTAATGGATCATAGATCCTTGCAATGCAGGACAAAATGTTTCTTTTGGTGCACAAATCGTCGGGTTTTGAGACCGTATACTCGTAGCAGTCGGACTTGCAAACCCATTTGACACCTAACAATTTCACTGACTCGTCGTCATTGAAGTGTACATCTTTCACTGCGCGTGCATTGTCTGGTAGTTCATCCAGTATTGTTTGAGAATTACTGGCCCATTTTCGGAGGGTGAATCCTCCCTTTTCGAATATATCCGTGAGTTCACGGCGCAGTGTCAGTGCTGACTGAATATCTTCAGCTCCAGTCACAACATCGTCCATATAGACATCATTTTGCAGGACTTTAGCTGCTAAGGGATATTGATTCCCTTCGTCTTGAGCCAACTGCTCAACTGTACGCAACGCTAAGAACGGCGAACAATTCAAACCAAAGCAGATAGTGTTGAATTGGTACACAATAGGATGTGTGGCATCCGCAGGTTTCCAAATGAACCTTAGAAATCGTTGATGCTCGCGTACAACTCTAATTTGTAGGAACATCTGTTTTAAGTCTCCCGTAATTAAAATAGGATAAAATCTATTTCGCAAATGAAGAGTGAAGATACTCTTCTGTAGTACCGGACCAGGATACAAGTAGTCATTAATCGACTTACCATTAGACGATGGCTTTGAAGCATTGAACACAATGCGTACCGGTGTCGTCGCACTATCAGGTTTAACCACTGCATGGTGTGGAATATAGTACGAATCCTGATCATTCAAATTGGGTTGCACATCAAGTCTCGTGACGTAACCCTTTTGCAAATATTCTTCGAATATTGCATCATAAGCCTTAAGTAACTCTGGGTCTTTACTCAAGCGAGTCAGCTGTGCGTGACAAATGGACAAAGCTTTCTTGTATGAATTGCCTAGTACTGGTGGGTACTGTTTAAAAGGTAAAGAAACCGTGTATTTTCCCTCGGAGTCTCTTTGGGTAGTATTGACAAAATGATCCTCTACAATTTTATCCTCGGGTTTAGTGACAACCGTTGGAGTTGGAACGTTTTCCAATTCCCAAAATTTTGACAATAGTTCGTGGGTATCTTCTTGTGTGTATGTATGATACGACACCACAGCATTGCTTGTTTGCTTGCTGGTATATTCTCCCATAACCACCCAACCAAAGATTGTTTTGATGGCGGTGAGTGTGCCATCGACTCCTTTCTTAACTCCGTTACGAATGACCTGACCCCAAATGTCAGCTCCTAACAGCATGTCTATTCGTTGAGATTTATAGCATTCGGGATCCGAAAGTTGGATATTCCCAAATTGTTTAAAGGTATCCCGAGATATTGGATAATCTGGGATTCTGCCTGTAATGTTGTCGATTACAATGCAACTCAAATCGAGAACTGGAGTTTCTCTACGACATGGTTTGATTTTGGTATGTATAATACCACTAGTGTCCTTGACGTGGGTGTCACTGATTGACATAATCTTTGTTTGACACGCTTCAATAGACAGATTCAAATTGTGGACACAACGACTTGTGATGTAGGATTTCTGCGATCCTGTATCCAATAAGGCACGTATAACATGTACCTTTCCTGCACTGTCAAATATATGCAGCTTTGCAGTGGGTAGTAATACCGAAGTATGTTTTCTGTGTTGACTTAGTGAATAAGTCCTAGCAGACATTGACTTAGTAGTTTCAGACTTACTACTACTGGCTTGAGAGTTTGCATCACTCTTGGGTGATGACGGACGATTGGTTTGCTCAGATTTTTTATCACGCTTGGGTGATAACGACTTGTTCGACCTTTCACCAAAATGCAGCAGCGTATGGTGAGTTTTGTTGCACGTTCTGCATGTGGCTGTACTAGGACAGTTCGGGCGTATGTGACCCATTCTAAGACAGTTGATGCACAACTTGTGTTTAATTGCAGCATCATGTCTTCCTTTAGGTTTAAGAGCTATAAACCCTTCACACTGACTGATGTAGTGAGATTTTCTGCAATACGGACAATTCGTATCAGTTGCCAATGTCATCGCTCGCGATGCTGGCTTGTGCCTTTTGATTGGCTCGTGAGTTTTGACAGGTCTGTCTGGTTCAACCTCTAAGCTTGAAACTTGCTTAGTCAAGAACGCAATTAACTCTACATGAGTGGGCTTGGAGTCAGAATCCAATGTTAGTTCCCACTGTCGTCTAGTAGCCGAATCTAGCTTACGACAGATCATGTTTTCCAAAATGACCCCACATGAGTCAACATCAACCTCTAAATTTTTCAGAGCAGCGATGTTTTCGCGTGCTGTGTTCAACAACGATTTTAGTGTAGGGGCGTCTGCCTGCTTGACCTTTTGCACATCTTGGAGTGCATTCAGATGTACCGACCTCAACAACCTAGGACGATAATATTCATCTGTGATGGCGTTCCATGCAATATCAAAACTATCAGCTTTGACGGGGATATTTGTAATAAGCCTAGCGGCTTCCCCTTTTAAAGATAACTTGAGATATTGGTCGTTCAATATCTGACAAAATGTCCCGATTTATCACCAACTGTGTGAATAAATCGTAAAAATTCATAAAAGTTGTTTTCTCCCCATCGAATGTTGGGAGATTCAATTTAGGCAAGCTGGGTTGCATATATCGCAAAGATTGTGCTGATTGAATCGAATGTGATTCTGATTTAGCTCTGTCGGACCCTGACTGTGATCCGGTGTCTCCACTGAACATAAGTTTGTAATTGACACGTATGTCGCAAATGAGTTCGTGTATTTCATTAAACAACTTCTTAACTCGGGAAATTTCTGCCAATATATCCTCGTCGGGATTTTTGGTTTGTTTTAACTTTGAAGAATATTCACAATAAGTACGATTGAATTCTTGTTCCCAAGCTGCGAGAGACGGAAAAGTTACTTCAAATTTCACTTTACTTTTTTCATCAGTCTCTGAAGAATAGACTGATAGACGACGAATATGTTCTGTCACAACCTCTAATTGTTCGAGTAGTAGTTTAGTCATTTTTGTGTGTGTTATTAAATGCAATTACTAATACCAAAGTAACTAGAAACAATAATTATCTCCGAATACCGCCAAATCCGGCTCGAAGGACCAAATGTTGCGTCCCTCCGATGCGAAGGACTAAGTAATAAGGACCTAATGGCTCGAAGGACCAAATGTTCAAACCCTAAACCAGCGAATCCGGTCTAGAAGAACCAAAATGTTTTGATCCTGCTCGCAAGCCCAAATGCGATGTCTCTAGATCAGCGAATCCGGTCTAGAAACACCAACAATGTGTTTGATGTTAAATTCAATGAATAAGACAAAACTATATGTAAACCAAAATAATTACAACCTTCGATAGCTGGTTCACATCACTGGACTTGGCCAATAAACGGGATAATACTAATTTGTGAAATGTACTAATTAAAACGAACGAAGGAGCAGTTAGTTTACGAACTAACAAACGTGCTAAATATAATTGCAACAAAATAACAAACAACTGAAAACCAATTCTGAGAAATATGTGATAGCGTATTGAATACAAGTGACATAAACAATAATAAACCAAAGATAAACAAATACGATATTTGTATAAATTAACTAAATCATTTCATAAGTGTATGAACAAACAAATGTAGTTAAACAATATTAAGAACTCTAAATGAACTTAATAACAACCAACTAGACTGCAAAACTTGTTGCATTGAATGTACCTAGTCGACAATAACAGCAGATGCGCTGTGAATGACGTCACTCGAAGGTGAACGCGTGTAAACAAGTTTACAAAGAAATAATAAGAAATTCACCCAAGGAAATATGAATCAAATCCCTAACAACACGAGTTCCGTGAGAAATCAAATTGTACAGTTCGATCTTACAATTGATTCCTGAGATGTGTCTATTAGCTGCAGAAATTGGCGCCGGAAAGTATTCGCGGACTAAAAAATACCAAATTAAATGAAAACCGAACGATACTCCTTGAATTAGTCGTGTTAGGCTAATCAAGCTACGCGTACGATAATTAAACAACCAATTACTTTACTGACCATATGAAAATCAGAAAGTTTTATACAAAATGGTGGACAAACCACTTTCGCGGACGACGACGCGATACGTGTTTACCGGTTGCAAGCCAGACACATTCTGACTCGATCGATGCCGGTCAGTGCTACAGCAGCTGCACTTGGCGTGGGGTTGCGCGCGCACTCGCGTGAAGCCAGATGCAATAATATTAGTATTAATAAATAGTTTAAGATACTACAGCTATTTCAAACAATACTAAAATTAAACTTAAACACGTAAAAACTATATAACTAATTTTTCCAAGTAACAGAAACAGTTATTTCCATTTATTTATTGACTTATTTAAGTAGAGTCAGGGCGGGTTAACCGTTCTATTCCCATGTGCAGCGGGTTGCTACCTCAAGGAGTTGATATTTTCCAAATTCCTCTCATTTAAAACATGTTAGTTTTAAACATACAGAAAGTTCCGTGCAAAAGATTATATTTCTTGTACATTATCTTAAGGCATTTGTATGTATTTTATACAAATTCCATACAGAAAGTTTCTAGCAAAAGATCCTATATTTCCAGTAAAATTATAACACATACATGCTGTCGACTGCACTTGATACTGACACCTTTCAATCAGAATTTTCTTAATATACCAGCTGTTTCCAGAGTTATAGCAGAGCTGCCTAATTTATGATATTTAATTTAAATAAATAAAATAAATATATCATCATGGCATATTACCCATTGCTGGGTGTGCCAATCTGCTTTGTACGCAGATTTCGGTAATGATGATGACATATTTGTACCGTGCGGGCGTTTACCAGGCGTCACCTCACGGGCACTCATTGATGGCGTGGAGAGTGCACCACAGGGGTCAATTTTGTGCCATTAAACATTAAATGTGAAAAAAAATTATATTTAATTATAAAAATCTTCAATGAGGGTACTTCTGGTTGACCAATTATAACCAAAATCTAGTCAGCTCTTCATACGCACGCACGCACACATGCAAGCACGCACGCAGGCGCACACACGCTCACGCGCACGCGCACGCATCGTAAAAATAGTAAAATCGTGTTCTAGGCTCCCTAAAACATGCTTATTCATCAAAAACTCACAACCGAATTTTTTGACCACAGACAATAGCTTCCTTACCTAAAGGTGAAGGAAAGTAATAACGAAACAGTGAAAGCTAACTAAATAATATTTGCTGAATTTATAATTGCACGCCAGGAAGAAACCACGTACGTTTACATAAATTTATGTAATTCCAATTATGAGTGAATGTGGTTTGAGAGCAAAAAAAGATTAACATCTACGTCTTGGTCATGGAATATTAGAATAATTATTACAGCTTAACGAATAAGACTTTTCAGGCCCGATCCTATCAACTCTAGTTAAGAATTAACTGCAGGTTAAAAGCAAGGCGAATAACAGTTTTAACTTCCAGTTAGCTCTGAGCAAAGTTGGTGAGAAAAATTTTGTGACAACAGTTGGTTATCACTAAATGTCAGTTTAACTAGAGGTGGTAGGAGCGGGTCTGAAACAACAAATCGCTTTCAATATACGAACCTCTATATAGTCATATTAGTTGGGCCGGTTAACATTTTCAACAAACAAATTATAAAACCTACGCAAATGATGAGAAATTTATTTCGGCTAGTTTAAAATATAGATTTTAAACTTACAAAAACTGAATTTTTTATTCAAATATTCCGCCATTTAATATTGGGTTACATCGCCTTCTATTAGGAATTGGATCCCTAAGTCCTGCACATTTTCCTGTGAGTATTGTAACATATGTCTTGCAAGGTAGATTTGACTGTACTCACTGAATTTTTACGAAGTTGCTTTTCATTGTGCCAAAAGTACAAGGTTTCGGTTGAAGCAAAATTTGGACTAAATGACCCTTAAAATACCGGTCGAACTATTATCACCAGTCATTCGGCTCACAGTTTTTTAAAAGTTTTAAGTCTATATTTAAAGTAGCCGAAAGAATTTTGTACAATTTTCTAACCATTTGTGAAGATTTTATAATTTGTTGAAAATGTAAACCGACCCAACTAATATGAGTTTAAGCTCGTAGGTACCTACATAATAAAATTAATAAAAAAAATCTGATGTGACCAACAAATAACCTCGCGCCAGATATTTACGGTTGTACGCATAAATCGAAAAATATTTTTAATTACAAATACATATATTCATGTCTCACTACAAAATAATTCTCACATATTTGCAAAATCTATGGGATATTTTAATATAAATTATGTACAATACATACATTTTCTTTATTCAATATCCTGAAATTTTCGTTTTCTACTTTCCTTTTCTTTTTCTTTATATTTGTCATTTTTTCGCAAATTCCTTTTGTATTCTTTTTTACGTATATTCTTTTGCGTTGTTGACTTTTTTTTATTTTCATAATCTTCATAATGATGTACAAATATTTTTGACAGTGGCATACAAATATTTTTGACAGTGACATTTATGTATCAATTACAAACATTTGAATTTCTTGCCTTGTAGTAGTTTGATCTGAGATTTTTTACATCAAATAATTTTATATGCATTTCTTTATCTCTAAATCTTTAGAAGATATAATAATGAATTTATATTTATCGAATAAAGAATTTAACGTTTTTAAATATAAGTATTTACATAAATTTTCAGTAAATAATATTTAGATGATTTTTTTCTTGTAACTACTACTTCCGGTTGTCCAATTGTTACCAAAACTTAATCAACTCTTCCCATTATTGTTTGATTGAGGAGTCCGTAGTTAAAAATGTCTTAAGTCTTATATTATTTGAGAAATCGTGGATCCAACATCCACACATCCACACACATATACGGACATCATCGTGAAAATATTATAATCAGATTCTAGGGACCTTAAAACGTGCTTATTCATTAAAATCGGGATATGTGATTTTTAGCATGAATTCAATATCTCTCTTAGCGAGAGGTAAAAAGTAGTGGAAGAGCCCATTGTACCCTTATTTTAACTAACTAGTTATGTGATATGCGGTTTAAAGCAAGGTACATTTTGCAACTAAACACATAAATAATAACCTAACTATTTTGATCCTCTATTTATAATTCTACATATTTTCAATAGTTGTTGAATACAGGACTTAAATTATTATTATTTACTGTAAACTGAAAATATCAAACATCTACTATATACAAATGAATATAAAATTTTAGTACGTAATGTCAATTAAGTAAAAGATTTATTTAATCTTACAGCTTATCTTTTTCTAGTTTAATGCATACCATTCTACAAAGCACAAAATTAATAACACTAATATAAATCTCTTATCTTAATAATGCTCTTATTCGAAAACAATGCTCTCAACATCATTACACTAAACCACCCTATGCGATCACATCTTAATATAAATACTCTCCATTACAAATAATCACCAGATGTAGATATCTCTAATTAATCCCTTTATTCCGGATAACATAACCTCTCTACTGGTTCAGTTTTCCATCTAGATATCCATGGTGCACGGCCTGGTTGATTTTAGTGGCGGACTAAACGATTACCATGGTTACGGTGTAAGCTGTAAGGGCACAAGGCATTCCACTGGACCACACAGGGAGAGTAGGTCATGTGGTTTCAGAACATAGGGAAGGGATTAGATTTTGTTTTTGTTAGGTGTTCAGATGTTATTACAGGTGAAGGGACGGGTTATTAAGAATATTAAGTTATGCGTTATTTTAAAAGCGTACCTAGTTATGAAATATTTGAAGTAGGTATACAATTAGATTCTAAATTTTAAAAATCTTATGTGGTCACAACAATGCTTCTCGCTAATTCCATTTTAATATAAACAAGAAGATATAGGTATTATCAAACAATTCTTGTAACAAGATAGTCTAATTAATTAAATTACATTTTGTATGATCTTTAAAAATATAGCTATTTATGTAACAAGTTTGATATTGTGCGAAATCTTGTATTGCAATGAGTTAGATACATATACGAATTTTTACAATGTTGGCAAATTTTTTTTATAAAAATTAAAACATTTAGATAAGATCATGAAAAAAAAAAACACATTCTGTGACATTCATCTTTATCCCCTGGCTCTTCAAATGAAATTATATTGGTAATGAGGTCATGCACGATTTTATATTTTTTTTGTTTTTTCTTAAATCGATTTTAAATAATGAAAAAATTGCAATTATAAATAACATTGTTCAAAACGCGGCTGTTTATCTACGCACTAGTGCTTGAAAAGTGACTCTTTACTCACTGTAAAGAGTGCGTGAAAAGTACTTTTCATGCACTGTTGTAGGAAAAATTGTTTTTCATATTAATATTTACATTAATAACACAAAAATCACTATATGTAAACAAAACAGTAAATAGTTATTTATGGTATAAGTGTTAAGAGTGACATTTTATTTTGTGAGAAGGAAGTTTGGAACACGACGCGAAGCAAAGTGCTCCAAATATTCGAACAAAATAAAATAACTTTTAACATGTATATCATACACTATTTTTTCTACAAACAATATTTTTTCATTTAAATTTGTATTTCTAATAATTATTTTGAAATATGTCAAAAATGTCAATTTGTTGTTCCGTTCGTCATTACCAAGGTAACTAATTCGCTTTTGACACTAGTGTTAAAAGTAATGGTCTGCCACTTTTTAACGCTGATGTCATAGTACACTGAAAAAAAGATATAATTACGTGAACTGTAAATTTATTTGTTACAAATAAATCCTAAGCTTGAATAGATCCAAATATTGAAGCAATGTAATAATTTATTTGAAGCATTTATTTGTCTCAAATAAATATATATTGAGATCAATTATATCTTCTATTTCATGAGAACAATTTCATTTTGCCACAAATAATATTTATTTGTGACAAATAAATATAGATTCATACAAAAAAACTATTTTTCATTGTAATTAATATAAAGTTTATACAAATATATTATGAAATTAATTCTAAACAATTACACATTTGTAGGAAACAAATAAATATTTCAGAAAATTATAAATTCATTTATTAAAAATCTTAATTTAAAATACTAAACATAAATATATTAGTTTATTTGAGAAAATTAAATAATATAACTGAATGAATAAAATACGTTTCATATTAAAGATTAAATTGTATTTGTTTCAAGGTTGCAATAATTGAATGAATAAAATACCCCTTAATTATGAATATTTATTTGCTAAAAACCAGTTATTTTTCTCAGTGCAGATTTGTAGAAAAAAGGTTTTTTGAACTTAATTTCGTGTATCAAAGTGCACTTTTTCACTACATATTATTGATAACATAACGCCATGCGCGTACCTGAAAAATACTCCAAAGCTCGAAGGCACAATTCAAGCTTCATACGATTTAAATGTCATTTTGACAGTTACAATACAACTGTTGAAACTTAATTCGCTTCATATATATTATTTGTAATCTTTATTTTCAGAATGTATCATCCATGTAACATTTTAGTCGCGGTACCTAATTCATTAGAATAAGAATAATATAGTAGGTACGTAATTCGTGCAGAATGGATATAGCATGATTGAACACATTACCCATTTAAAAAAGTCTCACTTTCTACACTACTTGTTGCGTAATTTATAATTAAACGATCATATCCACATACATATGCACTTGCTTGTTTTTTGACACTAATATTTATTTGTATTTCAATTCATTATAAATAAAATGACAAATAATTATATGTACATATAATATAGGTACCATATTAATTGTAATAAATTGTTAAAATATGATTTCTAAACTCACATCACCATAGTATGTAAAATACTTATGTTGACTATCTATTATTACGAAAAAAGTAACCAGGGAACTTTAAAACGTAATTACTGAAAAATATCTTCTTAATATGAAGCTTATTTTCAATCAAAATTGTTTCATATTTAACAAATTTTTTGGGCATTGAAAAATATTTAAAATACATCCGACTTTTGACAGTTAATTGGATTGTTGTTCCACAAAATCACTACAAATACATAGTAACATGTTCTGTTTTTTGTTTGCTAATCTGCTTAGGGGCCAGTTCTCAATTTTCACCACTGTGATATCATATGAAATGATAAATCATATTTTCTCACTCTGCAGTTGAGAATAAATCCAAGTGATAAAATAAAATCAAAATTCACTAAATATCATTCCGGTGAAAATTGAGAATTGGGCCTTTAATAAAATAAAACTGATACAAAAATGTCAAATTAATTTGTAGAACTTTGTCAAGTTCTTAAAACTGACCAAAATATAAATCTATAAAAAGGTCAAATAATAGTATATTTTGTAAAACAGTTTCACGCAAGTGTTGTACACTATACTTTTTTTACGACCGATTGAATAAAAGTATTCAAAATACTAAAATATGTATTTTAGATGATATGCAGTCAAATCAAATGTCAAAAACCGTCACAGTAATCGGATATAAACTTTATCCACGTCAAAAGGTATAAGAGCTCTTATGGGAAAAAAATTACATAAGAAATGCATTAAATTTTACACATCATTATAAAAAGTCAGACTTCACGTACTGCGATAAAAATATATGTGAAGCAACTACATAACGTGTGGGAGCAGAAAAAAGATTTATTTTTACTTGAACATTGGAATATTTTTTATTTCCATAAAAGGAATGTGCCTTGTATGTTAAAATATTTAACACCTTCTCATTTCCATGTTCTATCTATTTTGATTAGTGATTCATGCTTAAAAATTCCAACCATTTACCAGAAAATGTTTCTACATATCTACATACATTCCACATTTTTTCAAAACAATTTTATCTTTTACCGAACATCTCTATCTATTCCGATTCACTTTTTAGTTTGTTCTAATAAGCTTATCTGCTTTATTCCTTTTTGAGATGGTGTACTAATTACTTTTCCTGAATTTTTGTTACATGGCGTTGTCTAAGCACGGTAATGAATATTTAATAGTGGGAACGGTGTACCCAAAGAGACCAACTGACTGAACAACCTGATTGTAGGAAGGGTTATCAGGAAGATGTTGGAGTATTAGAAAAAACTTTGGAATTTGTGGGGTACTGTTACAACATCGGTACTTCAGGTAATAAATAATGTTATATTAGTAGGTCTTGTTTTGTCACACATAAATACATATAGTGGTTTTGAAAATGTTATTAAAGTGTCATATATTTAATAAATATGTATTTCAATATTCTTCAACATGTACATATTTCTAAACGTGCTCAGTCGTTTCTCAAACGAAACAAGGTACATGATATACGAGCATGAGCATATGTTAATTTCTACAAAAGTAACCGTCTATAATGTAACGTTTTTATTTATTTGTTTGAAGTGTAAATATTAGACAATTATTATTAATTTAAATTAAGTGTTTATTAAACTATAGTGAAAGTGACTATTACTAATATTACTTACTTACTTATCCGGAAACATCTTCTACCACAGGTGTAGAGGTTACTAATATTAAACAATTATTAAAAAAACTAATTAAGACTAAAACTATAATTAACTAGATAACACTAACACTATTTATTTAACCAATTAACACTACTATTTATTTCCACGATATTACAAATTATTATTTTCACTACGCGTTCCAATATTAGACTGCCGGTCTTGTAGACTGTTTACGAGATATTTATATCCCTATATTTATACAGTGTGTTCAATAAAATTCCTAACTCGGAGTAGGCTATGAACAGAGAAACGTATGTCTAATCATTATTCAATTCAAAAGTCAAGATGTCAAAATTGATCTTGAAATGTAATTTTAAGGAGAAAAGATAATAAAGAAGGATACAGTATATTGACATTCGCCGTTTTCTAATTTCTTTCGATTTCTAATTTAAGATTCAAGAAGAAAAGCTTTGATTTATTTAGATACATTTTTGACAATATTTCATGTCGAATTGATATTAAATTAAATATTTTTAAATTGACATACGTTTCTTTCTTCATAGCCTACTCCGAGCTAGGAATTTTTTTGAACACACTGTATCACTGTATACTTCACGTTCAACTGTCCGCCTACCGACTTCCACAGCGTCTATATACTCAACTGACTCAACAGCGTCTGTAAATTCAACTGCTCGGACAGAAGTCACCTCTTGCACAACACTATCTGTCTATTTATGTAACTCTCTGTCTAACTTCCACAGCCTCAGTATCGCCGACTGTCCGTATGCCACAATTCTTCAACACCACTGCCGAGTATTCACTTCCACTTGCCTTTACTGTTCCCGTATACCTAGCTTCCCAATACTCTTCAATACTACCGAGTATTCTCTTTAACAGCTATTCCGGTATACCAGTAACTTCCCGACTCGCCGTTACTGTCCCTGTACACTATAATACTGCTGTGCTTTTCACTAACACTTTACTCTCTAACACTCCATGTGTCTCTCTGACTCTGTATGTCACTAACTTACTCCCAGCATAGCTACGTCCTTTTATACAGTTGCCATTATCTTCTAGAAAAGCCCTAGAATGTTCGACCACATAATAACAATGAACACAAAAGGTTCAGGCGACCGGATGTAATTAAACACGTCGCGACCTGTTTGCTTCGCCCGGCTACTAGCGCGATTACGTCATCGCTATAAATAGACACTCGCTTACAGTGGCGGCGACGGCGGGCGTTCCACGTTACAATAATTATTAGGTAGATATAATTTTCAGTAAATAGATAGTGTTTCTATAAAAGCAGATTTTATGTCCAGGATAAGGTGACCAATATGGGGATCACGAGAACTCTAAGAGTTACGAAGTCAGATAAATTAAACAAAAGTTGCCCAACTCAGTCTAGGTTATGAACAGAGAAATGTATGTCTGATCATTATTCAACTCAAAAGTCAAATTGTCAAAATTGATCATGAAATTCCAGAAATTTATTAACAGGCAGCAAAAGAATAATGTCTATCGCCGTTTTAAAATTTATTTCAATTTCTAAAATAACATTTTTGGCAATATCTCGAGTCAAATTGACACCGTAATAGCCTACTCTGAGTTAGGTTTATTTAACACACTTTATATAGTTTTTTCAGATGAACGCATAGTGCATGGGTCACTAGATATGGACAAAAATGTAAATTTTGCAGTTTTTACTTCCTTGTACATAGTAAAGGAAGTACTGTAATCGCGAAAAATTTCGGTTTTCATATTTCAACGGAAATATTCATTTTGACCATCCCTGAATCCATTTTGACTAATTTCGTCGTGACGTCTATACGTACGTATATCTCGCATAACGGTAAGCCATAGAAAGTTGAAATTTTGTAATTAGGACTGCTATAACATCTAGTTGTGCACCTCCCTTTGGAGTGGAGTGGTACTTTACTTGAAGCGTATAATAGATTTTAAAGAAAAACTATTTTTTAATATAATCCGAAACTTATCAAATTTGGTATATAATACTTTTATGTCAATGGAAATAACATAGTAGATTTTGGTTAAAATAGGCTAACCGGAAGTGATTAACAATATTTCTTGAATAAAATGATTTTATTTTGATTTTAGAAATAAATGATTCAAATAAGAGTCTTATAGAGAATTAAATTCTGCGACCAGCACATCAAGTATTATTAAACTAGCCCTTTGTATAAGCGAGATATGTAAGTTTAAAAATTATATACTTTTTGGTTTATGTAAGCTTGCTATGGATTAGGACAAAAAATAACAAAAATGTTAATGTGAAATTACGTCAAATACGTGCAGTTTTATAATTGAGTCTATACTTCATATTGGTCTTGCGTACAAGGAAGTCGTTTGGTGTAGACATCAGAATTTTTTTTGCGACCAAATTTCAAGTGTGAAATAATACTGAATCTTTGTTTGCACTTCTTTAGGACATTTTTTAACCTTTTTTAACCTCAATTTTTCTTATTACTAATGGATTTAGAGCTATGATACCAAATTTATAATTTGAAAGAGTTTATGCATTTATAATTTATCTGTGTTTATTTGTTTCATACAACAAAAGTGTAACAATTATTAAATTTATGAGGTAAAAACAATGGTTGTGACTGTACAACAAATGAAATCATAATATATTCGTTAAGTTCTTGAAAATAGAGAGTAATGGACTAAAATTCATCTATGATTTAAGATTGGCGAATATGGGTTGTCTGCATTTGTTTTGTTTTTCATTCTGGGCGCTCTGATACCTATGCGATATAAATCAACTTATAATGTAAATTTATTATGTATTTTTTACAATATTTCTGTTTAAGGGATTAAGAGATTTATTTATTGAAATAAAAAATCTGATGTGGACATCACACGACTTCCGTGTACGCCTATTAAACTATATATACTTTTTTTAAATAACTAAATTATAAAATATTAATTTTAACTTGAAAACGGTATGATATATAGTGATATAAAGGTAGGTGCACAAATAGACTTTATAAAAGTCATAAATAATAAATTTCAACCTTATACAGGATTTGAGTTACCATGAATATCTTTAAAGCGGAAGGTCACCCAATCATAAAATTGCACGAATTTGACGTAATTTGACATTAAAACTTATTTTTTTATTTTTTTGTTGTATTTTGTCTTTATTATAAAAACCAAAAAGTTTTTAATTTTTCAATTTACATATCTCGCTTATACAAAGGAGTAATTTAATAATACTTGATGTGCTAGACGCAGAATTAAATTCTCTAAATTTTTTTTGAAGCATTTATTTCTAAAATTAAAATAAAACCATTTTATTCAAGAAAAACTGTTAACAACTTCAGGTAATATACCACAAGTTTGAAAAGTTTTCGATTATATTTTAAAATAGTTTTTCATTAAAATCTATTATAGGCCTCAAGTAAAGTACCACTTCTGGAAATTATGTAATGACCAAAAAGGGAGGTGCACAACTAGATGTTATAGCAGTCCTAAATACAAATTTCAACTTTCCACGGCTTACCGTTTTTGAGTTATGCGGGATACGTACGTACAGAAGTCACGACGAAATTAATCAGAATGGATATTTCCGTTGAAATCTGAAAACCGAAATTTTTCGCGATTACATTACTTCCTTTACTATGTACAAGGAAGTAAAAAAAAACTATTTTCTAATTTAAAATATGAAAGTTATATCTACATCTCATATTTTGAGTACCACTGATCGAATAAAAAAATATTTTTTTAATAGTCTTGCTTGCAAAGTAATATTTCTTTGCTAATTTAACCAACCTTGTATTTCGTATAGTTCTCAAGATAGCAATGGTAGCAAACTTATAATATTGAATATCGAACAGCCTCTATTGAATATGGAACATTAAATATGAGTATAAAGACGGTTTTACTTAATGCATGAAATACTGAAAAGATGAACCTTCTTCTTTCTTAGCTTTTTCCATACTGAAGAAAAATATAGGGTACTTATTGTAAATAGCGATTCATGTCATACAACTCGTCCAACATCATTTCTAAGTAGAATTGAATTACTAAAATATGTGATTGTAGAAGAGGTATTGTTTTAGTCGTAGTCGTTACTTATATTTCACGCTTATATGATTCTACAATTCGCGTGAAATTGTTACGTTCCTGCACTTGTTGCATAGTCTCAGAATAGTTATTTATATTTTGATTCTTCCTAGAAGATTCCATTGTGATGATATTATAACAATGAATAACATTACTTTGTATCAAACGGAAAATAATATCATTTATGGCGTATTTCTGATAGTAGGTATTATGTTTGATTTACTTCTTATTTTATTTACTACTTACAAAGAACTTTTATGTTATCCTTTGCAAATAAATTAAACTCGTAATAAAAATCTATTATGTTAATATACTGTTATTAAATTACTATATATCCAAGAAGACGATTCTATTGTGAAACATCACAATGAATACATTACTTTTTACATTTAAAAATATAAAATATTGCAAACAGTTACCTATACGACATACAAAGGTGTCCAGGATCACTTGTCAGATATGGGGACCTCGAGAACTACTTATAAGAGATATAAAATCGGTTCAATTAGGCAAAAATTGGCCCATTAGGAGCTCATTTTAATGGTATTTCGTTATTTGCGAAAAAATGAATAGGTCACTAGATATTGGCGAAAATGTAAATTTTGCCGTTTCTACCTGCTTGTACTTAGTAATAAAGAAAGTACTGTAATCGCGAAAAATTGAGATGAGATGTAGATATAACTTTTTTAAATGAGAACATAGTTTTTTACTTCTTTGTAAATAGTAATGGAAGTTTTGTATTGCGAAAAATTTCGGTTTACAGATTTCAACGGAAATATTCAATTTCACCATTCCTGAATCCACTTTGATTAATTTTGTCGTGACGTCTGTACGTACGTATCTTTGCATAACTCAAAAACGGTAAGCCGTAGAAAGTTGAAATTTTGTATTTAGGACTGCTATAACATCTAGTTGTACACCTCCCTTTTTGGTCAGTACATAATTTCCAGAAGTGGTACTTTACTTGAAGCCTATAATAGATTTTAATAAAAAAAACTATTTTAAAACATAATCCAAAACTTTTCAAATTTGGTATATAAGATTTTTATGTCAATGGAAAGTATATAATAGATTTTGGTTAAAATAGACTAACCGGAAGTGATTTAGTACCCCAAGTTTTTAACAGTTTTTCTTGAATGAAATGGTTTTATTTTGATTTTAAAAATAACAGATTTTGGTTGAATAAAATAACAAAAAAAAAAAAAAATGTTAATGTTAAATTACGTCAAATACGTTCAATTTTATGATTGGGTCTATGCTTTATGTTGGTCTTCTTCTGACGCTTTTTTGTCATCGTTATTTTTCAAACTAGTTTTGAAATTTATTATTTACGACTTGTATAAAGTCTAGTTGTGCACCTACCTTTATAATCGCTATATATTCTACCGTTTTGAAGTTAAAATTAATATTTTGTAATTTAGGTACAAAGGAGTTATGTGGTGTCTACGTCAGATTTTTTTATTTTTGCAAATCTTCCAAGTATGAAATAATACTGGATTTTAGTTTGCACAGCTTAAGGCAGTTTTTGTTCTTTAGAATGACGACGCTCAATTTTTTTGTCACTGTTGGATTTCGAATTATGATGTCAAAGTTTTAATTTTTATATGGGCTACATATTGAAAAGTTACACAATTCAAAAGATATTTTCTTTAGCTTTCCAACGATGTATAAATATGTCTATGTACATTTGTTTTATGGTCTAAAATGTGCGCTAAAATTGATTGACTGATTTCCGAGTGTACAAATTATTTATGAACAAATTTTTTACATATTTCTTTATTTATTTGCTTCATATACATTTTTTGTTTCAATTTTTAGAAGAAAGTAAAATTTCAATATTTTCTGAGCAATAATTAAAAAAATGACAGAAGCATTCTTATTCGTCATGAAACAAAATTTTAATTATATTAAATTACATATTTGTGAAGTAGAACATATCTTGAAGGTATATTTAATTAAAAATGTATGAAACATATCATCACCACTTCCATTTGGAGTGAATTACAGAGGTAATAATTCGCTCGAAGCAAAATCCAAACTAATTGAAATAATTGGAAAAGTGTTTTCCACGCCCGTTATTACTGTTATTAATAAAGCCTAAATTAGTCAAACTTTTTGTGCTTCACCTTTGTTGTTGGACGTACACATAAAAAACATTAAAATGATGAAGGTATTTTAATAGAATAATGAGCCATGAATATAATAAAAATGTTCTCTCGGCCAAATACGATGCGCCGTGATAAATCACGATGGCGTTGGAGAGAAAATGTGTTTTGTAACACGAAAACCTGTGTTAGAAATTAATATTGAAAACAAATGTACGGGATGAATAACAACATTTGTTTTTGATTCATTTACGCTAGATACTTTAGTAGATTCTAAATTAAAAACCAACAGAGAAGGCGTTAATGCAATCTCTAAAAGATTATCTGAATTTTAAACGTCAATGGGTTGCATACTAATATTAATTTTTTATTTGAATAACAAGTCAACTTTAAAACCTTAACTTTGATCGTCACTAAAACTTCTTCAAAGTAGGAATTGGTGTGCTCTGTTGTAGATATTTTCCATTGTGAGTGCATATGAAGTGATGTCTTTTACAGTACAAACATTACGATTGCAAGTTTCCAAATAAAGTCGAATGCTAAACCCATAGTTGATGAATGTGCAATGAAACTGTGATGATACATTTTAATTCTGAAGATACTAATACATAGATTAAATCGAGAATTAAATATAAAAAGTATACAAAGTGTCGTACGTAAGAATGTCATACTTTGAAAATGATTACACCATAAAATTATGAAATTTCACAGTCCTCCCAATATTAAAGAAAATGTAATTTTATTGGCATTCAATAAAATGCACCATTTTCGAGATACTCATAAATTTATATAAATTATTTGAACATATTAACTATTTTTTAAAATAAGATATTGTTCAAATTTGTAATAATTAAGTTTTTAATGACCATAAGTAATATAAACTAAATATACATAATAAAAAAGTAATTAAACTATTTAAAAAAAACCTTTAGGTATTTATACAAAATAAAAGAATTTGTTTATTTAATTTTTTTGCCTAAAATTATTGAAAGAATAAGTATTGACATTATTTCGTGATTTAAAAGCGTTTAACATGGGAAATGTGCAAAACTTCTTATTTAAGGGCCGGTATTTCCATCTTCGGATAAAGAGCTGAATAACTTATCTGTCGGATAAATGAACAATATCCCATCAAAAAATGACATTCAATATAATTTACTTCATTTATGCTTTTATTTCGATGCGATATTTTATCATTTATATGACGGATAGTTATACTGAACTTTATCCGGAGATGGAAATACCGGCTCTAAGACAAAAATGTTTCAAATAAATGTTGTAGAGAATAAAATTGTACACCTAAATCACTAATCAGATTATATTTTCCATGTTTAGTAAACTGTAAAATCCAATTTGAAATTCTATAAATATTGTTCATTTGTAGTTATAGCCATGGAATTTACACAAAATTAAAAAGAGTCAATATTGTTCGAACTGTCACAAATACAGATAATTATATTCTACCGTAAGGCCCTAAAAATATTTTGTTTTTATAATCCACATCTAAATTACTGCATAGATCTTATTTTATTTTTATTTTGTAACATGCAAGATCGAAATTCTGCCAAATCAACCGTTATGCATTTCTTTGTAATTTTGTTTAAATTCCATAGCTATCACTAAAATGAGCAATATTTATAAAATTTCAAATTTAATTTTACAGCTTATTAAATATGTAAAATAAAATATGATTAGTGATTTAGGTGTATAACTTAATTCTCTACATTCATTTGAAACATTTTGGTTTAAAATTAAATGGGTTTTGCACAAGGAAAAACTGATTTCCCATGTCAGAAGCTTATAGCCCACTTTTTAATTAACACACTGTATATGTAGACCTATATTAAGGATTAATTCTATACATACATCAAAAATATATAAAACGGTAGTACTCATATGAAAGCGGCTTCAGACCTTGGCCTAAAGTACGATTTTAAATTTATATTGTAACAATGTTTGCATGCTTGAAAGCAGGCCCGGATTAACATTTCTTTACGCCCCAGGCCAAAATTCATAACTGCGCCCCCCTCTCCCTCTCAATATATACCGAGTTTTAATAATTTTTGATTTCATTAAATTCTTGTTCTATATCGGTGCCTTTATGAGTCTATAAACGCACTGAAAACATATTAAGAATATTTATAAACGTACTGTTTTGGAGCTTTTCGTTTTCTAGAGGTGGTATGGCTTACTGCTTTTAAAACTGATACATAAATGACATATCAATATCAAATTGCTGACAGTCAACAAAGAAATTTCATCCCTGAAATTCAATTTGTTAGAGTGAAGTGCTACCAACGTAACTAATTTTACAAGTCGCATTTATTAAAAATCTAATAGAATTATAAAATTACCCCAATAGAAAAAATTATATAAAACATGTTTATTAGGTTAAAAAGTATTATAGCATTTGACAATTAGTTCAAAATTCATCATTTTTTCAACTAATTTTAACCATGACAACATTATTTTAATGCTTTAACGCTTCGATCCGAAGATTGCCATCCATAGCCGAAATCGATCATCGAAAAGGTTTTTTATAAATAAATAATTATAAAACGCAGCGTGCTATAATACTTTTTATCCTAATAAACATTAAATATGCACTCTGAAATGGAGCTTTTCATCCAAATATATAAAACATGTTTTATAAGAACTGTGATCGCACTCGTCCTTTATAAAACTCACCGCGAAGCGGCTCGTTTACCAAAGTTGGACTCGTGGGTTAACAGATTGCCTTATGAAATTTGTTTTCAATATACCTACTATTATCAGTCATCAAAGCTACATTTACCATCTTTTTATAACTAGCTAAATATTACCACTTTTATTTTGCTTCTCTATCTCTCCAATGAAACGCATGTAAACAATAATTTTGGACTTAGATGCAGTTTTTAATTCTGAACAGTTTTACAGTATTACAGTCATGTAAATTTTACCATTGTATTTGCTAAGATTAATAAGTAGACACCCGGTATAGAAGTATTAAAATTATTTAAAATCTTCGACAACTGTCATAGCTCAACAGGATTTACCAATCACTCTATACTATACTGATTTTGTATAATTAAAGCAAATGTGACTGTTTACGTCGTCTAGTAGAGGTGGTGCCAAATGTCATGAGCTATGAAATGCGCAGATCAAGAAGAGAGGCAGCTAGAGAAAGGTCAGACAATAGAAGAGAGAGAAAGAGAAAAATAGAGTTTTGCTTTCTGCGCAACAGCTCTTGAGATTTGGCACGGCTATAACTGCAGGCACTTCTCTCTCTCCGTTTTCTCATTTATCCAACTACTCGATGTGCGCCCCTCCGTGCCTGCGCCCTAGGCCATGGCCTAGGTTGGCCTTATGGGTAATCCGGGCCTGCTTGAAAGTGAGTAAAGTAAAAAAAGTAAATGTCATTAGAACCGAGCTCGTATAGCGTATATCGGCTATAAAGTCCTCCTAAACATATACACTGATGTAGTTTTACAATTTCTGATTTTATTTCATTGAATTTTTTCAGTAGATAATTATAAGCTCGATTACTCGTATTGAAATATTTAATTAAAAAATAGGAAATCTATAATAATTAAAATTAAACCTCTATCTATATAGTTTTAAAGATGGAATTTACTGCCCAAAATTGAAAACTATGACCCTTAGAAGCGAATTATTTAATAATACTCCATATAGATTTAAAGAATAAATCAAGTGGTAAATGTGGTAATAAAATTGCAAAAATTATGTGATTGAAAATCAATGATTTAATGCACAAAATGGAACTTATTTTTATTTGGAATTTATTTATAGCATTTAACTAATCAATTATTTGAAAAATCAAAGAGAAATGAAAATGTTCCTCCCTCTAGGTCGCCCTACATTCCATTATTTCTGTAATGATGATAGGTAAGCCAACATTCTTGAGATGTTTGCACGGCATGCATTGAGCTTGGGCCGTTGAGCAGGTTGACAAATGGAATACGCTGTAATGGCATGAGTTCAGCCACAGTCACAGCCGCAGACAATCCAGACCGATCTCGAGTTGTCTGCTTGTCGCAATGTTCCCAAAACCGAGCCATATATAGATGAAACACCGATCCCAATGCTCGTTTGCCTCATTACGCATTGGAGAATCGAACAGAGGAGGAGTATGGCAAATTCAAAAACAGAATAATCTGGAATTCATATTACACAATACGTCGCCCAATATGGATAGAGTCAGTTGTGTAAAAATGGCTCACCGATTATAGCTTTATGTAAATTGTTCTCTGCTTTAGAATTAGAATGTCACATTCTAGCATGCATATTATTGATGTTAGAAGGTGCTTCATTTTTGGCAATATTTTGTTATTTGAGATTGGCATGACTGTAATAAATACTCTAAATATCTAGGTAATGGACAGAGTAAAATCATAAATCACTCTCACCAACCTAATAGTTATATCAAAAAATTCCCTTAATGGAAATTGTCAAATATTTTTATAAAAAATAATGTAAATGAAATCCTCAACGGAGAAAATAATATTAAAGACGCGTTACAGAAGGCAATTCAAGTACTCGTTCATTCACGAATTTGTAACTCGTGCTAGAATACGTTGCCTTCTATAACTTATGTTTAATATACAGAGTGATCAAAACCGTCTGATAGTCACGTGACCCGCAACTTTCCTTAATGGCATCAAAACTAGACTTCTAGGAAGAAACGTTTGGTATCTATGTCCATGGGCTTGCGAGTTTTTATTATAAAGAATTTTTATTTTAGTAATTTTAATGATCTTGAAATCGCTCCAAACAACTTTCATACGAATATATCCCTTCATTATTTTCGATGCGTACTTCTGATCGAAAATACGCTTCGACAATAAACTTGTGTTCATCCGTTAAATCCATTTTTGTAATTCACCAAGCAAATAGCGAAATACACTAATAAGAGTCTTGAAAATAGTACATTAAAACACAAGTATCATAACGCAACCTGTTAACGTACGAGTCCAAGTTTGAAAAACGAGCCGCTAGGCGAGTTTTACAAAGGACGAGTGCGTTAACAGGCCTTATGATACATGTTTTTTTATACTATTTTTTCTATTGAGGTAATTTACAATTAAATTTTTTTAAAAGGTCTTGTCAAAAATATGTCTTGGTGTTTTTTTGTCAGTTATGTTGGTAGCGCTTCCCGCTAACATTTTAAATTTCACATTTTGACAGTTTGGGTATTGTGAGATTCTGCCTGATTGTTTACATTAAAACATTGTATCAAGCATTACATAATTATGGAAGAGGAAAACCAATATTTACAATGTACTCTACCGGTTTATTAATGAACCACCTGATTTGACATATCTTGTAATAAAGGTAAATTTAATAACTAACGAATCGGGATCGCTGGTTCGTGTTAGTTATTATCATAAATAAATAATATGAAATACATTAATGAACAATTTATTGATCTACACTTTTACATTTCACCATTTTGACAACAGATCGACTGCTCAGTTGCAGACATAATAGCAACAGCTGTTAAACATATGTTGTATTTGTATATGGCACTTATGTCTAAATCATATTTAAAAATTTAATATTCGACAGTTTGCCTCGACGTGGAACTGGAAACCATGGATCGTAAAATTTTCATATTTACTTGTAAGTAGCCACAAATTGAGTAACATTTCCAGTAATGTTTCATAATTTTTTAGTTGAAAGATTTTAACTTCACAGTCTTCTTTCTGAACTAACACAGCTATAGCTATAAATTTCTATTCTTTCTAGTCCTATGACCTGGAGATAGAGAAAAATCAATAATTACAAGTAGTATGTCAACATAAACAACTTACCATTTTGAGGTTATATGTAATTCATCTGTCATGATTACCACCTCTAGAATACGAAAGGCGCCAAAAACGTTGTGTTTTCAGTGATAAACAGTGCTTTTATAGACTCATAAGAATACCGAAATAGAAAAAGACTGTTGTCGATAATTTAATTTTGAAACGCAAGTAACAATGATGTTTGACAGATTGACAGAACAATACACGCCTATGAATTGTACGCAACTGCTACTACTTGTTTTCGCGGAATAAAATATTGAGAATCACTCAGGTCACGTGACTATCAGATGGTTTTGATCACTCTGTACTATACCCATTTCACGTAAGAAAATAGCGATGGCAAGATAGGTGCAATTTGGTCTTGTTTTATTGAATAATATCGAAGTATTATCCAAACAAAAAAAAAAAATATCAAACTGAAACGACTCGTATCTTCCCATCACTATTTCTTACGTGAAATGAATATATACAGGGTGAGTCTGGGAAGATGCCCCCCCCTTTAACTTTTTTATTATAAGTAATAGAAAAAAATGGCTCATATAAAAGTTTTATTATTTTACATATCTAAAATGAAGATTTCGAGAACTATCACATATATAAGAAGTTGATTAAATGAGAGGCATTTTTAATAAAAATATACCAATAAAATGGCCCTCTAATGGCGCAACTTTTATCTAATTTAACAGAATTCGTATCACTTACAGTTTCCTAGAACCCAATGTTGGATACGTTATCCTGAACACTCTGTATATTTATTCATAATCCTAATGATTATTGATATATTCTACACTTACATGAGTATTTCTATTAAAAAAAAAACATAGTACGCTATAAAACAAGATTATCAGACGTAAATTCAATCTGCACAGAACACAAATCTTATTTTGACTTGCAAATATTCCCTGTATGCCCCATAATTTATATTCTTATTCACTATTACGTATTGCTCATAGTAGATAAATCCTGCTGCAGTATTTGTGAAATTCTTTGAGTACGTTCCTGCATAATGATCGTAGGTACCATTGAAACATCTTGACATTGTCACAGGCCGTCCCCTGAAGTAGCCCAGTGACGTCACTCGATCACGGGAAGATCAAAGTGAGCGGGTCGTGAGGCTTTTGTTTTTGTTCGGATGCATCTGTCCATGTTGGGAGTGGATTTACAGCACGCGCCCTCCACCGACACACTCGATTGTTCCGTCCAGAGACAAGAGAACATCGTGAAGAGAGGATTCCAAAGAGGAGTACAGAAGTAGGAGTAGATGATAAAATGTCGAGTGACTCATATACAAACTAGTTGTGAATAGACGGAACGGTCTCTATATGTAAAGGTATTGATGGATATGGATAGTGATCCTACATATAGCGTGTCTCAACTTATAGTGAAATGACATGACTTACAATGATGATGCGGTAAATTTGAATACGTTTCTTCTTATTTTTTTTTTTTTTTGGAACCACTTACTTAAGATGGTTTTATCATGGAAGAAATTACGACAAATTGAAATGAAGTTTAAATGTTATTTTTATGAATTTTTATACAAGTACGAAAAATTCTAAAAAGGTTTACTACCTGTGAGTTCAGATATTTAAAGCTAAAATAGAGCAAAACTCTTGTTTATAATTCATGCAATAGACGACAGATTTGCTTTAAAAAACTACCTAACGACAGTTCACACGACAGTTTATAAATGAGATAAAAAATTGACCAGACACCAACTAATTTTGTAATAAATATCTTCGAAAGTAGGAAAACTATTAAAAATTTAGAATATATATTTTTATAAATTCTTTTACTTATAGGGATACTTTTGATTAGTCTTGAAAGTTCTATTTTACGTTTTCAATTGAGGGTTCACCCTCAGGAATTGAACAAAACCATTTATTGTTTAGAGTTCCACAAAAACCAAATATAGCAAGTTAAATACAAACATGTGGGTAACATTTGTAATTGTACAAGAACCAAACTAGTCCGCACCTTTTCAGACAAGAACGAAACAAGTCATTTCTGTTCTTGGCTATAATAAAAAAGTCCTAACTTTTTTTAACATCATTTCCTAATTTCTTTTATATAATTTAATTTCATTGGTAAATTTCTACAAATATCAAACAAAGCCAAAATGTTTTTTTTTGTTTAAATTTTTTTATGTTGGATGCACAAAATAAAATTTAAAATTAAATTCATTATTTCTATGCTTATTATATGTAGGAAGAAAAATTACCACAGTCGTACAATAAACATTTTCGAAATGAGAAATAAGATTTTTGTTTCCAGATATTTTAAATTGATTATTTCAATCCAAATTCAGGGGTCTACCTAGTTACCAAGTTTCATTTCGACAAAACACCGTCACAAAATTTTTTTCGCACCTTTGAGCCAATAAGATGTCGTATTTTTACAAGTGAATTTTGATCAGCGCAATTTTTTTTGACGTTTTAAAAATATATTGTTTACATACCTGTTAAAGTGTGTATATTTTCAGTGTAGTGTCATCAGTTTTTATTAAAAACTAGTCGATTCGGACAGGAATCTATTTAAAACATTGAAAAAGCATACTTGAATGTAACACTTCAATTAAAAGATTTTTGCCAAGAAAAAAAATATATATAAATGATTATCGGATTTTTATTTTGGAAATAGTCATCCGAATAACATTGAGGTTAAATTTTATGTTAGAAAAATTTTCCGGTTGCTTTACTCGAGCCTGTTGCCAATTTATCTCGTGACATTGATCAAAAATCTTTCGTTTGACAACTCGTGATTTTTTTTGTCAATGCCACTCAATAAATTGCTAGGCAACTAGCTCTCGTAACAATCTGAAAATTTTTCCGGCAAAAATTTACCACTTATGATATTATTATTATCTTAAAGGTGTACATAAGAGATTAACATGGGAAATCAGTTTTTTACAATTTCTTGCTCGCCTAATCATTTTAAGCAAAAATGCGTCAAATAAATTTCTGCATCCAAGCCAATAAATAGAATTACCTTTACATGCTTTGTAATGACAGAAATTAATTATGAAAATGTCGAAAATTACGTTGAAAATATCGTCAGCCATGGAATTGAACAAAAAATAAATAAATGCTTGACGTTTTATCTGTCACAACGTAAGTTAACTTATTTGACGTTTCTGACAATTTGATAAAGTGTCAAGCATTTATTTATTTTTTGTTAAATTCCATGGCTGTCGATATTTTCAAAGTAATTTCCGACATTTTCATATTTAATTTCTGTCGTTACAAAGCATGTAAAGGTAATTCTGTTTATTGATTTAGATGCAGAATTTTATGCCCTAAAACTTTTATTTGACGCATTTTTGCTTAAAATAATTAGGCGAGCAGGAAATTGCAAAAAATTGATTTCCCATGTTAATCTCCTATGTACACCTTTAAGACAGGCACACGGTATATGAAAATTGAATATTTGACGATTTAGTAGAAAACTCCTCAACGACGTGACTGATCAAATTAAGAGAAAATAAAAATATATTATTATATTAATAAAGAGTTAAATAACAAACCCATATTTTTGAAAATTTATTAAATATTAAAAGAATTCGAGAAAACTTGCATTAAAACATCTGTGAAGTCACCTATCATAGATTTCGAATATTTAATTTATTTTTTGTTCTGTAATTTTTGTAAAAGAAGCTTAAGTAGGAAGACTGTTTCTTGATAACATATACTGGTATCTTAATGATATATAAACCTACAGCTTTTATAAGGATCCTGTGTAGCTAAGTAATGGGTTTACTATCAGTATGACATAGTTTGTATTTTTAGTAATAAAACGTAGGAGGTATAGATTGAAACAATAAAAACTTAAATATTTTCTTTTTTCATTGCTACCAAAACTAATTGTTTCTATAAAGACGTTTATTTTTTAAAGACTGAAATAACATAAATAGTGGTATCCGGTCTATAATATCTATGATGTTGAAAGTGTTGTTAGGAAACTGAGCTCACTTTTAGAATATCAGAATACATGGTATAATTAATGTTTTGTTACGGCTAGCACTAGCACATACTGAAAAATTGAAAAATCGTTATAAATAATCCGCAATAGTACGATAAATTACTATCTAGCGTATATAATAAATTACTGTATAATTTATAATACTCTCTGGGAGTCAAAGATTTGTACCACGTCAATTTTTTCTGCTCACAGTTATTATGCAACAAGCAATTTTATAGACTCACAATTTATATCAATCATAAACGTCAAAACAAAAAAAATGGAACATCAGTTTACTTGCCAACCTTAAACAAATGCATAAATTAATAAAAATAATATCAATCAAGAGATCTGTCAGTTTTCGTTTCATCCCAATAACAATTTATTAAATGAAAAACGTTTTCAGACATGACGTGTAGACATTACTATTTAATTATGTAAATTAGTTTCACTGTCACTTCATTGAAAGTGCGAATAGTTATGTAGTTATCCAATTAAAGATGTCAATGGAATGGCGATGCTATGTTTTTTCTTATTGTAAAGTAGGCGATGGTTTGTGCATCGCCTCCTTAGATGTAAATTAATTGATTACTCTCATATTTCAACGCTTCTCAATTTGGTAAACTACTTTTATAGAAAAGAACACATGTAGGTGAAATTAAGCGTTTGCGTGGATGTCATTTATATGAAACCTATAATTTCTGCTAATTGTTAGGTCAAGTTCAAGTATATTTAAACAATCAAACAAGTCATGAAGCAAATACCTTCTGTTTTCTAGTTTCACGCTTCTGATTTAGATTACATTATTTCAAAGTAAGTACAGTGAAGTGCTCGTAAATACTGTTTTACGATTCCTACATACCATGGCACAACAATGTTTCTTTAAGGAAATGGTAATATACACTTTCTCTACATTTTATAAATTGCTTAGTGCACACTGCCGTTAAAGTGCGGAAAATTATTTTTCACACCTGAAAAGCAATGACTGCAGAGTGATAACATCATCATTAATGGTTAAGTATTATAATGAAAGTAGAAAAATCATTTTTATAAATGTGGTAAATATAACATCTAGTAAATATATATGGGCTGTTTCCTTTAAAACAACCAGCGATTTTTGGGGGAACTAATGTCTTTAGAATAAAAAAAAGTTATATACAAGAAATGATGAAGAATATAAATCCTATCATTCAGAAAATTTTGAAACCTTGTATTTCGAACTTTTCTGTATAGGGATCGTGCTAAAAATCACATATCGAGATTTTGGTGAATGACCACTTTTTAAGGTCCCTAGAATCCAATTTTAACATTTTCGATATTAATGTTATTATAAAAATTAAAGATTATTAAATTTTCTATAGATTTGCATTAATACTTTTTCTATCGGTTCTCCAGATTCGCCTGACACTCAGGCACGCGGCCACGAGACCCTATATATTCTATATATTCTTCTAAAATATTCTAGTTTTTCGATTAAATTTTGGTTTGGACATAAAAATGTTATATTTATTTTGCCATTTCCTATGTTTCACTTGTTAAAAAGGCCAATTTTAATTGCAACTGTTTCAGCTACCGCGTGTTCATTTGTTTTTAAATTAAGAGTGCAGGTAGATTATACTTCTATTGAGATATATTTTAAATTTCAACTAAGACTGGGTAAAATGGTACAATGGTACCACTATATATATATATTAATAAAATCAATTTTTTTAAATTTAATTTACTAGGTTAAGTGTTAGTTATCTATCATTTGAAATTAAGTTGTGGTAGTTAGTTAAAACAGTTAAATGTTTTGAAAGTATAGTCGTGAGTGAATATATGGAATTAACCAGAAACCATTATCTTCAGTTTGTGAGGAAAAATAAAAATAAAATAAAAGTAATAGAACATCCACCATACTCGCCAGACAATGGCCTTTTTTTGAAAATTACGAGGTAAAAGATTTTTGTCTAAAGGAAAGATTCATGATTATATTGAAAGCATAAAATAAATAAATATATTAACACGGCTTATTCCCCATTGATGGGTGTGCCAATCTGCTTTGTTCACAGATATTGGTAATGATGAAATATTTTCATCGTGCAGGTGCTTACCAGGCGTCACTTCACGGGCACTCATTGAAAGCATTCCAAAAGAAAATTGGTTGGGAGCTTTTAAGAAGTGGAAGAAAAGAATGGTGAAGTGTAAGAAAAGAAGTGGAAAAGGAAATAATGGCGAAGTGTAAGAAAATTGAAAATATCGTGATTTGAATATCGTACTAGTATGTTATTATGTGGTTATATCGCAATGATTAGACCAAATGTTTGTTGCTATGATCCAATGATTGTTTGAAAAACAAAAGAGTAGATATTATAATTTGAAATAAAATTCTTGAAAATACCTACCAGTTATTTTTGTGGTAGTCTGAAGAATACCGTTCATAACTACCTCGAAAGTAATATCGTATTGCTCGTGTGATATTTCTCACTTTCAATTCTCATCATGAAATGTACTACTGAAAACGCGTATCAAAGATACGTAACTAATGAAGAATATTAATCTGTGGACTTGTTGGACAAGTCGATGTCGTTGTTGTTGTTATCTTAGTAAAAGGCTTATTTATAGGTGCGTGGGATGTATAGTTTCCTTCTTTCTATCTCCTGGAATTTTCAAAATAAACGCTGGGTGAGGTCTTGCCTAGAGATGCTTAAATGTATGAGATCTGGCCAGTTTTGTGCAAAAATGATCCCTTTTCAAAATGACTGTTTCAATTTAAAATGAGAATAATTATGAAATAAATCCTTATCATACAGAATCTATTCATGTTTCTCTTTATTTTTTATTCATTTTTTGTTGAATTCTGATGTCTATCCGTTCATAATTAATATGCCCAGAACAATAGATCAACAAAAACATTTTTATTCCACCTGTCATCATTTTTTTATTAATCACTATAAAAAGAGAAAGATTCAATAGTTTGACAATGAAACAATAGAATTATACCGTGACACAAATCGTATTATTTGTTGACATACTCGACAGACAGTTCATGATCACCAAAGATGAAATATGACGTATTTCTATTCTACCTACTATCAATCTCTGTGAATTTCTTGGCGCCACGTGTATTTCTTCCACTCACATTTCAACCAGAAAGGAATAAACATCTTTTTACAAGCTACTGCATATGGTTATAGCGAATATCTTTCGTAACTTGTTATACTTTTACATAAGCGTACACCAAAAATAATATTTGTCTTGATTTGTTTAATAGACCATTTCAAAAATGTCCGGGACCTCTACGTGTTAATTTTTTTTAACTAAAAACTTAGTTACTGAAAATTAAAATTTATCGAAATAAATGGAGTATATTCATCAGTTATTTATAAATTATGTTAATATGATTTGATGTAGTAACTTAATTTTTTATTTTAGATTATTCGACTTAGAGGTGGGCGCGGGCCGTGATTTTGTCGGGTCACGATGGGTCACGACGTGACCCGCGTGATCGTGAATATAATTTAAATTTTGCGTCGTGATTAGACGTGAGCGTGAGGCACTAAAAAATTATCGTGCGTGATTGAAATTTAATCGGGCGTGAGTACAAGTTTTCTTCTATTTTTTATTTTAAAAATTGTCAGTTTCTATCTTTTACTTTACATTCTTTTTATCATTATTATATCCAAATATGTCATCAACAGTATTTTTTGCATAAAAATAGTGTTATTGTTGTACCCAAAATTGTATACACAGTTGCTCCAATTTCACTAAAGATATACAAATCTTTAAGTCCGTTTGACACGATCATAATTTTGTTAACAAATTTGTTACCAAATTGATGATATTTGTGAAGGAGTAGAACAACCTATTTATACATAAACATTCGTTTCCAATGAAACCAATCTGTTACCTAACTTATTACCAATTTGTTAACAAATTTGATAACAACTTATGACTGTGTTAAGCAGGCTTAAATGTACATAGAAAAAATTACGAGACACGAACGAGATACGCCGGGCGTGATCGGGCGTGAGTGCCAAAATAAAATCGTGAACGTGAGTGATCGTGAATCAAACATAAAAAGTCGTGCGTGATTGGTCGTGATTACATTTTTAGTTCCGTGAGCGTGCGTGATCGTGAACAAAAAGTTACTCACGCGCCCACCTCCATTCGACTATCAGGAAAATATTTAGGATATTTATCTTACGATGATTTCTTTCCAGTAATATTTAAATAAATTCAATTTCCACATGTTTTATCAATTTTTTTGGTATCCATTGCTGTCTATTTATTCTACGTGATCCACTCTTTCTTCCGTTCATATTTTGAGAAAAAGAATGAAATCAAATGGTTTTTTTTCCAATTATTATTACAATTCAGTACCTGTCATATCGTAAACAAAGATGGGTATGCGGCACTAACTTTTGTTATCTTTGTCTAAAGTTTGCACATATGCATTGAATTTTTGAAATGGTCTATTGGTCACGTTCAGCCGCACTTAGCAGCTAGCTCGCTAACCTAGCGAACTTCCGCTGAATGACCGCTAGGTTTCAGCCGCTAGTCTAGCGGGCCAGCGAAAACAAATTCCGTCAGGTCACCCAGCGTACTGCTGAAACTGTCATAAATGGCAGATATGGCAATTGTACATTCAAATTATACTATGTCTGGTTTAAGATTACATTGGTGAGAAAATAGGAGCAGTTTGATCTTGTTGTTTGAGTGGATATCGGGGCATTATCTAAGCAGAAAACAAGATCAAACTGCTCCTATCTTCGCACCACTGCAATCTTAAACCGGATACAGTATAGAATGAAATTATTGACTATGACTATGAGATACAATTAGACAAGATTTAAGACAAATATTAATTTTGGTGAACGCTTATATAAAAGTATAACCAGTTGCAGAAGGAAGAAGGTGTACGTGATTTATGGTCAAAATGAGTTTTAAAAAAATCGCTCTATCGGTTGGTGTAAAACGAATCTTCTGTAACTATTGAGTAGCCAAAGATGCTGCAAAATTCACATATACCCCCTTATATTTGATGCAACACGAAGGTTTGTAACTATTATAATTTTTATTATTTTCTTACTGTATCTTGCTCATAAAATAGCCGTTTAACATCCATGAATTTCGAGTGCAAACGAAATAACGGTACTACTTAAATGAATGAAATAAACACATAATTTTTGCTCTCCTGAAAAAATGTAAAAAAGACAGATACCTCCGTGTTGCAACACTGTCTATAATTTGACTTGAAGCTTACAATCTGCGAAGGAGCGAAGGTTCAGTTGAAGCCGAAATTTCAAAATTTAACATTTGTACATTATTTACTCAGTTAACTGTTATTAATTTTGTTACTTTGGTTTGATTCTGACCGATGACGTGTGGCGATATACACATAGTAAACGCTCTGAACAATACAATCATATTGGTAACCGAAGTATGCAGATAAAAATAGATTGGCACATTCAGAAACTGGTAATAAGCTGTGACGATGTATTAATTTGTTTAAATCTCTCAGGAAATGAAAAGTCTAATAAAGGCAAATAAAATTAGGATCCGGTGGCTCTTAGTCATGAGTACGCTCGGTGTTCTGGGTTGCAACCCCACTAAAGCATGGATGTTGGTATATGTAAACCTTTCTGTAATTGGGATTTAATCTTTTTGAGAGGTTAAAAAAAAAACAATTAGAACAGGATTGGATATGTCGGTAAAAAAGAAAATAGAAAACAAAATATTATAATGGGTTGTACGAGTACATTTTATAAAAATCTAGTGTGGCCAACACAATACCTCCCGCCATGTACCGCCCGAGTCACAAAAAAAGATTAAGCTAATCCTTATTTTTAGATTAGCGAATTTTACTCTAATTTTAGCAGTTTATTTCATAAAATATAGTCTAATCTAATCCAAGTAACTACTTTTTTGATAATAAAATGAAGATTAAATTTTAAATCCCGGGATAAAATAGAATTCATTAATCCAAAAATGAGGATTAGCTTAAACTACCTACATATTTACATATGCTGGAAACTGTATTGATTTCCTTTCCTATTGTTCTATTTACTTTTTTCTTTTTAAAATGTTACTATTATAATTTGAAATGGTTAGTTCTTTGACAGTGACATTTATCTGTCAGTTACATACATATGAATAACTGCGCAACCAAGGAGTTTTGTTTGTATAAAGCGTAGGTTCCGAGATTTAAATTATAGATAAGTTTATAAATTTATCCATAAAATATATAGAAAAAGTATTAATGCAAATCTGTAGAAAATTTAATAATCTTTAATTTTTATGATAACATTAATGTCGAAAAAATAACATGAAAGGTATTTTTCAAAGAAAAAAAATGGGCTCTTCCATTACAGAAAAAGTTCGAAATACAAGGTTTCAAAATTATTTGAATGATAGTATTTGAGTTAGAGTGGAGGATCCGCACATACATACACACTGACATTATAGTGAAAATGTTAAAATTGGATTCTAGGGACCTTAAAACGTGCTCATTAACCAAAAATTCGATATGCGATTTTTAGCACGATCCCTATACCTTTCTTACCAAGGGTAGCGGGAGGTAAAAATGTAAGAAGGCAAACCTGTAAAAGTTCTGGACTGGAGAAGATACATAATAAAGAAGAAATGTCGTTCGGAAGAGAGAAGAAAACGAATTGTCCGTGTGTATGTATATTAAATAATTAAATAATGGCCAAATCAGACATTTAGTACAATATCGTGTAAACTCATAGTCGTAAAAATCTGACAATCCTTTAAAATAGATTACTGCAAACTCTGATCTTATTTTTCATGTGTAATACAGGCTACAAAGTTCTTCTGTTGTGAGTGTACTTATATCAGCTGCTCCGCTGGTGTAATTCGAGCGCGTAGTTATTTGTCATCTGAAATACCAATTTTGATTTATAAGAATGCAGTCGGTTAGCATCGGTTGCAATCGTTTGATCTCGCAAATTGCCAGGTGTATCACGGATGCAGACATCGGTTCCAGGTGAAATTAAATTCGTTTTAAGTGCCGACATAGCTTGTTAACAGCTTGGCTACTGCATGGCACATCCAAGCAAAAAATCCACCCAACCCATTGCTTTATTATAAGCTAATAAGAAGGCTAAAGCTTAAATCATAGTTGTGGATGTTTTTTCTAAACCAGTAATCGCTTTCAAATTTTTAATTAACCTGATAAGTATCTGTTGTAATTTGTTCGCAAGTTCTTCCACTCAAACTTTCAGCTATAAATTTTCTTGCTCTGCTGATTCTCAACTTGTTCTTAAATTGTTTAATTTTCTTTGTTGGTGTTTGCTGCACTACTAATGTAATTTTAAACTTAGGTCAATGATGACTTCGGCCTTTCTACAGTGGCGTAGACAATGAAATCTATAGCATCAAAGAGAGAACACATTTTATAACTTGAATGAATAACCGGAACGAGTGTTATAAGTCAGTTGTAACCTACTTATCAAAAATATTTCCCAGCAGCATTTCAAATTTGTTGCCGATACTGTTTTTCGATGAATTTTTAAATCAATTTTAAATCATCATATTTAGTACCATTCGTTTTTAAGAAGTTTTTCATTTAATTATTTTACAAGGAATAGAGTTTTCTCGATGCCCTAAACCGCCTAGAACACTAGAACCGAAATTGTCAAACTAAATAATTAATTAGTAGCACAAATTATTAGTTTCGTTCGGAAGGTTTGCACGAATAGAAATGGAGTGTTCCTAATTGCGTTTAATCATGTCAATTTTTTGTTTGTCATTTGAAATTCAAAATGATATTCTTTTCTTGCATTAGTGCGTATATCTGTTACTTTTTCGTACTAATACGAAAAAGTGACCAAATAACTCAGTCAGCGGTAGCATGCTACTTATTCGCACTAATGCAAAAAAGCGACAATTAACCTATAACACGATCATTCATTGTTTTCTTCTTGTAAATATTAAATCAAAACGGTATTAGAAAAAATCTTTGTATGTGATTCGTTGCAAAACTATTTTTTTTTTTGCTCAGAAGTGAGTGTAAAGCTATTACTGGTATTCTAACATATATTACGTTTTCATGCAATTTTGAAAATGGTTTCATTTTCAGTCAAAATTATACGAAATACGCAATTTTCAAACCATGTTTACAGATTGATATGAAAACAGTTTCGGCACATATTTACGCATTTAGCTTATGTAAGTGACAAATCCTCTTCACTCCAAATACTTCATTTTGCAATTATTCCAACTATTTTTCTTTTATTTCGTACCACTAAAACTACAATAACTGTCAGTTTATTTGTAGGTTAGTAACATAAAACAGCAGAAACGTTATACTGTGTACGCCTGCGCAATATCGAAACTGAATTTTAAATGTTTACATGAGTATTTTTGAAACTAGTCAAACCCATGAAATTTAGTTTTGCTTTGAGAAACCCTCAAACTCAAAACCCTTTTTGATATTGTACATATGGCGTTTTCAAAACTAAACACGTTTTGAAAACGGTTTAAAACTGCACTTAAACTCATTAATAATCAAAATAATATACAATTTTGAAAGTGACGGTAAGCATGCTATTATACACATGTTTTTTTTTAATTTAAAATAATACAAGAGATAAAACGACTTGTTACTTAATACGTTACATGCAGTTTTGAAAATGGTTTCAGTTTTCAATCAAAATTACGCGAAACTGTTCACATGCAATTTTTAAAACAGTTTTACATATAGATTTGAAAACAGCTTCGGCGCATGCGCATTTGACCGATGTAAGTGACAGAACCTCTTCACTCCAAATTCTTCGTTTATTATTTTTTTTTACTTTGTACCACTACGCACTAACACTACACAACTGTCAGTTTATTTGTAGGTTAGTAACACCAAGTAATACAAAGCGACAGAAACGTTATGTTATGTACGCACGCGCAATATGGAAACTGAATTTAAGTGTTTACATGAGTAGTTTTGAAACTAGTTTCCAAGGCAAACACGTAAATTTTAGTTTTGGTTTGAGATAAGTCAAAACCGTTTTGACACTGTAAACATGGCGTTTTCAAAACTAAAAACGTTTTGAAAACTGCATGTAAACTCAACAACTGCTAACGCATGAAAATTATACACAAACGTCAAATACAGTTCCAATTTTATTAAATAGGAGGAGACAAAGCCATAAAATTATGACATGGCTAAAAATTTTAAAACTTAATAATTAAAAAATATATATTTCTGTAAAATTAGATTCATTATGTAACATAAAATATACCTATATTTATGTACATAGTTTTAAGTATACAAGAAGAAAAAACTAATAATTATGTGGAATGACTCTATATTATATTGTCTTTCTTCAATTTAGTACCTATATTTTCTCTCTTATACTTTTTTTTTGAATCGGGCTGTTAGTGAATATCATCTACGACACTGGGTGCTCATATGTTAAAGCAATTATAAATTAATTCATCTTGAAGAAAAGTTATGCACATTACCGAAAAATAAAAATGTTGAGACTATATACAATAATGTAATTATGACATTATTAAAATTACTATTCAACGAAGTAAACTTGCAGTTAAAACTTAATTAGTACTTTAAAACGAACAAGAAGTTTATCATGTTTGCATACAAATGACTTTTAATTGACATCTTACGTGTAACATTTTGCACTAAAAACGACAACCTCAATAATTAGTCAGGATTAGAAAACTTTTACAACTATTTAATAATACGTCATTAGAATTCTGTTTCATTAATTGGATTATATCGGGTCAACGAGCATGATTGTCCTCGGGCAGTTATGAACAAGAACTATACGCATTCAATAATGTTAACAAGGTAGGTACAGATTATGTAGTTATGCGACGTACGTATATGGCATAGCCAAAAGTAAGCAAATTAACCTATTAGAAGGCTCTACTTTCTAGTACTTACAAATAAATTATTACTGTTGCTTAACATTAATATTAATATTTTCGATTAATTAACATTCCTTATACTTACATTTACAATTTTCAATTGAGGTATCAATGACACTACTAATATTATTAATATAATTAATTTTATTTCATATAGTTACAACTGCTACATTCGCGGACGATACTGGTATCTAGGCTACCAATGAATGCCCACAGGTTAAGGAATTAAAATCAATACATATCATATTTACAACACGAAGATAAACATGTCCACCAATGTATTTAAACAACAAACCTCTACTCCAAGCAGAAAAAGTAAAATATTTAGGAATACACTTAGAATGCAGGTTAACATGGGCGACACACATAACAACAAAACGCAAACAAATAGGAATAATGGCAAAGAAAATGTACTGGTTGCTGAATCGGAACTCTAAATTATTTGTTGAAAACAAACTACTTTTGTACAAAATTATATTAAAACCGATGTGGACTTATGGGATACAATCTGGGGGACATCTAGTGACTCTAATATTGACAAAATTCAACGTTTTCAATCCAAAATTTTAAGAATGGTAGTAGATGCTCCATGGTTTGTTAATAATACTGTTATTCATAACGACTTACAAATGAACACAATAAAAGAAGAAATAAAAAAATACAGTGAAAAACATCTAAAAATACTATATGTACATCCAAACAAAAATACAGTAAAATTAATGGACAATAATATGGACACGTACAGACTCAAACGTAACAACACATTAGAACTACCATTTAGATTTATTTAATATTGTATTAGTTACGTTACTTATTGTTCATATTATTATTACATTATTAGGTCTGTTTGTTTTTCTGCTTTGCAGTGGCATAACTACCGGTGTTCCGCGGAACACGGGCCCGGTGCCTCAAGACGCACATCAAAAAATATTTTTATTTTAATAGAGCCACATGTTCCAAATATATTAAATGACCTTACATCTTTCAGCAGAAAGATCGTTTTCAAAATAAAAATTAGTAAAAAAATTTTATGGGATGTATAGGGCAACAACGATTATCATTATCAGACATCTATAATTTTAATAGAATACGAAATTACCAGAACATTAGATGTATCTAACATATAGCCTTTTCAGCTTTTGATTTCAGTGCGCACTAACGTGCACAGAGTTCTCGTTTTGTTTTCATCATACTTATATGTTTACACTTTCTTCGTGGTAGCGTTTTCCACTTGCCGTGAAATTGCACTCAGTTCGCAGTGAGTGCGCACTTTTGTGCACCGACTACAGGAAGAGTGCACGAATATCAGTCCAAATAATATGGCTTCTAAAAATAAAATCATATTGACAATTGCCAGGAATTATTAAAAAGTTCTTCAATGTCAGATAGTGATGAAGAGTTATTAAATCAAATAATAACACGCACGGTACAAATATGTCATCATCATTACCGGTATCTGCGTACGAAGCAGATTGGCACACCCAGCAATGGGTAATATTCCGTAGTGATATATTTATTTATTTATAAAACTTTATGTTGTACATAAATATACAAATAAAAAAGTAATAATGTAAACTTACGAGTAGTTAAAATAAAATTATTTTCGTTTCCAGTTCAAAGATACTGTTCAGGTATAAAGGAGTACTTCCTTGAAATTCATAGATAATTTTGAAAAACGCGCCAAAACTAACAGGCTCTCACACTTGCACTTATTTATGGTCTCGTTTTCAACTTAAACTTGCATTAGAATAGTTAAGGTCGAAACTGATTCCATGCATTTACGTCACACAGTGCACTGAGTACGCACTGGCACCGCATAAGTCGAAAACGCTTATATCAACTTTTGGCAAAAAAAGAAATCAGTAAAAGTTGTTGACATAAACGTACAATATTGTCTTAGTTTCATGTTTTTTTTGTAATATTTTTTGTTTTTTAATTAAATTTTAAATGGTATTTTTTTAAAGTGTCCTATTATGGGATCAGCAAAACAACTTTGTTTACATAGGGGCCCAGATTGACTCGGGAACACAGACCCATGGCTGCAATGTTAAGCCACTGCTGTTTTGCGTCTACGGTTTGCTGCCGCTTCCATGCAAAGTGTATGGGCACTGCGGTGGACCGTGCTCGCGAGGTAGCGAAGCGAACAGAACTAATACTAGCATAAGGAAAATATGTCGCTGGATATGTTTTCCACAAGATAATTTTAATTTGTTAAAATATTTACTTACTGTCCACTTTGACAGATCGTAAATAAATATGGAAAAAAAATATAGTTACCCGGTAACTTGCAGTTCCGATAATTCGAGTTTGAATCTGACCGAAGTGAATTATTTCGAAGAGGATGTACAATCGTACAGGCACGAAATATAATACAAAGGCCCGAAAATCTTTTGGCAAGCTTCATAAAGTTTAGTCTTGTAATAATGGTGTCGTCCTAAGTAATCTAACCCAAATGATCCAACAGTAGATTTGAATATCAATTGATTCACTTATGCCTGAGCCTTTGATTCCCAAGATATAGTATTAGAGTGGTCCTTAAAACGCATCAAGTCGAATTTTATCCGGGCCGCCCCCTAAAGTGGTTCAATAATCTTAAGATAGGTAATTGTATATAGCTTTTTTGGACTTTTGTGCGATAGTTTAACCATCTAGAATTATCGAGAATAGTGACTGGGACTTCAACTTTTGTCCACATATTCTCGAGTCATTCTAGTACATATTCTAGTATTGAGTGGATTTTTTAAACCCCTTATTGACTCGGACAAAAATAAAAGTCCAAAATGTGTTAAACACCGTCACAAAAAAAATTCGCACCCTTTAAGCCAATAAGATGTCGTATTTTTACAAGTAAGTGAGTTTTTATTAAAAACGAGTCGCTTCGAACAGGAATATATTTAAAACGTTGAAAAAGCAAACTGAAATATAATACCACTACACACAGTAAAACTTACAAAATTTTTGTCAAGAAAAATATTATATAAATGATTACCTGATTTTTATTTTGCAAATAGTCATCCGAATACCATTCGTGGTTAAATTTTATCCTGGAAAAATTTTCCTATTGCTTTACTCGAGCCTGTTGCCAATTTATATTGTGACATTGATCAAAAATCACTTGTTTGACAACCCGTGATTTTTTGTCAATGTCACTCAATAAATTGCTAGGCAACCGGCTCTCGTAACAATCTGAAAATTTTTCCGGCAAAAATTTACCACTTATGATATTATATATGAAAAATCTAGTGCATTTAGGCACGTTCAAATATTAATATTAAGCGGAATCACAGCCACCACAATTTTATTTATTTGGAACCACTTTAGTGGGCAGCCCAGATAAAATTCGACTTGACCCCTTTTAAGGTCCACCCCAGTAGGTTTACTTTATTTATCGCCAGGGGACATAGAAGTAGAATATTTATTCTAAATAATTTTTAGGGGGAAGATATATGAGAAGTATGCATATGGTTATAATAAATTTAAGTTAGTAAGTATTATTTATATTGAAATTTGATAGAACAAGAGCTGGCACCTCTCGGTTCATTTTTATTATTTTTAGTAGCTCTTATATTTCTATTTACACCAAAACTACAAAATAGAAACGGCTCATATTATTGAATCACTACGAAACTTTAACTGAAAATCTCTTTGTTGATCAGAATATATTAGTATTTTTTCAATAAATATATTACTTTAAGAAATACAAACAAATTCCGTTTCTATGACTTGATCCCCACGTCGTCAATCGTATGCATATGGTTCAAATCGCCAGAGATGGAAGCGAATTGATGACGTCATGTTGTTGGGTGAAATTGTGTGATTTCCAAAGTATTGATACAAACTGAAAACTGACAGTATACTTTGATAAATCTATACTGTGTGAATATTATTATTAATCAAAATTCGTAGTGACACTTATTTCGCAATTGAATAATTATTATACAATGTCAGAACTGACAGTTTTATAATATAACCTACCTACACTGGGTCGATTTCATTTTTGTTTTAGTGTTGGTAATAGAGCAAATCAATTAATTCAAGTAGAAATGTAATCCATGTAACTCAATTCGATTTTATTAACTTGGTACATGTAATGTAAATAATTTACTCAAATAGACATTTTTGTTTTTGTGTTGGTAATAGAGCGAATCAATTAATTCAAATAGAAATGTAATCTATGTAACTCAATTCGATTTTATTAACTTGGTACATGTAATGTAAATAATTTACTCAAATAGATATTAATATATTTGATAAAACATAAAATAGATTCTTCGAAGAATACAAAAAAAACAGAATGTGCCTATTTGAAATTCACTTAAATATTTCCATGAATTTTACTTCGATTATATAATAATAACGCCTGATGTCAACAGAGATGTGTAAGTTGACCGAAGGCATTATTGTCCGTTTAACTCCCGTGCTGCGTTCAACGTTTAACGTCCGACTATAGTTTTTAATATTCTACGGATTACGGATCAGATAGTTTTAATAAAATTTGCGGAGTTGGTAGGCTATGCATGCTTTTGTTTGTCTTTTAGGCTTTATCCCAGTATCAATATCAATTTATTGACAACGTTACCATAGCAACAACTCATAACACGCTCTAGGGTGTTATTTGTTATATAACAAACCAAGCCGCCTCGATAGTCGTGCGGCTTGAGGCAGCGAACAGCGCTCGAAGCGACCGTCACCGCTTGGCCCTGAGGTTCGTGGGTTCGATTCCCACCAGGGCCTTGGATGTTTGTGGCGTCTTTATCGTCTCATCTCCATCACACGCAACGAAAAATTAGCAAGGTTACAAAAATTGTACGGAAAAGTGACTCACCCCCATATCATTAATTGTAATAAAGTTGTACACTTTAAAATACAATAAAGATTATTATTATTATTATTATTATTATTATTATTATATTATTATTATATAACAAACCTGAAAGCAGGGTTGTTATGATAATAATAACATACCAGTCGGACGTTAAATATTTATAGTTTGCCTAGATTCTGCGTTACCAAAACAAAAAAAATCTGACGTAGCCAACACAACAATGCCATTTGATTTTTATTAATTTAAATATACATACTGACATATTTACTTATACTGGAAACTGTATTAAGTTCCATTCCATATAACTATGGTTCTTTTTACTATTTTCTTTTTAACTTGAAATGATTAGTTCTTTGACAGTGACATTTATCTGTCAGTTACATACATTTGAGATATGAACTGTGTAACCAAGGAATTGTTTGTTAAAAGCGTGGACTTCGGGATTTAAATTATAGATAATTTTATAAATTTATCGATAAAAAAGGGTATTAATGCAAACCTGTAAAAAATTTAATAATCTTTAATTTTTATATTAACATAAATCTCGAAATAATAACATTTAAAGGTATTTTCCGAAGAAAAACTATTTTGAGCTTCAAGTAATGTGCCATTTCCGGTTATCCGATTTACACCATAATCTAACGGGTTCTCTTCATATTCGAACAAGGTCGGAAATTAAGTTTAAAATTTTCCGAAGATTAGTATTTGAGTTTCAGATTCTACGGACCTTGAAACGTGGTCATTTACCAAAATCTAGATATGCTATTTTTAGCACGATCCTTATACCTCCCTTACTAAGAGTAGCGGGAGGTAAAAAAAACTAATAATAATAATAATAATGTAGCTAGTCAAATATTTTACCAGAATATGTGAGGAGCAAATTTACATGTTCAATAGTAAAATATAAGAATTATTTTATCACTTGCGATATTTTTACTTTAATTTAATGGTTAATAAAATCTCCCCAGACTATAATAATTGTTCTTGAGGATGAATATACTCTTTTCCTTATACATACATGCATAAGTATACTTGAGATATAATCACATTCCCGTCTCAAGATTTAATATTGTACTACTTAATGTATCCCTATTACAATAATTTGTTTATAATTCATAATAGAGCTATCATCGTCTACTTTGCTATTTTAATTTCTCATTGTTTGAAGCAACTCATTTGATTACAATGTGGAATGAATATGTCAGATGTTGTAAAAACTTAAGTTCCTGAACACACATTTATGATTAGTTGTAAAGTTCAATTACCTGCTGGTGCACTAGACATTTGAGATGAGGTTTGCGGTTCGCTCAGACCTCATTTGATAACTTAGAGTTCGCGCAGTCATGAACTAACCACGAACATAGATTTTTCAACACGGTTAAGCTTACAAATGTATCGCTTAGAAAACCAGACAACTTTATAAAATAGGATCTAAAACTGACAATACAACATAAACATTGCCTTAAGCATAAGTTTATTGTTTAACCTCGAGGGATCGGTACAAAATGATTAAACGGTCCTGGACTATACGTACAGAGTTTTATATATATATATTAAAATATTTTAAAAAAATCTGGTGTGGCCACCACAATACCTCCCGCCATTTACAGCCCGAGTCACAAAAAAGATTAAGTTTTTTGGATTAGCGAATTTTACTCTATTTTGACAGTTTATTTCTTAAAATATAGTCTAATCTAATCCAAGTAAATACCTTATGTTAAACCCCTCAACTGGATTAAATCCCAATTACAGAGTGAGTTCACATTCACACACATCCATGCCTTAGTAAGATTCGAACCCAGAGCCCCGAGGGCACTTATGACATGAGGCGTTGCTCTAACCATTGAACCACCGGAACTACATATAATAAAATGAAGATTAAATTTTAAAAACCGGGATAGAATAGAATTCACTAATCCAAAAATGAGGATTAGCCTTAATATTTTTGCGAATTATTAATTTTTATTAATCTAAATACATACCTATTTACTTATGCTGGAAACTGTATTGAATTCCTTTTCTATTGTTCTATTTACTTTTTAAAACGTTACTAATATTGTTTTGAAATGATTAGTTCTTTGATAGTGACATTTATTTGTCAGTTACATACATTTGAATAACTGCGTTTTGTTTGTTTAAAGCGTAGACGAAGCGTAGAAAAAGTATTAATGCAAATCTATAGAAAATTTAATAATCTTTAATTTTTATATTAACATTAATCTCGAAAAAATAACATTTAAAGGTATTTTTCGAAGAAAAACTATTTTGAGCTTCTAGTAAAGTGCAATTTTCGGTTATCCGATTTTCACCAAAATCTAATGGGCTCTTTCCAATACAGAAAAAGTTCGAAATACAAGATTTATTTATATTTATTTACTTATTTATTTACTGTATGTTGTAGTTGGTAACATTAGATTGACACTTATTCAATTATTTGAAAGATGAAGGTTCATGTCAATTCTGATTTATGAACATAAGTAAAAGCCATCTAGTATAATTTAGTTTAGTTCAAGATCATTTCTTTGATTTCTTAATCCCAGCGAGTTCGACTACAATAGCAAAAACCGCATATGGTGAACTTACAGCAATAGAAAATAGGTTTTACTTACACGCTCTTTCGGTTCACAATCGCTTACACAACTAATATATAGAGAATTGACCTGTGAAGTACTCATTGTGGAAATTTTCATAGTAAAAATGCCTTGCAAGAACGACCTCTAACAAATTGTTTCACTGGATGCTGTTACTCGAGGGCCGTATTCCACTATTTGCTGATAATTTTCCATGTGATAAAATTATTTTTCATACATTTAATAATAAATAGAATAGAGAATTTTTTTGGTAAAAGCAAGACTACACAATTGTTTTTTGACAACGATAATGAGTGAATAGAAAACAGAATTATGTATTGTGTCATTGATATTGTAATATTAACAAGTACGGCTCTTGCAAGTATACCTAGAAAAATCGGTACGATTTGTAAATTTTCCAGGTCAATTACCTATATAATCGTCGTGTAAGCGATTATGAATCGAAAGAGCTTGTAAGTAAAACCTATTTTCTATTGCTATAAGTTCACCGTATGCGGTTTTCGCTATTGTAGTCGAAATTGCAGGGATTATAGAAGTCAAAGAAATGATCTTGAACTAAACTATACTAGATGATATTTACTTATGTTCATGAATCAGAATTGACATGAACTTTCATCTTTCAAATAATTGAATAAATGTCAATCTAATGTTACCAACTACAACATACAACGCGTACAAATTTTCCAAAATCAACTCGGTTTAACATAGCAGTATTTTACCTTCCGTCACCTTTAGGTAAGGAAGGTATTTTTCTTTACATCCATGTGAAGAGATGATTAGATTTTGGTTATAATTATATATAATTATAATTATCAACCGGAAGTACCCTCATTTTAAGATTTTAACGGTTTTTCTTGGAAAAACACTGTTGAATATCATTTTTCCATATTTAATGTTATTATAAATATTAAGGAATATTTTATTCTCTATACGATTTGATTACATTTTATACTTCATATTCAATGGATATAGAGTTAAAAAATTATAAATAAATGAAATTTCATAAAGCAGCTAGCTATGCTATACCTATAACCATGGAAACCGCTACTATATTAAAAAAATAATGAATGACAGATGTCAGTGTCAAGTGCAATTGACATGTTTGTGTTATAATTTTACTGGAAATATAGAATCTCTTAGGTACATGAAACTTTCTGTATGGAATTTGTACAAAATACATAGAACTGACAGAAGGTAACGTACTTGAAATATGGAATCTTGTGCAAGACACTTTTTGTATGGAATTTGTACAAAATATATGGAACTGACGGAAGGTAATGTGCTGGCCACATCAGATTTTTAAAAAATATTTTAGTATACAAAAAACGCCAAATATAAAAAAATAGTATAAAGAACTCATTTTATCGCCAGGGCTCGTTTTCTAAATTTTAACGCGTACGAAAAAACGTCTTATAAAACTCGTTCTTTAAAATACTATTTCACATTCGCTTTCAGGTACAGAAAATTAAAAGTTAATGAGAATTTTACTACTCTTACGCATGTACAACAAATTGATGATGGTATGTGAATTTAATATAAATTCAAAATAAACAAAAGTATGAAGCATGATAATATAAGCTTGGTTGTATACTTAGAAAACATGTAACGTTCACGACCGTGATATTGTGAAATTCTTGTTAAAGTACGGTTATTAAGATCCAATATTCTTGGAAGTGGTAAAATTCTCATGAGATCCTGATACCTAATACGATAAATTATTGGTATGTAATGAAATCTAAATTGCATTTTGTTCCGATAAATTCGTTATCCTCCATGCCACAAGAAAGCAAACTCTGGCTCTCAGAACACATACACCTAATATGGTGGTAATTTAGTTAAACATAGCCGGTCCTACTCAAATAGTCTGGCAACGTAGCTATGCAGTAGTATCGTTCTAATTATTTAAAACAACAGTATTTGTTCTACATGGAATTTTAATTAAAAGAAGTCTCGGACATTTCCAAGCATAAAATTTCAGAGTCTAGTATATTCTGTTCAAGTGGTGTTCTTTTCGGGAAGAGATTATAAGAATGGGTTGAGATAATGGGTTACTGACGGTCTAAGCACTCTAAGCAGTTGTTCTTTTTTAGATAAGATGCATTTATTTTGAAGCAGGACCGAATTAGAACAAATTTAAATATTGAATACACATTAAAACAAGACCTATACTCGTATTTTAAAGTATTTAAAGTATAAAATTAGTTATGTATATGTTATAATGTTATTATGGTACTAGTCGTGAGGAATATCAAGCGAAGTGTACCATATGATTAGCTACGATCCATATTACATATAAAATCAATGAAAAATTAAAATAAAGTATTTGGTATTGAACAAAAAAATCTGATGTGGCCAGCACATTACCTTCCGTCAGTTCTATGTATTCTGTACAATTTTCATTGTTCCTTGCAAAAAATTCTATTTCTTGTACATTACCTTCCGGCAGTTGTATGTATTTTATACAAATTCCATACAGCAAATTTCTAGCAAAAGATCCTATATTTCCAGTAAAATTATAAGACAAACACACTATGTCAATTTCACTTGACACTGATATCTTCAATCAATTAATAATTAATATAGTAGCTGTTTCCATAGCTATGGCTACTTTATGAAATTTAATTTCTTTATAATTTTTTAACTTTATATCCGTTTAATATTAAGTATAAAATGCAGTCAAATCGTATAGAGAATAAAATATTCTTTAATATTTATAACATTAAATGTAAAAAATGATATTTAATATAGTTTTATCAAGAAAAACTGTTAAAATCTTCAAATGAGGGTACTTCCGGTTGATTAATTGTAGCCAAAATCTAATCAGCTCTTCATATGGATGTAAGGAAGAAGAATACGAAAGAATTATAATTTTTGAAATTGTAGTATGAGTTATCGCAGACGAAATTTTCGTTACACACACACACACACACACACACACACACACACACACACACACACACACACACACACACACACACACACACACACACACACACACACACACACACACACACACACACACACACACACACACACACACACACACACACACACACACACACACACACACACACACAATCATCGTAAAAATAGTAAAATCGTATTCTAGGGACCCTACAACGTACTTATTGAGTAAAAACTCATCGTCGAATTTTTTGACCAAAGACAATACCATCCTCACCTAAAGGTGACGGAAGGTAAAAATAAAATAATAATCTGACAAATCAGGGATGGGATCCCAAAACTACGCTATGATAGCGTAGCGACAAATAACACGTTGTTTCCCTAACAACTATGGAAGTTAATAGGGAAAGGAAGATGAAACGTAAGGGGTATTTATCGCTACGCTATCATAGCGTAATAGCGTAGTCTTGGGATCCCTCCCCAGGTATGCTGTTTTTGACTTGTTTGTAAACAAGTACCATAGCTCATTATGGCACTGAGTGCCTACTCTAATGGATTCATTATTCAAGGCCTATATTGAAAGACACAAGAGTACTAAAATTGAGGACTATAATGTTGTCACACACGGCAGCATATACATTCTGAGTTACAAGATCATAAATTATTAAGAATTTCTTATAAATTTGAAAATAAATTTGACAACAAATTAGTTGCGTTGGAAACGAATATTTAGACAAATAGGAGATTTTGTTCCATTACAAATTTCGTTATAAATCTGTTTGACACAATTACAAAATTTTGTAACAAATTTGATAATAAATTTGTTAATAAACATTACTGCAATAGTGTTTGATCACTGGGGCGTAGAGCTAGTTCGCCACCTCGTGGTGCACCCTGGGTGTCGCTAAATGAAAAAAGTACAATTGATGACCAAACAATAGCCAAGTATCTTGAGCATCTCCTGGTCACTATTCGTTTCTAGTACCTTCCGGGAATACATAAAGAAGAAAACTATAAATACTACACCCATCCTCAATGTTGTCTTTCATCACGTCGACCAACTCGGTCTTTTCAAAGTGACCTACCTCGGTGGCCCCACTGAAACAAGCGCCAAATTCAACTACGACCTTGTCCAACATTTATTTTTTATTTTTACATCTGATTATTAGTACCTACCTACATTTTTTTTTAAGTTGGCCGTACATTTATTCCTCTTTTCAGTGTTTTAATATATGAAACATTTTCGCTAAGTGCAAAACTTAGTAAACCATTAACAAATGCTAGCAATTAATACACATTTTTTACTAGAGCACTAATTACCGCACCCAATTATTCTCTCGCGGTAGATTTCGATTCATTACTGTCGTTTACCTATTCAGTGCCTGTGCACCATGGTATGTACAGTTCATTATAAAGCCGGTGATACACTTAACTGTTCCCTTCTTTCATTTATGCACAGCGGATAGCAATTATCATGACGCGTATTTATAAATTCACTAATTAACGTATAAATGATATAGTGTTAATAGATATTAATTGGTTTATTTCTAAATGCAAAGGAAATGAGGAATAGACAAACAGGTGCGGCGAACAGGTGGAATTCTAGTCACAAAAAAAAATCAAATAAGAATATGTTTGATAATAGTATAAAACATTGATTACCTACATAATCATATGTTTAGATTACCAAATCATATACGAGCATTTACATATGTGGCACAATGTGTGAGCTATGTACTCGTATTATGCTGTCATCTTCGATTATTTTACTATTTATCCCTATGAAAGAGTCACACTAAATCGTTGGTTTCTCTTTTAAATAACAGAATGTTCAAATAGTTATAAAATAATCTAAGGTACATTTCTTAAAAAGTTAAAACTAATTTGAAAATAGACACATTTTTATTAGATTTATTTTTAAATTTATAATATTATGATTCACTTTTAATTAAAAAGATTTTATCTTTAACTTTCATTATCTTACATACATACATACATACATACATACATACATACATACATACATACATACATAAAATCACGCATTTCCCACTTAGTGGGTTAGCACAAACCCGAAAGAATAATAATATCATCCAAAAAATAATCAGTCTCTCAACTACATTCGTACTAACCAGACAACATACATTCCTCACTCTCAACATATTAAAGTGACCGATTTTCGGTAGTTACGAAACAATCATCCTTCGCCACACATTCCTGTGTAAGCACACTTCTTTCGCCCCGGCCACATTCATAATCGCATTCATACACGCTCTTCTTCTCTTCCCACTCTTTACTTGTAAAAACATATAAAATTAATCACAACGTTTCTGATCGTAATCTGATTAGTGATGCACGACGAGGCGAGAGTACTCTCGCATCTCGTCTCGTCTCGTTGCATTATGCCAGACGAGAAGGAGAGCGAGATTGCAATTTAAAATTCGAGGCGAGATCGATATAACAACTGCGAGAAGCGAGCAATAAAAGGTATTTGTAACTTTATAGCTTTGATTCATAAATTCAATGAAAAATGCACCGTATAGGGAGTGGAGTCAACGGTAATTCGTGCATAGAACAAGCGAATGTGAAAATTATATGAATTGACTATATTTTTTTGAGTCTATCTAGAGTCGAATGATATCGGTCGCAGAGCGAGGAAATGCAAAATAAATACTAAATCGGTTTTGCATCTAATAGAACTAGTTTTTCTCCAACATTCAGCTCGCAATTCATCCCAGTTAAAACTACTGTTAATAAACTTCTTGTCGTCCCTGAAAAGTAAATGATCTTATATTAAGCGTCGATAGGAGCCAACACGCAGTTAAGCGGAGTGATTGGTTGTCAGCGGGTTCTCAGTGTACCGCTTTTTATGAGTAAATCTTACTTAAATAATGGCATGTAGTTAATAATACAGTGTAGAAACTTTTAGTTACAAAAAATAATTTTTTTAATGTTTAATTTGGTTTTACTGACGACAGAATGTATTAACCGATGTTCGTATTAAAATAATTTGGTGACTAGAATTTAGTGTTTCGTCTCTTTATTATAGTTATACGACTGTAAATACACGGAAGACGGAACGGTTGTTTTGTAGTTCAACTGATACGTAAATACCGTGGTAAATACGTAAGTGCGCAAGCGCTTATTTTTACAGCGAGACTCTCGCGCGAGAACGAGACAAAACCCAAAAAAATGTGCGAGAACGAGATTGCAGATCCTAAAACGAGACGAGATCGATATTTTATATTTCTCGTCTTATCTCGTCTCGCGTGCATCATTAAATCTGATACTACTGACTAATTATCCGTAACATACGAGCTTTATATTTGAAGTTATGGGGGTGAACATTAGTGACGGGTGGTTGGTCAGGTCCAATGGATGGTCGGGCGTCCTATATGGTCCTTGGCCTGGTGCCTGAGTCCTGAGTCGTAATGGTTAAGGCCGTCGCGTACTTGGGCGAGGTGAAGCGCGGCGAAGAGCCGTTTTTTTCATTCAATATATTATTATAAGTATACGCGCACTTTGGAGCAGCGAAGAGCAGAGCGGCGAAGCGACTCGCCGGAATACTTCGGGGAGAATATTTTTCTCTGCTCATCTGTGCTCTTTGCTTCGCTGATCTGAAGCGTGCGGTAGCGCAGCGCAGCGCAGCTACTTAAATCAGAACGAATACGTCCGAGACGCATTGGAAATAGCCGATTTAGAACTAAATTTCGCACGTTTCAAACATCATATCAAAACAATACGTATAGGTTCTATGAAAATGTCAAACACAGAAGAGAAATTAGTTCTTCTGGTTTCAAAATATAAAGAGCTGTACGATATGGGATGTGCCGATTATTCTAATCAGACATTGAAAGATAACTGCTGGTTAGAAGTAGCAGAAGAAATGAATTTGACAGGTAAGATATGCTATGTATATTAAGTTTATTAATTATAAATATAACAATGTACATTACAAAATGGTGGATTTTAAGCAATTCATTTAATTTTTGATCCAATAGATATCTATGGATATGAAAACTGAATATCTACTACTACTTAATACAAAAAAACTAAATATATTATTATAAATAAAAACGAAGTCAACAAAAAAGGAGATTATCTATTTAGTTGCACAATATAGCAGAATTTTTCAAAAAAAATTAACATTTTTTCGTCCTCTCTGTACTATGGTATTTTGCCACTGCACTGAACCTACAGATGAAACAAAATAATTTATAAAATTGTCTCTTATAGATAGCGTCTGCGTAGTTGCGTTTCCTTCGAACTGTCCATCTTTTGAAGCAAACGCTGCCGTTTCTCGTTGAAAACTGCTCGCAAGTGCGCGTTGGTTCTAAAAATGACTTTTCAATCAGATATAAAGCTCGTATGTTAAGGAATTAGTCAGTAGTATCAGATAACCTGATGACGACAATAGATTTTTTAATTTCGAAACGTTGTGAAGAATTTTATATGTTTTTACAAATAAAGATATGGAAGTGCAAGATAAAAACGTGTTAATTCATTTTTATTAGAAACTCTACAATTTTTGTAATGTACAATATACTCTTCGTATCTCGCAAAAGAGTTTTCTTTAAATACTTACAGATGATGAATTTAATACTCATATATAAATTTGATGTGTCTAGTACTTATTGATAAATTAATTAGTTTAAAATGAAAAATAACTGAAAATGTTTAAATTTCATTTAATCGACTATACTCGTAATTCATAAATAACAACTTTAGCAATATAAAATTTATAATCAAATGTGAAAAGTATCACTTTCGTTGTTTTTTTGTTGAAGGTGAAAAAAATGGCAAATGGGGTATTCGTATCAGTAATCAGCAGGCTGGTTTTAAATTGTAAAAATTCATATTTTCCTTTTAGCTAGATATTTAAATACAAATGTCCAAAAAACACAGACATATACACTGATAGTATTTAAACGAACTCAAGGATGAGTTTTGAAAGAAAAAAAATTTTTTTGGTCAGTTACTCTATGGAAAAATTGATTAGTAAAATGATTTAACAGTATTAGTGATTTAGTGGAACGAAAACTCCGTCGTTGTAGTTATTGTAATAACTAATATTTTTACAACAAATCGTTTCTACAAGCTGAACGATTTAATAGGAATAAAGAATGTAAAGATGAAGCAATTATATTGAAATACGAGTATAACAAGTTCATGGGGCCCCCATAATATTAGAGGAATTACAAATTGAAATATCAGCCACGATAGACAGCGCATTAGTCAACCGCTGGATATTTTTGTTCAGCATCGAATTCAGCACATAGACAATACAATTTTAATTCCAAAAATGTAATTTTAGTTTTGTTTTCTATAAATTATACAATTTATTACTATACGTGCGAAATATGTGTTTAGTACACGAAAGTAAGTTTTTGACGAGACTTTTTAGAAAAAAAACTGCTATTGACACTTTGTCAATGAGACAGATAACTGTTGAATTTTCATATCAGGTTTCGCACATTTAATTTTGAAATTCAATACAAAATTTGTTAAATTATATACATTTATTAATATTGGAAACATTTTCATAATTTAAAGTGCAAAATATTGCTCGTTTTGCATAATTTTGGAAGTGTGCGTGAGATAACGCGCGAAGTAATGTGCACAGTCAGGCCCGGATTATCATTTCTTTATGCCCTAGGCCAAAATTCATTGCACCCCCCCCCTCTCAATATATACCGAGTTTTATTAATGCTTGATTTCATTAAATTGTTTTTCTATATCGGTGTCTTTGTGAGTCTAGAAACGCACTGAAAACTTGTTATGAAGATCTATAAACGTACTTTTTTTCGAGCTTTTCGTTTTCTAGAGGTGGTACGACTGACCGCTTTTAAAACTGATACATAAATGACATATCAACATCAAATTGCTGTCAGTCAACAAAGAATTTTCATCTGTGAAGTTCAATTTGTTAGCGGGAAGTGCTACCAACGTAAATAATTTTACAAGTCGCATTTATTAAAAATCTATAGAATTATAAAATTACCCGAATAGAAAAAGTAGTATAAAAATATGTAATAAATAAAAATGTAATAAAGACTATGATCGTACTTGTCCTTTATAAAACTCACCGCAAAGCGGCTCGTTTTCCAAAGTTGGACTCGCCTTATGAAATTTGTTTTTTAATGTATCTACTATTATAAGGCATCAAAGATACATTTACTATATTTTTATAAGTAGCTAAAGATTACAACTTTTATTTTGCATCTCTATCTCTCGAATGAAACGCATGTAAACAATAATTTTGGAATTATTAGATGCAGTTTTTAATTCTGAAAAGTTTTCGTATTTATACTTTTATTCTACAATTCATAGGACAGAAATTGCAGTAATGAAAATTTGACCATTGTATTAGTTAAGATTCATAAATAGTAGACACCCGGTATATAAATATTAGAATTATTTAAAATCTTCGACAACTGTCATAGCTCAACAGGATTTATCAATCACTTTACTATACTGATTTCGTATAGTTACAGTAAATGTGACTGTTTACGTCGTCTGGTAACTGCAGGCACTTTTCTCTTTCCGTTTTCCCATTTTTCCAACTACTACTTGTGCGCCCCCTCCGTGCCTGCGCCCTAGGCCATGGCCTATGTTGGCCTTACGGGTAATCCGGGCCTGTGCACAGTGTGTGAAATACCTACAGTAAATTTTTTGGAAAATATACGATCAAGGTCATCTACGAATTGTATGAATTAAGATTTTGTTCTGTCAAATTCCGTAGTGTCGTATACTTAGTTTTTCTGAGGGTGCAGAAGATACTACTGTTATTTTATTATTATAAAAATATATGTTACGGTAAAAGTTTATTAGCAAATGTAAAACCAAATATGTGAAAAATAAGACTAACCTAATGTCAAGTGTCAGGGACACTGACAGAAAATAACGTTATTCATACGGCTATAACCGCTTTCTTTTTATCAAGAAGATCAACTCCAAGTAGCACACATCTACCCTTAATCGTTCTTTTTAAAAGGGGATAAATGATCTTGTACTACCCAATTTCTTCGTCCCCACCCCGCGAAGCACCACCTTTGAAACAGGATCATATAAATCCTGAACTGATCCCGACAGTCAATGTCATGTCAATATGACTGACTGCTATGTGTTTTGTCTTTTTTGTAACTATTTGATATTAAAATGACATGAATAGAAGAAATTAATCAATTTGAAACATTATTTCATGTTTCATTACCATCTATATTTAAATACTCAAAGGTAAAAGAATTTAATATGTCAAATTCAAATCACATATACAACAGATTATAACCACAAGCAATTTCAGCATATTATTATATTATAAATATAATGCTAGACATGTGTTTATCTTCTATTCCTTATTTAAAAAAAAAAATATTGTTGTTTTTAGGAGTAGTTCAGTTCAGTTCAGTACGAGGTAAAACCAGTTCATTTTCCCCCTAAAAAGAAAGCGCCTGAATGAAGGTAAAATATCTGAATTAATAAATAAAATTACGTTACATCGAAAGTATTGTCAACAACGAGCATCGTATTAAAATGGAATGTCCTAAATTAGTCGAAACAATACAAATTTTTGAAAAATAAACGTGTTATATCCATCCTTATTGTACACGCTTGTAGTCTTTGCAAATGAGAGAGATAAATGTATGCCAAAATGTTAATTCGTTTATGAAACACATGACCTTGATCGGACATCTTTAAAAAAAATTATTGTACGCTTAGTTACGTAATTAATGAATTAATGACATATTTCGCATATTGATATCAATGCACAAACATTCAAATTTTGAGTACCTAAATACTGTACCAAAAAAAAAATATATGAGAAGAGTTACAATCATGATATGAGTAAAGTACAGTAAAAAGGAAATACGTAATTTATATTTATTTAAGTTTACCGTAGCTCAATTCCCCTTTGATAAAAGTTAATAAAATAAAGTTAATGAAAATAATCTCTGTAGGAAAAGATAAAATAAAACCTGAGTAAGTTATTTTCCCTTCTGGGAATGATCCCCTTTTTCGTTTTAGTTTCCTTGCTTTTGATTTAACTTACTGCACATTGCGGTGCCATTTTCAACGGCGTAAATTGAAAGTTATTTAATGATTTTATTAAATTTAAAAGTCGTATACTATTACTGAACTTTGGAAGTGACACTACAGGTTATATTTTATGCTTCGAGTCTCCGGGATAAAATCATTTTATGAATTTTTATTTTATTCTACCGAATATTTATCTGGAAGTCGTAAAAAAGCAGTTTTAATTCGACGTGAAAGAAATATTTAATCCTTTTTGTAGTAGTATCGTAGTTTTCTCAACAGTCATAAATGTTCAGATAGATAAGAAATGATGTGTTAGTAATTTTTCATTTAAATATGTAGATATTCCAAACATATCAAATGTACAACACATTAGAAAACAGTAAATTTTACTTAACACAAACACACAAAAAGTAAAAAATGATGCTGAATAATTTAAATATCTTTATGGCCAAAATACCATCTACATTTTCAAGCTTTTCTTTTTCAAAATAGTTTGCATTTTAACTACAACCACTCTAATAAAACCACGTTAGAATTGCAGAAAATTACTTTTTTGCACGATAGGTTTTTTAAATGTTAATCAAAAGGATTTCCAAGGCAGTAAGGTTTTGTTTATAAATTTACTGATCGGTACCGATCAGAAGGCGGAGGCGGTAAATAAAAAAAACAACAATCAAAGCTTACTTTCAAAATGACAAAAGTCAAAATAACTTTCAAATCTTATTTTTTTTTTAAATTTTGTGCGACGATCGTGCAAAAAACCTAATAAGCATTGTGGTGAGTAAGTATTCTTCTACCGATATCAGATGTATTGGAGATATCGATTTCCTCTTTATCTCCAAAATCAGCCTCAACCGGTAGGAAGCACTTACTGACCTTAATACTTAAATAACTACTGCGAGAAGGAAGTTAATAAAGGATGTATATATTTGGCGACATCATGTTCAATCTGGAATCAATTTCTAATCAAATTACTTTCAAATAGGTTCAATTCAATAAAAAAAAGGTTAAACCAAATTGAAAAAAAATTATATATAATGCCTGCTGTTATAAGCTTGAGCCCTCTTCAGCACAATGATAAAATAAAATTGTATAATAGGTAAGTATTTATATGTATATTTATTTATATATTCATCATTTAAGTATTGAAATTTCGCTGTATTCTTGAACTAACGTCATTATTTTCATTTCCATCATTTGTATTCGTAGTATCTACATTTAATTTATATTATAATAAGTTTTATCAATTTTTTTTTGTCCACCTTAATATCATAATTTTTATTATAGCATATATTACTAAACTATATAATCACCCCCATTTTGTAAGATTTCATGGCAACATTGCGATAGCAAATAACCAATAATAATTGCGAATACTGAATAAAATATGAAAATGACAGGTTATACGTTTGTATCTATTGGTTAAATTTTTTTAGCAATGTTGCTACAAAATAACAACATACGGTTGATCGTCTTCAAAATCGAGCAGTATAAATTGTTTTAAACTTAATACTTTGATATTTAAAAAATAAATAAATTTGCATATCCACAAGTGTTAATTAGAAACATAAATAAAGAACGAAAATATAGATATACACATACGAGTACAATAGATGAGCAAGTTTAACAAATAACAAATCTGTTGTGTGAGTAAGATCAAATCAATAACTATTATGTCTGGTTTATGATGGATTTAATTTACAAATTTAGATTTACGAATTTAAATTTATAAATATAAATTGTACATATCTGCCTTTACTGGTTCATGATGAATTTATGAAATTTATGATTTAGAATTTACATTTAAAATATCACCATATTTTATATTGTAAATGTAAATTTGTAAATGCGTCCAATTATTTCACAGTATTTCAAACAATGATTTTTGGTGGGGAAAATGACAGTTTCAAGTGACAGTGGAAACATTTTAATTTTGATTTGACAAATGGATTCTGAAAATATGGATATATTATTAATATTATCTGTAGAAAAATACAGATTGATTATGATAAAAATGATAAATATCATAACTGTCATCCCATTTGTTTCAAACCACGTAAGTTGATTGGGCATATTTCATATCATTAAATTCACTATAAACCAGCAAGATAAATCGTAAATTTTAAATCTAAATTTGTAATTCTAAATTTATAAATTAAATCCATCATAAACCAGCCATTATGGATTACTTGACTTAAATTGTGACAAACAAATGTAACTAATCTACCAGGTACCGAATCAATACGTCCGAAAAATACTAATTTGGATAAAGAACGCCATTTAAAACTGTAAAAAAGTCTTTTGTACTAATAAGTAACGGTATGACACTTCCAGATATAGGATACAAATTACTGTGCCCTATCTTTAGCTTCATTTACATTCAATAAAGGTTTATAAGTATTAGGGTTTATTTTATTAGAGCGCGATTGAAACAAAGTAGAATGAGGTCATATATAATTTTTCATTTTTAACTTTAATCGATAGAGTAATGAAAAATGATAGACCCATATTATTTATTTTTTCTCAAATCGATCTTTAATAATGAAAAAATTACAATTAAAAATGACATTCTTCAAAGCGCGACTGTTTTTCTCCGCCTCGTCTCTTGCCCGAAGACATAAGATGTTCATCAACACGGCCATTTTGATTTTCACGCAAAGTTAAATTGGTTAAATGTTGCTGAAAATTTGTTTTGTGCCACTGCGCAAAATACTAGCGAAAATAGTGGGAAACAACCAGAGCCGTAACTCGGGTTTTGAGCGCCTGCGGTAAATTTTTTATTTGCGCCCCTACATATGAAGAAAATAAAAACAAAATAAACTTCTGATGAGCATTGCGGTTCGCGAGTTACTAACAACTTAAACTTCCATGAACATTTTCTAAAATTAAATCGGCTTAGTTCTCATATTTTCATCTAAAATTTTGACACGATTAAAGATAAACAATATTACGTATTTAATTCATGTCGAAATTTCAGATGAAATGATAACCGATTCTAGATTTTAGAGGAATTTCATATAAGTTTAAGAGGTTAGTAACCGCTCATAAGCAAAATCGTCTATACTCTGTTCCATTTAAGCCATTCAGCAGATGGCGCTCGCATCAGCGCTAGTTTTAAGTACCCGAATTTACATTGAGTATACTTGTTTCTTGTCTCCAATTTCAACCAATCAGCGAGTTCAAAACTATGCCCAATTCTCTATAATACTGAATAGCTTAAATGGAACAAGATATATACTATTTATAAAATACCTAATATTGTTTATTTATTTTTTGAGTAATTTAAATTTCTATTAAATTGTCATTCTGGTTAACCATTTTTAACATAACTCTTTGAGAGTTCATCTTAGGCAAGAAAATGTAAGAACCCTTTCATGTAGAGGAAATTAGGAGCTTTAATTTTGTATTTTTGTAAAATTTGGGCTCCTGTTTTCAAGAAAATGGCCAAAACTCATTTTTTGCACCTTTGACCCAAGATAGCGGCAAATTCCGGGGTCGCTAGAGGGTGGAAAATTAGTATGTCTTTTTGGAAGTACCAATAAAGAGAATAAAATTTAAGCCAGCTTGTCACCAATTATTTCCACAATAAACACCTTGCCGACTGGCCTATCTGTAGATAATTATTTGTTAAATTTAGAAAATAGATTTCAGAAATATTTGATGTAAAACCATATAAATAATTAAAATTCTGCGCCCCTAAGAATTCTGCGCCGTAGTTACGGCACTGGAAACAACGAAGAAAGAACGAAAGAAGCACAGGTTACCTATTCACTTTAAATAGTAAATACAAACATCAAAACATATACATATGTACAGCCAAACGAATTTATGAAGAACAATACTGATTATTTTTTCTAGTAAATAATACCGATAACATTGTATAAAAAGTTCTTCAACCACATATCCGACAAAATAAAAATACGTAAATAGTTCGGAAAATTAATATATTTTGATTGCAATGTCACAGCTCAATGATTTAAATTCCAGTCACATATCTAATATAAATATTTCTGTCTTCTATAGGTCATAAATAATAAATCTGTATAATAAGCTAGAAGTATGTGTTCTTAGTTGTGGCAATATGAATTTATAATCAAATTTCTATATGACATTGTGTTTAATTAATGTCTGATTTATGGTGGTTCACCACCGATGCTTGTTGCTTGTCCAGCTACCGAGCACGCGTGCTCGCATGCGTGCGTGCGCTGCGTGTGTCCGAACAAAATACAAACATTATCATTAATTCATTCTAATCGGACCCAAGCCATTATTTAATTAGCCCACAATTTTATACAACATTAACTAGATTGATTTATTTTATAGCTTAGATCCCGATAGCTAAAAACTTTAGATGTAGTATTGTATGTATTTATTTCCAGTGAAATTATAAAACAAAACATACTATATCAATTACACTGACACCTTTCAATCAGAATTTTCTTAATATACCAGCTGTTTACAAAGTTATAGCATAGCTGGCTAAATTATGAAATTTAATTTGTTTATATTTTTTTAACTCTATATATATGAATTTAATATGAAGTATAAAATGCAGTCAAATAGTGTAGAGAATAAAATGTTCTTTAATATTTATAATAACATTAAATGTGAAAAAATGATATTTAACATCGTTTTTTCAAGAAAAACTGTTAAAATTTTCAAATGAGGGTACTTCCGGTTGACCAATTATAACCAAAATCTAATCAGCTCTTCATATGGATGTAACGAAGAAGAATACGAAAGAATTATAATTTTTGGAATTGTAGTATTAGAGTTATCGCAGGCAAAAATTTTGTCACACACATACACACACTCAAACAGACATCATCGTAAAAATAGTAAAATCGTATTCTAGGGACCTTAAAACGTGCTTAATCATTAAAAACTCACCACCGATTTTTTGGACCAAAGACAATACCTTCCTTACCTAAAGGTGACGGAAGGTAAAAATGTTCAAACACTAAAATTCAACGTATTTAGCTTCAACTAAAAATATGTTTTACAAAATGGATTCAATTTATGTTCATTTACTTTAAAAAATCCTAAATTAACAAATTAATAATGGAAGGGTTGACAGGATTATAAAAAAAAGATTGGCCCGAGGCATTCTATTTTTGAAGCGCTTTAAAATTGAAAACTATTAGAAACAAAATATAAAATGTTAATGGTTTTTTTTTATAATTGAGGCCCCTAGTGTTGTGAGGCCCAAGGAAATTGCCCCTGGAGTATGTTGATATTACTCTTTTAAATATAGGCAAGTAAAAGTATCGTTCCAATCAAAACCATAATATGACATTTAATGCGTATTAGTAAAGAGAGAGATAGAAAAAAACGTATTTATCCTGCAGTATCTGTTCACAAGATGTACGAGTATATTACCCGTACAACATGGCAACAATTACACAGATTTCATTGACTGTTTTTCTCAATATTTTGACATTTTTAGCTATTCTAAATAATCCTTAACATAACCTCATGTAACGCTCGCAAAACTCGGGCCCTTATAGTTTTTTATTTACTTTCTTTTTTAAATACAAAACTTCTACATCGGACCCTAGTTTGACAGACTGAAATTTATGCGACAGGTTAGGATATGTTAAGGAATGTTTAGAAAAATTGCAAGAAATAAAATGTCCAAATATTTAAATAAATAGTAAACAAAACCTAACACAACACATATTGCAGACTTTGACCGTACAATATTAGCTCTGCACCACACTGCACCTCTTATTAGGGATTCACCAAGCCAAGCTACTTGGCTTGAAATAAAAAAGCTTGGCTTGGCTTGAAACTTCAAACTTTTTTAAGTTAAGCTTGGCTTGGCTTGGGCTTGATGGAAACAGAGCTTGGCTTGGCTTGAAAACTTCAAGCTTTAATTATTTTAGGCTTGGCTTGATTTTCAAGCTTTATCAAGCTTTTTCAAGCCTTTTCAAGCTATTTCAAGCTTATTCAAGCTTTCAAGCTTTATAAATGCTCATGCGCACAGTAGGTATATAGGTCTTGAAAACCAGTAGTAGTTGTTCGGTATCAAGATTTTAATATAAATATTCGATGTGAATTTAATTAAATATATCGATATACCTATATATCGATGTATTGGAATATTGATGTATCAATATATCGATGTTATGTCGATGTTTCATTGTATCGTAATAATGTACAAATCACGTTTTGTTTTACATAAATTTATTGTGGTACAATTGAAAAATATCTTCTTATGCGTAAAGATAAACAAAACGATAAAATTGAAATGTATATTTTACTCATTTATTTTATTTTTAAGGGTTAACAATCAGCATAAATTTATTATCTTTTATTAAATATTTACCCTTCAATTTTCATGTTTCTTTTATTATTTTCGTTGACTGCATTTATTCAACTAGGCATTTATGCATTAGTTGGACTTTATTGTATTGTATTTTAACTAAAAACTCGAAATGTCCTCCCAACTGTTAAAGTTTGTCATACTATTTAGTTTATATGCACCCTATATAAACAAAAAAAAAAAAAAAAAAAAAAAAAAAAAACTCAAGACTCCAAATACGCAATAACAGTGTTCAAATAAATACATAAATATTTTGGAATGTACAATGGGATGGAAATGACCTGAGACTGACCTTTTATACCTACTTGAAATACATCTGGAAATCATAAAACCCTACAGACGGAAATTTCCCCGAAATTTTGTTTGTTCGTGACAAATACCTACTCGCCTCTTCTTATGAAATTTCTACTGATTTTTGAGTAAAGAATCATGTAAGTTAAATACATAAATATAATTAAAGTAATCATGTGCAAATTCAAATAATGCAAAAGTTAATATGCTTAACGATAACGATACGAATATGTCGTTATTACTGAAATTTGTGAATAAAAGCAAATTAAAAACCTCCAGAACTAGGTAATAAGCCGAGATTATATATTTATTTGCTTACTTATTAACACATATTTTTGGATCAATGAAAACTTGTATCAAGATAATATTTAACAGAGAATGCTCTCTTTGTCGGTACATTGTTATTGTCTATTATACCTGTCACGGTTTATTAGGGGTACATTAGGGGTTGAGCTAAAAATACCATTGAAAATCTTTGAATATAAATATATACATATACACAAACAGAAATTGTCTCGTCTCTATGATTCGGAAATACCAGAATAACAAAACATTGTACAAAACTTTAAAATGCAATAATTATCATGATTTATGTAGTCTGTCACTCAATTTACCTTACGGTGTAGAGTATATTATTATTTCTTATAATTTTTATTCTGCAGCAAAATTATCTATTTGTAGCATTGCAATAAATACGAGTAATAAATATTATGTGTTGAAGCTTGATGCTTGGTATTTAAAATCAAGTTAGTTAAAATTTAAATGAATATTGATTATATTCTATCTATATCAAACTGCACCTATCTTCCCATCACTCTATAGTTAAAACAGATAGTTGGTTTAGATTGAGAAAATAAGTGGTCATTGCATAATAACAATGATGAAGGGTATAGTGTCCTATTTACAAAGTTTTGAAGCATACTGGACTGGCAGGTAATGAAGGCTGGTCCTTTTGGAAACTCCAATTCTTAGAAGTTCGCAAAAATGTGCCCAAGCAGTGAGAAAGTACGTTATCACCATAAAATTACGGTTTTGTCGGCCTCGACAACATTTCTTAAGAAAAGCTTGAAAAAGCTTGTTTTCAACCAAGCTACTTGACAGTCAAAGGCTTGGCTTGGCTTGAAAATTCAAGCTTTTTTAAATGTTAGGCTTGGTTTGGCTTGGGCTTGGTGGAACAGAAGCATGGCTTGGCTTGAAAAGTCAAGCTTTTTTGAACGGCAGGCTTGGCTTGATTTTTCAAGCTTTTTCAAGCCAAGCCAAGCCAAGCTTTCAAGCTTCAAGCCAAGCCCGTGAAACCCTACCTCTTATGGATTTTACTTGTTAACAAATTTGTTGACTTTAATCAGTTCATTTGCAGTTCATTTGCAACATAAATCAAAATCTAAAGACAATGCAAAAGGTAAAGAAGATGTTAAATGAAAACAAGACAATTAATTTTGTACGAAACAATTAGAATCGATGTTACTGTAAGGAACTTTCAACTTCACGTATTTTTCAGTATGATGTAAGAATTGCCATAGACCAAGTAAAAATCTCGAAAAGAAAAAGAAAATAATAGTTGTAAATCACAAGTTCCTTTTTAGGTATTCTTGTACTATACAAATAAGTCATAATTATCATAATCTGCGTAAAGTAAAAAAAGGCACACCCAGGACTAACTAATGAATTACTAAACACTAAGGAGATCCCATGCTGACATGCTCTTTTTATATAAATTATTAAACAATTTCATAGAAAACCACGGTATTATAGGTTATGTTTATATACATGCGCCAGCTGTACACACGAGAAACACGAACTTATTTTATATACAGAAATGTAAAACAAACAACTTTAAAAATGCGCCATTAAATAGGGTAATGTCACAATATAATAATTTGTATAAAAATATTGATATTTTTAATTTGACATTACCTCAATTTAAGCGCGCACTTGTACAGGCAGAATAAAATTTATGTTATTTGTTTGTAATATTTGTATTTGTATACTGTGAATTGTGTTGTATATGAAATGTTATTTGTATATGTATGTATTGTCGTGGAAGCCTTTAATTGGGTTACTGTTGGCTTCCCAAATAGCAAATAAAATAAAAATAAAATAAAATAAAATAAAAATATTGATATCTTTAAGTGATTCAGAATGTTGTATAAACTGTTAATCCCTGGTAGAAATGTTTGTTGATAACCTGCATGATTGAAATTTGAAATGCTAGCAGAAATAGTTGATGACTCGATTCAAATCCTTCAGAGTCTAATAGATTCATAATTAAATACTTGTATATTAAACAGGTGTTAATATTTTTTGGCCTTAGCTTGTGTTCCAAAAGACTAAGAGACAGAGTAATGGTATATTACTGACGAGGAACCATAAATAAAATAAGAGGCAATTCGTGCCGAGCATTTTACTGACGAGTCAAGTATTAATATTTCCTGAACCTTTGATTACTCGTATAATAAAAATTAATTTTAAATTTAATAATGTAATCTGATTTTCTATAAATATTTAGTAGCGCGCTACTCTCTCGTTTCGAAGGTAACAGAAAAAATTTAGTAAATAAACGAAAACCAATAAATTATTGCCAGTTTTGCACTTTTGGTACGTGCGTTTCTGTTCATTTCCAATATCTTGGGGAGCAAATTATTGCGGCGAGGTTACTTTAGATATTTTGGGATTTATATATCCAATATACAAAACACCAACTATAAATATGAATATTCAACAAAATTTTAAATAAAAAGTTTAAATGTTTTAGTAGCTAACCAGGGAAATGTAACTTTCGCGCCGCATTTTTTGCGCGAAAATAGTACTTTCGCTTCAGTTTTAGAAAAAATATTGACCCCTGTGGTATACTCTCCACGCTAGCAATGAGTCCCCATGTGGTGACTCCTGATAAACGCCCTCACGGTACAAATATGTCATCATCATTACCGATATCTGCGTACTCGTTCAAAACTAGCAAAAGATAGGTGAAGAATTCCCTGGTTTCAAAGGAACTTCATAGTACAGTTGGAAGAGCATCCTTAAGCCGGGACCACACATGCGGCATTCGGCGAATCCCAAACAAACATTCGCCTAAAAAGTTGCGTACTGACTTGACCATTTTAATCCGAACGAACTGAACGCACTAACGAATTTGACAAGTCTGTACGTGTCTCCGAGCCGAACAGAACGCGCCAAACATTATCCATCAGCAATTAGTACGGGTGTTTGTGGTATTCGTAGGATTCGCGTCGTTTGGGGTTGTTTGTTGGCTAATATACAGACTACGCAAATGCTTTAAAATGCGCTTAAATGACTATACACCGGTACATTACCCTTCTACTAAATAAAATAAACCAGAATTAGGGCGCGAAAGCAAGGATTTGTGTTGATTTGCGAGTTTTTGTAGCAAAATGTGTCGTTCGTTGTCATGCGTGTTACATTGTAAAATTAACGAATATTTAAAGGAATTTGGGATTACATAAATTTGTATAAGCAGTTGGGGTGTTTCATATTTGGTTTCAGACTTGCGCAACCACTAATTTGGAGGTTACAGGGTCCAACAAAATTAATTTTTGTCCAACATTACATTCCGGCCCTTCCTTCAAACCAGTTAAAACTACGGTTAATGTAGTTCTTGCCGTTCCTGAAATATGGGAACAAAACAAATACGTCAAACGCTCCGAATGTCATGAAATATTGTTCGGACTATTTTTTTCAATTCGTTTGTGCGCGCTATGCTCGTTCAATTCGTTCGAATTAAAATGCGCAAGTCAGTACGCACCTTAATATCGAATGTGTGGATGGGCTGCTCGCCGCGAATATTCGGTGCTCGTCTGCACTCCGCTTCGTCTCGGTTTTTCGAGTCGAGTCAAAGTGAATGAATATTTACCTAGAACCCGCTAAACAATGCTCGGCAAACTACGCATATCTGTAGACGTATTCCCGCCAATTGACGAATATTACTCAGCGAAAAGCGAATATTCGGCAATCGGCGAATATAGAATGTGTAGCCCCGGCTTCAGAAATATGGAGGTCTTGGATTCATGTCCCAGTGAAGACCGTAAATTGTTCACAAAAATCTTTCTTCAGTAAATGATATCTATAACTTTGACACCATAAATCAAACCTTACAGCTCTCGAGATTCCCATACAGAGTATATTATTTGAGACACCCCATTTAACAATAAACACAATATATATATATATATATATATATATATATATATATATATATATATATTATAATATTTTGAATGAATAATATTCTTGTATATGAGTAAGTCACGCGCTACTTTCAAAATTCTTTTTAATTTTGTTCGGTGGTGTGAAAGAGCATAGGAAATACCTTATGAATTACTAGTTTGATTTATGAACAAGCCTTTCCTTCTTCAATTTCCTTATCTGGGATCTCTTAATATCCTTTTCATCTGCGTTAATCGGTCGACCCGAACCCTAATGTGGTACAGCACCAGAGAATGTGTGAGTAATGAAGACGCTAGAAAAGAAACGCACGAGACTTTGAATAATGAAACTACTAATGGATCGAATTATTCTTGGCTCGTTTGTAGTGTAATTTCACAGTCACGACCTACAGACAACTAACACCGCGTGTTATGTTTCATGTACTCATTTTGAATCGCCGAGTTACAGATCTTACAATGAATGAACGTTTCAATAATGAGCAAACAGCAAGGAGAAAGATGGTGGATGTTTTCAATTTATTTGAGAAAAATAATGGCTTTGAAGCCGAAGTCTAAGGAAAATGATCACCTTGTTGGGTTACGAGAAATTCATTATTATTACAAAAGTTACCTATAGAGTGTAGAGAATTATGAACATCAAATGCAAACTGAATTCATACAAGCTTGTTGGTATACCTTTTTAAATATATTTATATCTCATAAAGATAATCAAATCAACTCTGATAAATTAAGAGATAATGATCAAGGGATGTAAAAGATTAGATTTATCGTTAAATATTAGTAGAATGTAAGTACTTACAAAAATAGGAGAAACAGTTTGAATAACTGGATTTACCTGAAAAAGAAATGAAAATTAGATTATACATAATACTATAGAAAATGTTGAAAATTTGAATGTAATTAAAAGTAAAAATAATATTCAAGTGTGACATATGAACTACAATCGGTCACATACCACAATCATTTACGTACGAGGTCCCATAATTTATGTTTATTAAAAATATAGGTAACTCTTTCGAGTTACGAGTAAGTACATTGATATTCACATGCTTGGCTTGAAACTTGAACACATGGCTTGACTTGCCTTGAAAAAGCCTGAAGAATTAAGTCAGGCCTTACGTCGATAAAAGCTTAAAATTCAAACCAAACCAAGCTTAAGTTCCATATCAATTCCAAAATCTCAAGACACGCTAAGCATAACATTTTAAAAAAATATGAAATTTCAAGTAACTTGAGTGAAAACCATTAAGCGTTTTCAAGCTTTTTATAAGAATTGTTGAAAATTATAATTTTTATGGAGGTAATGAACATTTTCAACACGCCGGGGCGTTTTTCGAACTTGCTATTATTAAGTTAAATATATTTAAATAAAAACTAATTATAATTGCGTAGGCCTTCACAGTCTGAGTCATGAGAAATATTTGTTTTCCGGGAATGGACTGTGTCATATTTTGAGTCAGAGCTCAACGTTTCGCCCGCAGTCGTACGGGGCATCTTCAGGAGCAAGGGGGATAGTACTGTCTTAAACAAGGTTACCCGACGTGTCAACCACGCTAGAGGCCGAGTTTAAGCAACAAAGGTGGAGACTTAGTTTACACGTCGGGTAACCTTGTAAACTAAGTGTCACTTGGTTTATTGGCTCTAGCGTGGTTTACACGTCGGGTAACCTTGTAAACTAAGTCTCCACCTTTGTTGCTTAAGCTCGGCCTCTAGCGTGGTTGACACGTCGGGTAACCTTGTTTAAGATAGTACTATCCCCCTTGCTCCTGAAGATGCCCCATACGACTGCGGGCGAAACGTTGAGCTCTGACTCAAAATATGATACAATCCATTCCTGGAAAACGAATATTTCTCAAAAACTAATTAATTAAATATTTTAAATAAATCATAAACACAAAGATTTAAGAATTAAGCTTGATTTTCAAAGTAAAAAAAATATTTTTAAATTTATATTTCATATAGAAACTAGTTAACATTCATTAAAATTTTTAATTAACATTATTTTAAATAGCAAGCATCAAGATTCAAAAAATGAAGTTTTTGATAGTATATTATGTTATTAGGAGTAGAAAGCGGTCTTTTTGTGTTGAACCCAGCTATTGCGGCTGAGGCGCTAGCCGAGGCTAGGCAAGCTGTGTAAAACACAAAAAGGGCGTTCTACTCCGAATGACAACACTATTTTTTCTTCAAGTGTTTCAAAGAATTTTATGACATTTTTTTTGAAATTTTTTAATTGTAGTATTTGCAATTTCAGCCAAAGCTGGCTGTGTACACTACAAAACAAAAACGATGCAACTGTCAAATAACAATTTTCAATATAATGTGTGCTGCTGTGACACCTGCCGCCGCCAGCGGTGAACTAAGACACTAACATTTTTTTACTAGTACAACAATAACAACATTTTTGTACTAGTAAGACAATGAATAACTTCTATAGTGTGTGTACAGTAGCATAATATGAATATTATAATACGCTTGAAGAAAAAATTAATTATCTAATTATTTTCATACTTATTGCACTGCTACAAAAACTATTTTGGTTCAGATAAAATACCATTACGAATAAGGGAAAAATACACTTCACACTAAAAGGTAAATTAAGTTAAATAGTCAATCTCAGAAACAAAATAGAAATTTTTGGAATTGAAACAAATGAGAGTTATAACGAAACAGCGTATATCGGAATAGTTGTTATCCGGGATATGAATTTATTTACTTATATTCTACGTAAAAGATCATATCAGGCATCGAGGCAGATCAGCCATAGCTCCGATGGTTAGAGCGTTACTAAAATAAAGGCCCGTATTTAAACATCTTTTCAATTTTAATTTGTAAGATCTTAATGTATATTCACAAATGAAAATTAGGTTTAGATTTATGGTTTATACTTTAGATTTAAAGACTTTGGCCGCATATTATGCAATGACTCCATTCACACTTCAGAATTCAGGGTCTCGAAATCCAAATCATAAAGCTAAACATTGCAAGATCCAAACTTTAGGTTTATGATTTAGTTTGACGTTACAAACTTCACCAATGAGAACGAATCTGAAATGATAGATATATACACCCATCGTTATTTATAATCCACTTGGAGGATTTGGCTTTTTAAACATATGCGAGAAGAGCAAGGAGACTGTCATAACTTAATTGCTGAAATATAACCAATAATGCCAGCAAATGACAGTTTCACGGCGCACAGGTGTCTTGTTGAGTACTGCTCTACCGATATTTTAATATTGTTTTTAAAGCATTTACATAGATGTCTGTACATATCAAAACTAATTTTCAGATAATTTAAACTTACATTTATGAATGATTTACTTAAATCTAAACAAAAATTATAAACCTAATTTTCATTTGTGAATACACCTTTACTTCGCTGAAGAAGGTGCACAGAAACGTCGGTGTTCTAAAAATAATTGCTTTTTGACTGAGATTTCGAGTAATTGCAACAACTTTTCACAATTTATTTCATTTAAAAACAAAACACTTTATAAAAATGAAGCACAACTAGAATTATTGTTCCATTAGTTTAAATAGCTGCACAATTCAAAAAACCTAACAAGAAGTATCAGATACACATACCCACAAATACAGTGTGTTCAAAAAAATTCCTAACTCGGAGTAGGCTATGAACAAAGAAACGTATGTCAATTTAACAATATTTAATTAAATGTCAATTTGACATGAGATATTGTCAAAAATGTTATCTAAAAAAATCAAAGCTTTTTTGCTTGAATCTTATTTTAGAAGTGGAAATACATTAGAAAACTCTAAATGGCAGTATACTGTATCCTTCTTTATTGTCTTTTCTCCTTAAAATTACATTTCAAGATCAATTTTGACAACTTGACTTTTAAATTGAATAATAATCAGACATACGTTTCTCTGTTCATAGCCTACACCGAGTTAGGAACTTTTTTGAACACACTGTACCATCCGGATGTTGAATGAGCATGCGTTTATAGATTGCCTGCTGGATGTAATAAACTAAAACAAAATCATTACAGAAATGTTTGTTAATTCATTCAATGTAATTAATGAAATCTTCTAATCTGAATTCAGCTATGTGTAAAACATGCCTATAAGATATACAGATATGTATCGTTCAATTATTTAAAATGAGTAGTAGCACTTCTGTTAATAAACACTCTTTCTCTTGCAGGCTAACATTTTGGCGAGAAATGAATTAAAGAGCGTTGAGAGAATTCGCGATTTAAAATCTCCCAATAAACCATAACCGTAGGCGGGTTCGCTGGACAAAGGATCGTGCCATTTAAGGCCTGGTTGAGTCGCTTGCTACTCAGGCAGCGTACAGCAGCTTTCATTTTATAACTACACTAAATATGGTTGCAATAACGCTTACCACGTTGTAATGTATGAACTCAACGTGCCAACTATCAACACTTCACAAAAAAAAACACTGCTTACAATGTACACAAAAGGAAAAATTTAAGTATATGATGTGGTTGATCGCAAGATAGAAATTCTAATAGTACCTATGCGTATAATACATATCGCTGTTTTATTATTTTAAGAACGTTTTAGACGGTAATAAGTTTATGAAGAAGCTAAGTTGTAACAAGTGTATGAAGATGTCAATAACATTTACAATTCTTGCAATAACTTTATTTCACGAATGAAACTAAGATAATAAATTAATGATAGTGAAAATAGCAAAAAGTTTTTTACGATTTAATTTTGATAGATATATCAAAATGTTGATTTTAAACGGTTGGTAGTCATTAACAAATTTGTTAACGTAAACTTTGCATTTAAATTTCTAATTAGTAAAGAACAGAATAAGAATTATATTCTCTTTACCTTCCGTCATCTTTAGGTAAGGAAGGTATTGTCATTAGTCAAAAAATTCGGTGATGAGTTTTTAATCAATAAGCACCTTTTTGGGATCCCTAGAATACGATTTTACTATTTTTATGATGATGTGTGCATGCATGCGTGCGTGCGTGCGTGCGTGTGCGTATGTGTGCGTGCGTGTGCGTATGTGTGCGTGCGTGAGTCCGAGCGTACGTGCGTTAAATATCATTTTTTCACATTTAATGTTACTATAAATATTAAAGAATATTTTATTCTCTATACGATTTGACTGCATTTTACACTACATATTAAATAGATATAGAGTTTAAAAATCAAAATTAAATTAAATTTCATAAAGTAGGCAGCTATGGAAACAGCGAGTGTATTACGAAAGTTCTAATTGAAAGATGTCAGTGCAGTGGATGCCAGTGTCAAGTGCAATTGACATAGTATATTTGTCTTATAATTTTACTAGAAATATAAGATCTTTTACTACAACCTTTCTGTATGGAATTTGTAAAAATACGTACAACTGCTGGAAAGTAATTTCTAAGAAATAGAATCTTTTGCAAGGAACTTTCTGTAGGAAATTTGTATACAAAATACATAGAACTGACGAAAGGTAATGTGCTGGCCACATCAGATTTTTTTTAATAGAAACTGAAACTATATTTATTATTCGATTCACTTCATTCTCTCTTGAATTTTACGTAAGATTTATTAATTTAAATAGCCAATTGAGCGCCCGACAACTAGGCGATAAAATAATATGTAGATGTGTATAATTACAAAATCGTGCATATTTTTTTACTCTACTCTTTGAGTGGTATCGGTTCCAGAGTGAGGAAACGCAAAATACAAAACAAGAAATGTTTTTATTAAACGACATGCATGCAACCAACCTCTCCTTCATCCCAGTTAATGGAATTCTTGCCTTGTCGCCCCAGAAAAGTTACGGACGTTATATTAAGCGTCGATCAATTATTCAACAAGGAATATTAATGTGCCGAATTTTACCACTACATTAAGAAGCAGGAACTCTTCAGGAAGTAAAATCTTCTACCAAATACAAATAGGCGATTTTCTGGACAAAATATTTTTTAATATATTATTTTATAAAGTTGTCCCGCTTTTTGCTCCTAAATCTCGATCTTTTATATTCAACATGGTAAAAGTCCCTGTTTGAAAAAATAATAATCTGGCAACGCTGATCCTCAGTGTTTTAAAAGTATGTTAAATGTATGTTAAACCAGAGCGTCATTTTTAACTACATATTTTTCCTGTTGTAAAAAATCCTCCATTTTATCTGCCTGCTAAGGATTCAAAATATTTAAGTTTCTATCTCCCAGTTGACGGTCGCCCATTTAACCAAAGCCTACTTGAACATCGCCTAGTTGACTATTGCCCAGTTTGACTCACCTAGTTTTTCGTCGCCCAGTGGTCGCGAACTGCACGGAACATCACAGCCTACTAATAGATGTACGCTAATCCGCTCGGTCATAAGTAGAAATTTCTTGACAAGCTTCGATGTATAAACTTATATATGGATTTAGAGTTAATAATAATGACAGGTTGTGATTCGGACGCACGATTTCAATTGTGACTGATGTCAAGCTTGAAAGTTCAAAAGAGCACAAAAGTAAAGGTGCCTGTCCACGGGAAAGTAAAACTCTCGAGAGTCACCAGTGGACACACTCCTGAGAGTAACTCGCAGACAGTAACGTAAAACTCGCCGATAGTAGATTCCTGAGAGCTTGCTCTCAAGTGGACAAGGTCAAACATAGCTATTTGATAGTTACTCGCAAAGTTCGAACGTAGTTCGTATATTGTGATCGTACTCTCAGAACTATGACCATACTTTGGAACATAAAGTGTGAAGAATACGGCAACAGAGAATTGAAAAATGGAGTGCGTTCTAAAACTGGTTCACATTTCAATAATTTTACTGTAGGGGCGTTTTAACGAAAATTACACAATTTGCGAAACCATGTAAATATACAGGTTGGGGCAACTGACTGTATTTGTTTGGTTACGGCTAAAGTATTAAGAGACGAGGAAAAATGTACAAGACAAAAAATGTTTTGCATTATAAAGAATGTTCCATTTGCACTATGCTGCCACCAACTTCGTTATTTTAAATGGAACAGCCAATATATTTTTACATATTTCGTATCAGCATTATATTCTGCATATAGTAGTGCAATTCAATAGTTTTTTTAACGATTTTTTTTTAGTTTAGTGCAGTAGACATGCCTAAAGCTGTTCCTATACTCCCAATTTCTGCATTAAAATTCGTTTTTTAATGTTTTGTATACTATATAGCAGCGTTTCTTAACCTTTTCAGGGCGCGACCCAATTTTATCTATTGTATTGGTTTTGCGACCCACTAGAAAATTATTTAAAAACAACATATAGCTACCTACTTATTTATAAACAAAATAATATAAATTTAATACCATAATAAGACCAACAATTATTTCAAATAAAGAGAAACTTGTAAATGAATTTGATACAATTTTAATTTTGTTTGATAGTCACAATGTCTGAAACATATATATTAAGTACATTCCCATGAACGTCCAATTTAACTTTCGAACATGATTGACAATTCATTTCTTCAAAATTTAAAATAAAAAGTGCATTTAGCTTACAAACAAAATGTTAATTAATGTGTACCCTGAGTTTGCATAAGTTTCGAAAGTACTTCAAATCGCGGCTGTTCCTTAAATTTAGTTTTAGTAATTACAAGAGCAGAAAAACCAGATTCGCATATGTAGATAGGTAGTAGCAAAAGGTAATAATATTTTCAGTTATTTATTTCCCAAGATTGGTTTTTCTTTTTTTAATTAAAATGAACTCAATGCCTTGGTAGGGTTTTTAGGAGTAACAATTCTGCATTGTCTTGCTAACGTAACATTTTAGTGAAATTTTATATTATACGTTTTAGAAAAATATGATTAGCATTTAGTAATCAAAATTATAAAATTCTGAATAGTTTACGCGACGCACTCAAACCACTTCGCGACCCGTAGATTAAGAAACGCTGCTATATAGAAATTCACATTGTAAACATTTATTACGAAAATGTTTGTTCCCAATCTTTCCGTCAGCATATTGATAAAAATCTGATTAAACAATTGTATGTTGTTAGTTCTCTCAAGAATCGAATAAAATCTCGGACACTAATGAACGCGATGCGACGTTCACGAGCAACTGATGCTCTCCAGTGGACATGGTCCTGAGAGTAATGAGCCTGTTTCACATTTTTCAAAAAGTATTTTAAATGAAAGTTTATGCAATATTTATCTTATTAATAATTTGTTGTTATTTTCGTAAATAATTAAATACGAATATTAGTGCCAAAAATAGTCATGAAAAACAACACCCCACTCCTGTGTCGTAGAAGCACATACATTACGTCATTCACAGCCAATAGAAAAACAGTTTTTCCATCACCTACATTTATTTTTGTTATTTAGATAAATAAACGTAGGCGACAGTTTGTCATATGTTAATAACAAACTTCTAATTTGACATTTGACGCTGACATTTTCCATTATAAATGAGTAATAATAATGGCTAATACAAAATACACTCAAGCTAAGTCGGACAGTTTACAAAAAATCGAAAGCTGGATGATGGCTTAATTCATATCAGAAAATGACTGTTTTACTGTTGCCGAAATAAGGTGTGTTAAAGAGTTAAGGTAAAATAAAATGTAAAATCCCAACCATCAGCTCTTCGACCTACTGCTTCCAGTCACAATATTCTTTTCATCGCATCTTTTGACATATGTATTTATATATTCAATAGTAGGTTTGTTCCTAGCGCATTTTTGCAAGAAGGCACAATACGATACTGTAAATTACTCATTTTATATTGAATTTTGTATTATCTAACACGAACCAAACTCAAAAATTTGACACTTGTTTGACAACTTTGACAATATATTTATCATAACACTTATAACAAAACACAAAGAATTGACACTATGAGGGACTAATTGGAGCCGATGAAGATGTATGTGTTGTGACGTCACATTCTGTTTCAGATCACGTGACTTTTTCAAAATATCCAAATTTCAAAAATTAATTGTAAAATATCTAATGGATATTTGGTGATATTTTCAAATTTGAGGCTATTTAAATAATGATATCTTTTTAAATTTAATACTTAGAAAACATAAAAATTCTTGCAACAGCCCTATTTCTGACAGTAACTCTCCGGTTACTGTCTGAAATGCTTGCGAGAGTAAAACTCACGGAAAAATTCTCTAACGTGGACACAGTAATGAGAGTACTCTCGAGAGTAACTCTCAGAAATTTCTCTTGCGTGGACTGGCTCCTTAACCCCTGTGGTATGGAGAGAGCCTCCAAGATAGCTTTGGGGGTCTGTAAGATGACGCCTGGTGATCGTTCTTATCCATATTGTCATTACTAAATTTGCAAATAGAATATAATTGGTGTAGCTAGTAAAGAATAATAAACCGTGATGATCTATATTTGTATGTATATTAATATTTTAGCTCTTCTTTAATATTTATATTTTCATTATTCTATATTTAATAGGTACATAAAAGTATTATAATATTTAGACAACATGTGTTAAATATGAAAACAAAATATTATTAATAGCAAAAATAATATCGGAACTTTTATTGATGAATATATTAATATAAATAAGTTATTGAACTATGCTAATAAATTAGTGCAATAATTTCCACATAAAAAGTTATATAAATTTTAAACAAATAGTTTTATGCATTTATATCTAGCACATTTACATAAATATGAATAATATTTCGAATATTTTATTAGTGAAATACATGGGCAATACGAGGAAGTAATATGATGGAATTTGTTTAAAAACCAGTTGAAATATGACGAAAATTAATAACTGCTCGCGTGTTAAAAGTAAATTTCAGGAAAATAAATATTCACCCGAATGGTATATTAGCATAATCCAAAAGAAAAATTGTGCAATATTTTTAAATTCGCATAAATTACCTGTGAACAGAGTGAGGTAAACGTAAACGAATGCTCGTGGCTGGTGCTTGGGCAACGCAAACCATAAAATTTATTGGTTATTAATCATGGAAAGAAAGCATCTGAGGTGAATTTACCGTAATAAAAGATTCAATTTTCATAGTACAAAGGGAAGATTTAATTGATACGGCGCCAGGTCTGATATTAATCAACAAGATCTATCTTCCAAGAAAACGAATTAAAATCAATACTATTTTTTCTGTTCATACTTCAAAACACAATCACTTTCTCATGACCTTTTAATCGTGGATAAAAAGAATTATAAGTGATCTATAGAGTTAACAAAGGGGGAGTATGTTTCGTTATGCGAGAACTGGGCGACGGACAAATTAGCGATAGTCAAGAGGACGATGGATAAGTGGGCGACGATCGACGATCATCTGGGAGTCAGAAACTTAAAATTTTTGTAAGCTTAGTAGTAAAATTTGATGGATTTTATTTTGCTACAGGAATAAAAATTAAAAGTGATGTCCTAATTTTTCTAAACTTACCTTCAAATAACCTAACCTAACGCACAACTTTTAATTCTATTGCCCAGATATCCGATGGTCATTTGGCTCTTGCCTAGTTGACCATCGCCCCGCGGAACACGAATAACTGGGCGATTGTCAACTGGGTAATATTCAAGAGGGGAACGGCCAAAAATGGACTTTCGAAGAATTATATCATACCGTCATTTGGGCAAAAGGAAAAATAATTAAAAGAGACACTCTAATTTTTGTAAACATACCTAAAATTTTAACATAACATAATTGTAATGATAAATTAATAAGTAGTTGACATTATTTAGAAATAATATATCATCGTAGTCAAGTACGTACAATTTTGTAATGTTACGCGCTTATTATTTTATCGTCCGGAATATTAGCGTCTACTTGACTATCGCCCAGTTGTCCATCGCCTAGTTGACCATCGCCAAGTCGCTTTCGCGCAGTTGACCATGTCCGTAGGTACATCGTATGCTACTGATCGGCAGCTTTTGCGGAGTTGTAACAATTCAAATATAAAATTTTCTTGTTTAACATAAATTTTATAGTGTTCTCATGGGCGTAGCTAGAGAATTTTTCTAGGGGGGGCCAGGCCCTTTAAATTCGAAATGCAAAGTAAATAGGAAATCCCATTTTGTCGTGTATGCGCATTCAAAAATGTGAATTGAAAATCATTGTTCTTGAATATTCCAAAAAATGTTTCACGCCAGCAAAGAGTGGCCGTGAGGTGACGCCTGGTAAACGCCCGCACGGTGCAAATATGTCATCATCATTACCGACATCTACGTACAAAGCAGGTTGGCACACCCAGCAATGGGTAATATGCCGTGATGATATATTTATATTTATTTTATTTATATTGATTATTCCATTAAATTTTAGAATATTTCGGAAAATTGTACAATATTCTACAAATTTTTGGCAATTTTAAATAAGTATATAAAGGGCGGCTGTGCTCAGTTTAGTTTTAAATAGCGACACAAACAGATAGAACTTTCTGGAACTTTCAGAAAAATTCTAGAACGTTAAAGAACTTTATGGTAAAGGAAATTCTAAAACGTTCTGGAACTTTATGGAAAATTCCAGAACATTTTCGAAATTCTGAACTTTCTGGAACATTCTAGAACTCTCTGGAACTTTATAAAAAACTTTCTTAAACTTTTATGAACATTTTAGACTATTTTAAAACATGTTAGAATATTTTCGAACTCTCCGGAACATTTAAGTAGGAATACCTATAATGTGGATTATTTTGAAATCTTTGAAAACTCCTGGGTATCGTCGGATACTTTAGGTAGTGATTAAATACAGTGAATTTAAGAATAATATGGTTAGGATATAAAATACAAAATGCTTATTTTATTGTTGAAAAAAGAGCATAATTTGTCGAATAATTATTGCCTAATCAGAATTTTTCACATCGAAAAATTACTAAATTATTTACTACTCACATAAATTCCTGTCAATTAATCAATTTACTCCACACCATTCACAAAATTATATGAATTAAAATATAAAATAATTACATTAATATGCATTTTTTCCTAGGGGGGGGGGGGCATGGCCATTCTGGGGTGCCCCCCCCCCTGGTCCCCTTAGTTACCCCTATGTGTGTACTAATATTCTAATGACCGCTTGCACCGCTGACGCTTTAATTTTAAGTGTTTCTTAAATTGAAAATATCGTATCGAAACGAAATGTAAAATGAGTAAATATTGCTGTCAAAATTTCGATTTGCATTTTTATGATTTAATCAAGCTTAAAATTTAAGTGTCAGCGGTGCAAGTGGGAAAATACTTAAATATTGTTGTATTTTTAGATAATTATAATAAGAGTTGATGAATGTAAGATTACGAACGTTTTAATTTTAAACTTTTATGATTCACACTCAGTATATTATTACGTCGGCTGCAAGAACAGTAATACAAACATGTTCTGTTATATGCAAACCTTTTAGATTACACTGGTATTACTAATTTAAGACATTAATGTTGCCCTTAAGACAGTGTTTCTGCAAAAACCTGAGTTCAAACGCATTTAGATATCAAGTTCAATTTCCTACATACGATGGGAGATTTTTATGTAATCTACCTACTCATGAAGGCGAACAATTGTATGTAAAGTTGCTTCTAACATCGTCACTTCATTTGCAAATTGCATTCACATAAACTTTCATCTTTCATTTCGTCAAACATAACCAAATCTTTAACTTTTTTAATACATGGTGTAATCATACTTCGGGAAAAAAATGAAAGGGCATACAATACTGACCAAAATGAGTAAAAAAGGCTTAATCAACATGGGTCCGATCTTCAAATGTTTCTGAGAAAGAGGCCATTTACTATTAAAATCGAAGAAAAATGACAAAGATAGTGATTGAACAAAATTTCTATGTAAGTAAATAGACTATAAAAAAAATATATATGAAACATTTTTCTCAATTTCTAATAGTAACCAAGTTATTTGAAAATCAAATATTGGCCAAGGTTGCCACAACATTTACTTAGTACAATTATTTGTTTTAAAAAAAACAGAAGCACACCTAAGTTGACCTCTGAAAGGTAAACAAAAAGTCTCATTTAATCGAAGTTGTAACTCTTATAGTTTTCGAGATAGCACAGGTAAACCCCGTAAAAACTCATTTTTCACTGCCTTATATCTCGGAAACTATTGAAGATCGGACCCATATTGATTATCCCTTTTTTACTGATTTTCGTCAGTACTATATGCCCTTTATATTCTATCGTTATTGCTTCCACGGGCCTCCTGCAATTGGAGTTACTCTTAGTCGATTCTCCATTAAAATGCTTACATCAAAATTTCACTGTTAAAAAACTTTACGAGCACAATGCAGTTTCTGTTGACTACTAAGAAATCAGAAAACACTAACTTACACGAACATGTGTTATGTGCTGTAGGTAACTTAAAAACTAATGACAAATTCCCTTCTTATAACATTTGAACTTGCTCACAATCACAAATAAATTTTAGTTTTTGCACCAGCAAGGACAGGTTTTTCTTATCTGCTATACAAATAAAAACCTGATGAAAATAATCGATTTAAGAGTAAAACACAAACGGAAGATTGAAAATCCTAGATACGAGGTGAAGTTGCTGTTCACAGGATATTATACAAAATGAGAAAGAAGGTGATACTATTTATTTTATTTTTCAATAAAAAAGAGAATGGTTGTTGAAAGGAATGAAAGAGACCAGATTTTTCAAAAAAAGTTATGTAAAAGTAAATATAGAGATTTCCATTTCTGGTTATTTTAATTACTGCGTATTACACACTGAGGAAAAGATATAATTACGTGAACTGTAAATTTATTTGTTACAAATAAATCCTAAGCTTGAATAGATCCAAATATATCTACAATTGAATCAATGTAATTATTTATTTGAAGCATTTATTTGTCTCAAATAAATATATATTGAGATCAATTATATCTTCTATTTCATGAGAACTATGCATTTATTTACGTTAAAAATTATTTTAATTGCGCTAAATTTATTTCATTATTATTGGATATATAATAATTTATTTGAACCAAATTTAAATATCTACCTCTCATAACCTGTCCACTCTAAATAGATTAAAATTGAAGGAAAATAATTAAATAAAGACTAGTACATTTAATTTATTCGTACACCATATTTTTATTAACACACAAATTTAATCCTTAAGTATATTAATATACATATAATAAAAAATTATAAAAGTATAAATACACAATCTGTACAGATACCGATGCATGTGCCTTGGTATAAAAGCTACACTGAATATAAATATCCAAAACTCCACTCAAGTAGTATATTTTTCACTGTTTCATCACCCATATTCACTACTTTTTAGCACACGAATGAAAAACAAATCGCCAGAAATGGACACTGTCACAAATGAGCACCACCATAAACAAGATGCAACGTACAACAAATGAACAAGTCTATACAAGTCACTCCACTTAAAATCGTCATTTAACAAATAGAACATTTTTCACTCAATGGAAATATTATTTTGCCACAAATAATATTTATTTGTGACAAATAAATATAGATTCATACAATAAAAACTATTTTTCATTGTAATTAAGATAAAGTTTACACAAATATATTATGAATTTAATTCTAAACAATTACATATTTGTAAGAAACAAATAAATATTTCAGAAAATTATAAATTTATTTATTAAAAATCTCAATTTTAAATGCTAAACATAAATATATTAGTTTATTTGAGAAAATTAAATTTAATTTAAATGAAATAAATGACGGTCAAATAAATAATATAACTGAATGAATAAAATACATTTGATATTAAAGATTAAATTGTATTTGTTCCAAAGTTGCAATAATTAAATGAATGAAGTACCCCTTAATTATGAATATTTATATGCTAAAAACCAGTCATTTTTCTCAGTGCATACAATAAAAAAAGTAAATTACATAAACCATCTATTTTAGGGAAGATTCCTTGTTTTTACTAGGTTTAAAAAACTATTATACTATTTGGTTCAACGCTCTTTAAGTTAAACAAACCGTAACATTTTTTGTTACTGTTAAAAATAGATTATGAATCACCGGTTAGTTTTATTAAACTATTTGGACCTAGTTCAAGATCATGGCTCATGTAAATCAAATTATAATTAGAAAAAACCAATATTGTATCAGCAGGTATTTAATGATTAGAAAGTGGTTAGATTAAAAATAAAAATAAAACGAAATCATTCATGTATGAAACAGAAAAAATAACACAAATGGAATCTATTTGATATTGTACACTATTACTGTAACGTTAGCGAATCAAGAAATGATGTGAAAAATTAGGATCTAGTTGGGTGACTGCCGAAGACAATTTGTGATATTGGAAAGTTATTTCATCTATGCAGACTGTGCTACAGTAAATTTTAAAACAATTTGGCGACACAAAATACCTGCAATTCTTAAATAATTCTCAGATGGCAGAAAAATAAAAACGTGAGATCGTTCGTTAGTCCGAATTGCTAGAATGGTCTCCATGGGAATCTTTGTTAAAGTGCGTGGAAAGACTGAGCATTCGTTGATAATTAGTTACCTACATCTTACTGTTTTTCCACCGTTTTTTATCGTTTTTTGCCGTTAGTTTGTAAATAACAGCAGCAATGTTTGAAATTCTGAGATTCCTTCATTCTTCCCGAATAAATCCAACGTATAGATAAGTATATTCTCATATTCTTTGTATACCTATTACATAAGAAACAATCAGGTGTGACAAGTAAATTTACAAAAATAAATGTATTGTAACGTGGAACGCCCGCCGTCGCCGCAGCAATGAGCGAGTGTCTATTTATAACGATGATGCAATCGCGCCAGCAGCCAGGCTACGTAAACAAACTAGTGGCGACGTGTTTAATTACTTGCGGTCGCCTGAACCTTTTGTGTTCATAGTTATTATGCGGCCGAACTTTCTACAGCTTTTCTAGAAGATAATGGCAGCTGTATAAAAGGGACGTTCGGGAGTTAGTTAGTTAGTTACATACAGAGTTATAGAGACATTCACAAGGAGTGTTAGACAGTACAGTGTTAGTGAGAAGCACAGCAGTATCGTAATGAGCGTATGCAGTTGGTGTCGAGTACGTAGGTACTCGGGAAGTTACTGGTATATTGGGATAGCTGTGGATGTGAATACTCGGTAGTGTTGACGAGTATTTGGAAGCTATAGTGTACAAAGACAGTAACGGCGAGTGGGAATGTTACTGGTATACCGGGATAGCTGTGAAAGAGAATGCTCGGTAGTGTCGAAGAGTATTGGAAAGCTAAGTATATGAGAACAGTAACGGCAAGTGGAAGTGGATACTCGGCAGTAGTGGTGAAGAATTGTGGCATACGGACAGTCGGTGATACTGAAGCTGTGGAAGTTAGACTGTTAGTTACATAAATAGACAGATAGTGAAGTGAAAGGTGTGACTTCTGTCCGAGAAGTTGAATATACAGACGCTGTTGAGTCAGTTGAGTATATAGACGCTGTGGAGGTCGGTAGGCGAACAGTTGAACATGATAGAAGTATATAGTGACATAAATATAGTGATATAAATATCGCGTAAACAGTCTACAAGAGTCTGCAACAGACCGGCAGTCTAAGATTGGAACGCGTAGTGAAATAAATAATTAGTAAGATCGTATAAATAAAGAGATGTGTTAATTGGTTAAATTAATAAATAGTATTAGTGTTATCTAGTTAATAGAATTAGTCCTAATTAGTTTTTAATAATTGTTTAATATTAGTAATAGTAATTTTCATTATAGTTTAATAAACACTTATTTTAATTAATAATTATTGTCTAATATTTACACTTCACCCAAATAAATACAAACGTTACAGTATGTAAAATTTTCTGCTGAATTCAATGATGAAATAAAAAATATAACATTCCATTCAAAATAAGAAAGTTAGGGCCTACTTCCGGTTAAACCGGAAGTGCTACTGCTTTGAAAATATTTTAGTTCAAACGGGCATGTCGGAAAGCCCCTATATACCAAATTTCGTAAAATAATATTCAATACTTTTTAAAATAACGATAGAGTAAGCTCGTACTAGGACAATCTGTATATATATAATTTATTTTAAAATGAATTTAATTATAAAGAATAATCGTCGGGTAAATAGTTTTTGGTGTAAATAATATATTTTTCCTTCAAAGATAACTTTATTCCGAGCTCTATTTGCATTCATTCGAAGAATATTCACATTTAGAAGTTGATTGCGTAACCCAATAATAATTGTGGAAGCAAGTGACAGCAGTACATGAATTGGATTTCGAAATTAGATTATTAATACTCAATACAAACATACACCTACGTATTTGGCAATAATTGTATTATATAAAATACTCTGATATCTAATAGACCTTTTCAAATTAAAGAGATAGCAGATATGCGCATAGTAAGAACAACTGAGATCCATGGCGTTTGTTTCTAAAAAATTCAGACGTAAAATGTGAGAAATATGTCAGATAACTCTAAAAAGTCTTATCGAAATAAGTTATAAAAGCTTTTATCGAAGTTAAAGTGTCTAGCGATGAAAATTTTCACCGAGAATACAGGCATTTTAATGACTGCAATATTTTTGACATTTCGTTTGACAGCCCAACTGGCAGTTGTTCGCGCCATTTTCTTACTATTTGCACAGAAAGAAAAGAGATAGCCGTTAAATTGAAAAGGTCTATTCCATATTTATTTATCTTTAATGTGACCATCACCACCTCTATCTTCTTGATAAACGACATGTTTTGCTTCCGTTTTTGTAAATTCGTGTGAGCTGAGTTAACGAAATACCGATACATTAAATGTTTATAAATGCCTGGCGTTTCTCAACTTCAAAGCCACGTGGAGTCACTTTCCTCTACGTAGAAGGAAACAGAAACGTCAACCCAACCACTTCGAGATGTCAAACAGTTAAGATGCATTACGTGTGAAGAATGCGTTAAGATTTAAGATGATATCAAGATGCATGCCATGCTAATAAAAACTAACATCATATTAACATTCGAAGAGAAATTAATTTGAGTCACACATGAGTGGGAGATGAAAAGATTTGGAATCAATTAATTCCACCTACGAGATTAGAAGGATTTAGAATGATAGCAGGCCCGTCTTATAAAAATAATCTTAATAACAAGGAGAATAGTGACACCAAATTAGAAAACTTTCGAACTGGAATAAAAATAAATGACATGTAATAATATTAAACATGTCATTTTAAATAGATAACGTATAAGAAGTGTTTTGGTACGCACATCCAAATTTGAAGAGAAAATGTATGTCAAAACAGTTTACACAATTTTGTTAACAACTTTGTAAGTGTATATTTAAAAATGATAAATGATAATTTGACAAATTTTCAATTATGTTACTACTCCTACTCTCACAAACATATTTAATGTACCAATACAAAAAAAAAATTGTTAAATTTTTAAATGTAGTAAAAATGATAAATGATTGTTCCCTAAATGGTGTACTAGCAGGTCCACACTAGTATTGAATTCACAATCATCAGAATCTTTAGGTAAGGAAGGCATTGTTGTTAGTCAAAAAATTCGATGATGAGTTTTTAATGAATAAGCACGTTTTAGAGTCCCTAGAATACGATTTTACTATTTTTGCAATGATGTCTGTATGTCCGTGTGTATGTGTAAATGTGTATGTGTGTGTGTAATGATTTTTTCTCCGTCTCCAACACTATAATTCTAAAAATTATAATTCTTTCGTATTCCTCTTCGTTATATCCATATGAAGAGCTGATTTGATTTTGGTTATAATTGGTCATTTGAAGATTTTAACAGTTTTCTTGAAAAAACGCTGTTAAATATCATTTTTTCACATTTAATGTTATAAATATTAAAGGATATTTTATTCTCTATACGATTTGATTACATTTTATACTTCATATTCGACGGATATTGAGTTAAAAAACACTGGAAATAGCTAATATAATTTAAAAAATTCTCACAGACAGATGTCAATGTCAAGTGCGAATTACATAGTATGTTTGTGTTATAATTTTACTGCAAATATAGAATCAATTCTAAGAAACTTTCTGTATGGAATTTGTACAAAATACATAGAAATGAAGGAAGGTAATGTATTAGAAATATAGAATCATACGCAAGAAACTGTCTGTATGGAATTTGTATAAAATACATAGAATTGACGGAAGGTAATTTGCTGGCCACATCAGATTTTTTAAAAGTATTTACTTCTAAATGTCAATTTGACTCGAGAAATTATCAAAAATGTTATCTAAAGAAATCAAAGCTTTTCTTCTAAAATCTTATTTTAGAAATGGAAATAAATTAAAAAAACGGCGAGTGGCAATATACTGTATCCTTCATTATTTTCTTTTCTCCTTAAATTTACATTTCAAGATTAATTTTGACTACTTGCTTTTGAATTGAATAATAATCAGACATACGTTTGCCTGTTCATATCATACCCCTATTTTTTCTGAACACACTGTACGAATATATCCGATACAAGGCGACCCCAGGTGGAGTAGCGGTAGCGTTATCGCTTCACGCTCCAAGGGTCCTGGGTTCAAAACCCGGGTAAGGTATGGTTGTTGTGTGTTTGTCATTCATAATTTAATCTTCATCAACGACCAATGCACCGTAGACAAGTTATAAAGGAACATGGAGAAAACTCATAATTATTTACGAATTTATTACAAAGTGTGAACAATAAAAGAAATTAATAAATATCCGATATAATTATTGGCTAATTATCAACATCGATTTACAATGGAAAAGGCTCAGGTTAAAGGTTTACCTACTTGTCAAACCAATTGTTGACAAGTTAATTTTGTGGTTTTCAAATTTTAGTTATATCACTCAAAATATCGATTATAATTAGTATATTTGACATATTTCACCGTATTGTTTTTATCTTTTATTCATTGTAAACCGGCCGCCGATGGCAGCGGCAGCTACTCCATTCGTTAGGTAAAACAAAGTATTGAATTTTTTATCCAGAAAATATACCATGAAACGCATTAATTTTATGACCGTTTAATTTGTTCTTGTTTTATTATATGCACATGTACCGTGTCTATTCCATAGTAATGTCATAAACACATACAACGGCTAATATCATACAGTTAGAACATAATTCTTCTGACACGTATATATTGCATAAATCTTGGTTAGGTACGGTTTGATTCATACCTATATTTTTCACTGATTAATTTTCATACAACGATTGGGTTGTGTTATGTGTGCATTGCTTGTATTTAAAAAGTATTTTAAAATTATTGGACACATAATATTTGATTTTTCAAGTTATCATTTAAAATTATGTTTGTCGTGATATGCTGCAGTAAATTAAAATTGACTTTAAATTAGCAATTTTACTTCGATTGCTGGGTTAGATATCGGTTAATAATCAAATGATTTTAGTGTTGAAATAATCAATTAAATAAATTTTTGATGAAATAATCGAATATTTTAATAATTAATTATTTGATTAATTGATTTTTTAAGTAGTAGACATACAGGACATCCCGAAACATACCGGCTATATTTCAAAGATGAATTCCAGAACTTTTTTACAGTCGAAAAGTCCATATAAACATATGTTCTAAACGTAACCGTTAACGAGTTATTGGTTATTTCATAATTCATGTTGCTAAAATTTTAGTTCAACGAATTTTGTGAAATAAATCTTTTTTAATACTTTTTTATTATTTTATTTATACAGGAAATGTTCAAAATTATCTCCATTGTGTTCGATACACAATTTCTTAAGTCGTAGAAGAGATCGCTGCGTTCTTAATATCGTTGCATATTCCTAATAATATCGGCAGCCTGCTGAATTCTATGGTGTTCTTCCGCCGTGTACATTTCAGTTGCATAAACAATCTATTTCATGTGACCCCAAAGATAAAAATCTAATGGAGTCAAACAATAATTTGTTAAAAACGACGTTCAAATGTTATCAAACAAAAGACGCGCTCATGGCAACTATAGATCAGTATTTCAAAAATCCGTTAGTTTTATCCACGTACATTATGAAATAAACAATAACTCGTTAAAAGTTATGTTTAGGACATTGTTTATATGGACTTTTCGACTCTAAATAAGTTCTGGAAATCTGAAATCATTCTTGAAATATTATCTGTACGTTTTGCGACACTTTGTATAATTTGGTTAATTAAATAGTTGATCTCATTAATAGAATATTTGATCAACTGATTATTTGATGAATCGATAAATTGGTTATTTGATTACTCAATTCTGTTATATGATTAATTATTTTCTTATTATTAAATATTCTATAATTAGCTTAAAAGAACAGTACTGCGCTAAATAATCGATTAATCAAATATAATCGATCAAATGATTGTTATTTTCGAAGTAATCGATTAAACAAATTTTTGATCGATTATATTATATAATATAATGTAAAAAAGTGTCACATATTTCTTATTTATAATTTCTTGTTTTCCTACGAGTATATGGTATAAATTAAATAAATTTTAGTTGTTACTTCCAACTTGTACAAAGTAAAGGAAGTATTGTAATCGCGAAAAATTTCGGTTTTCAGATTTCAACGGACATATCCATTCTGACCATCCCTGAATCCATTTTGACTAATTTCGTCGTGACGTCTGTACGTACGTACGTATCTCGCATAACTCAAAAACGATAAGCCGTAAAAAGTTGAAATTTTGTATTTAGGACTGCTATAACATCTAGTTGTACACCACCCTGTTTGGTCATTACATAATTTCCAGAAATGGTACTTTATTTGAAGCCTATAATAGATTTTAGTGAAAAACTATTTAAAAATATAATCCAAAACTTTTCAAATTTGGTATATAAGACTTTTATGTCAATTGGAGTAACATAGTAGATTTTGGTTAAAACAGGCTAACCGGAAGTGATATATTATCTGAAGTTGATAACAGTTTTTCTTGAATAAAATGGTTTCATTTTCATTACAGAAATAATAATGCTTCAAATAAGAGTTTTAGAGAATTAAATTCTGCGTCTAGCACATTAAGTATTATTAAATTAGCCCTTTGTATAAGCGAGATATGTAAATTTAAAACTTATATGCTTTTTGGTTTTTATAATGAAGCTTGCTATGGATCAGGTTTGTCCTAAAAAATAAAAAAATCTGATGTGGCCAGCACATTACCTTCCGTCAGTTATATGAGGTATTTACGAATATTCTACCGGTGAACTGCTACCGGTAAACAGCTTTTTATCAGGTTATAGCTACCAGAATCGATATTTTAAGAACGCAAGTGGTAAATAGGGTAGATCCATAACCTATGAAAAAATTTGAAAATTTGAAACAGGTTAGAAATTTGACGTACGCTTCGCTTAGCATCACTACCTTTTTTTGAGATTAGATCCTTCATGAATCCAGTAGATGGATCTGATAGCTATTGAACAATTTTCGAACACGGTAACCTTTTACCACTCGTGTTTTCGAACACAGTCGGTAGATGCAGTATCTACCGGTAGAATTTTCGTAAATGCGTATGTATATTCTATAAAATCCATACAGAAAGTTCCTTGCAAAAGATTCTAAATTTCTTGTATGTACATTACCTTTCGACAGTTGTATGTATTTTTTACAAATTCCATACAGAAAGTTTCGAGCAAAAAGATCCTATATTTCGAGTAAAATTATAACATAAATATACTACGAATATGTCAATTGCACTTGACACTGACATCTCTCAATCAGAATTTTCTTAATATAGTAGCTGTTTCTAGCATAGCTGGCTAATTTATGAAATTTAATTTCTTTATAATTTTATAACTCTATATCCATTTAATATGAAGTATAGGATGCAGTCAAATCGTATAGAGAATACAATGTTCTTTATTATTTATAATAACATTAAATGTGAAAAAATGACATTTAACATCGTTTTTTCAAGAAAAATTGTTAAAATGAGGGTACTTCCGGTTGACCAATTAGAACCAAAATCTAATCAGCTCTTCATATGTATTAGAGTATTAGAGTTATCGTAGACACACACACACACACACACACCCACACACCCACACACCCACACCCACACACCCACACACCCACACACCCACACACCCACACCCACACACACACACACACACACACACACACACACACACACACACACACACACACACACACATACAGACATCATCGTAAAAATAGTAAAATCGTATTCTAGGGACCTCAAAACGTGCTTATTCATCAAAAACTCACCACCGAAATTTTTGACCAAAGACAATACCTTCCTTACCTAAAGGTGACGGAAGGTAAAAATAAATGTTAACGTCAAATTACGTCAAATACGTGCAATTTTATAATTGGGTCTATACTTCATATTGGTCTTGCGTACAAGGAAGTCGTGTGGTGTCCACATCAGATATTTTTTTTCCTGCGTTCATTTTGTAATAATACTACAAATTGTACTGAATTTCAAATCTTTCAATACTCAAACGAGGCGTATTTATTTTATTAATGGATTACATTATCCGTAATGAAGATCAGGGAGTCAAAATAAACTTTATTATGAATAAATTTATTCATATTTCATAGTACAGGTTGTAAAAGATTTGAAGTAGGTTTTAGATTACTTGAACATAACACTATTTATCAAGTTATTAATTTTAACACATATATCTAATTCGGCCCTGAGAAGTCAAATAAATTTGAATTAAATATAAGCCTACGCAAACTTAATCACTAAATCAGATATAATTTAAAAAATAAATTAAAAACAAGGTAACGTATTCTTTGGGATGGTGAGAATTAACTTTAATATCCACACTTTTCTTTAACTATTCTCATGTTTCTACTGAAATTAAATATTCTTTTTAAGATTAACATTTAAATGAAAATGGAATTGAAACTAATAAAGTGAATGCATTTACACGAAGTAGTCAGGTAACACACGGAACAACCATTACAATTCATTTTACGTGACAGAATTAAATTTAAAATGTAAATTTTTCTATAAAAGTACTATAATTTAACATGTTAATATGTAAATGTTCAAGTCTAGTCGTTCGTATCAACTTTGGAATGTTAAAAATTCACTTTCCATCGGTTCGGTTACATTTCTCATTAAATCTCAAAATATTTATAAAAAAAAACTTCATGTAAACAAATACAAAAGAGTTATAATGCATTTCATAAGATTCGTTTAGAGATTTTTCGTTCATTAATCTTGATTTATATCTCCTTGTCGCCGTTGTGAGCAATATAGTGGGCCATGGAGTCGTTTAAATGAAACAACAAATGGGTTACATCTTTCTTGGTACATTTCCTGTCAAATTAAAAATAGTTTGAAAGTTGTAAGCAGGCAGGAAACGCGAGGTTTACAAGGAAGAACAGAAAACAGAAAAGACGGCTTGACGACGGATTTGTTTTGTTTACAAACACTCTTAAAGACTTGTTAAGATGTTCATTGCAGAGGAGATAGACACGTGAAGGCACGAGTTTTCACATATCATGTTTCATATAGCTGGTTTATATTAATAATTATTATAAGCAACATAAAATTTTTCTTCATAAATAATGATATTGAAGATATTTACCTCAAAGCTTCAAGGGAAGTTCGAAGGTATTACTCGTATTTATATTAAAGAAATATGAAGGCCACATACGATAAATACGAAATTATTTTTTAATTGATATTTTATGTGAATATCAAAAAATAATTAAATATAGATGTAACTAAATAGTTTAGTAACAATTAATACAAATGTATATTTATCAAGATCTTTTTTACTTCCTTGTACATAGTAAAGGAAGTATTGTAATCGCGAAAAATTTCGGTCTTCATATTTCAACGGAAATATCCATTTTGACCATCCCTAAATCCATTTTGACTAATTTCGTCGTGACATATGTACGTACGTATCTCTCATAAATCAAAAACGGTGCGCCGTAGAAAGTTTTGTATTTACGACTACTATAACATCTAGTTGTGGACTTCCGTTTTTGGTCATCACATAATTTCCAGAAGTGGTACTTTGCTTGAAGCCTATAATAGCTTTTAATGAAAAACTATTTTAAAATATAATCCAAATCTTTTCAAATTTGGTATATAAGACTTTTATGTCAATGGGAATAACATAGTAGATCTTGGTTAAATAGGCTAACTGGAAGTGGTATATTACCTGAAGTTGTTAACAGTATTTCGTAAATAAAATGGTTTCACTTTGATTTTAGAAATATATGATTCAAATAAGAGTTTTGGAGAATTAAATTCTGCGTCTATCACATCAAGTATTATTAAATTAGCCCTTTGTATAAGCGAGATATGTAAATTTAAAAATTATAAACTTTTTGGTTTTTGTAATAAAGCTTGCTATGGATTAGGACAAAAATAACAAAAAAAATAAAGAAATAAATTTTATAATTGGGTCTATACTTCCCGTTGGAAGTCGTGTGGTGTCCGCATCAGATTTTTTCTATAGAACTAGTTATAGTTTCCGTCAAATAAGTATGGACTGGAGATATCTACACTGTTGCCAATTCAGTGACAATGTTGAAAATGCTAAGTTATGACGAATAGGCAAAATCGCAGGGAAAGGGAAGGGTGCAAAGAAGGAAAAAAGTTGAGCATCAGTTCATATTTATTTTATTTTGCACAGTTATTTTTATAACATTCAGTACCGCGAACGATTCAAGTATTGAAGCCAAAAGAAATAATTTTTTGAAAATTTCAATTACCTGTAGGATTCTCTCCTCGTCCATGAAGTTCATTTTTGTTGAAATAAGGATAACCACCCAAATCGAACTAACAAGTACAACAGGAGAAATTGCTTATGTAAAAAAAAATATTTAAGCGCTCAAATTATTATTACCGCAAAATTTTAGTAAGATTTTAATGATTAAATTGTTATGTTTAAATTAATTCCTTATAAAATTCTGGATCTACTAACATAATTTACACAGAAAAACATAAAATTCGTTTGAAAAATTGATGAATTAGAAATGTAAATTTTTAGTAAACGAACAAAACGAAGACCTTACTTTGTTTTATAAAACCGTCTGATAGCGGTGTTATCACTCAAATGTTGCCCTGTGGTAGATATGTCAGACCTTAAACGTCATTTGAAGTAAAACGTCGGTTTAAGTTTCAATTGTATCTTAGATCTGATTCTTGAAATAATGTTGATCCTGCCAGTGGAAGGAGATCATGAATTTTTCATCACCTTCGGTAGTTATTTGAAATATTTAATATTTGAGATGCGCAATATTGTTATTTTCTTCATGAATAGTGGCAGTAAATAATTGTTCCCTGATTTTGTTTGGATGATGAGTTTATGTAAGAAAAAAATGTTATATAATAGTAAGAATTTCACTAATTAAAATCTAATTATTCTAATATTACTACCACAATCTCTGGAAATGTAAGTGGTATTAAAAATCTTGATAAACTATATTTAAATTATTTTCGCTTTGTTAAACATTATTATTATTTTCCAGCTTCATTTTCACATAATAACCCTACATAGCAAGCCTATTAATATATTATTATTAAATACGTCCGGTGGGGTATAAGTATGCGCGTATTAAAGCGCTGGGCTGGAACTTTGCATATCATGATCGGAAGTGAGATATAGTGCATGTTACTTCATTTTTCTCACTTTTTAAAATCCAGTAAGCCGAGCTTGTAAAAAAATAACCACTGTTAAATACTCATCTATATAATTACACTTTGCATGTTTTGAGAGAAACATATTTTGCAACGTTATTGAAAATAGTGAGAGAATAGAGCTGCACTGAAAAAAATGAGGATGAATTCGAAAAGCGTTATCCCTAACTCTTGTAAAATGTCATTGCATTACATAACTGTTAAAATTTATTTCTTTTTTTTGTAAATACATAAATATTTTCATATTACAATATTTTTTTTTTTATTGTCATTTCTTTATTTGTCTTCAATTCAATTTTATTGTCTATACAGGGAGTTAACACGTTGACTGTGTAGGTCGTCTGTAGGTGGCGTAAACAAACACACCTCTATCTTAGTGCGCATTTCGCACTTGGGCGACACCTATCTCTCGAGTTTTGTACATTCATTCCAGCATTACTATATGTGTGAATTTTGTTCAGTACTAAGTTAAAGCATTGAACTATTTAGTGTTGTCCTTCATTTACCGTTGGCTCATTCTATTTTGAAGTCAATTAATAGAAAACATTACCACAAATAAGTTCAGCATCTATATCATTCCTACCGACGCCAAATATTTCGGATTTTAAATGGCACAAAATTGACCCCTGTGGTGCCGTATCCACGCCAAAAATGAGTGCCCGTGAGGTGAAGTCTGGTAAACGCCCGCACGGTACAAATATGTCATCATCATTACCGAAATCTATGTACAAAGCAGATTGGAACACCCATCAATTGGTACTATTCAGTGGTGATATATTTATTTATTTTATTTATCAGTCATATTTTTATTAATAAGTCTGGAACTAGTTGCACTAAAATTTTGAAACTTGGTATGAGGATACTATTTATTTAGATGCATGTTTATATTTTCATTTGTCTCTGTCCCTCAACCAGAGGCGTCTCATATGGAGAAGCCTTGAACATTTTTCACCGTTATTTCTTTTGACCTATATTAACATTTTTTAGTCAGTCGAATTTAATGTATACAAAAGTGCCAGTAAGTAAATCATAATATTAATCATGAAATTAAATGAATAAAATATCATCGCTGAGATATATTTCAAAACTGCATATGAATGGCGAAAAGCAAAAAGATTGTATGTCCATTTTTTTGTGAAAATTAAGATACAACCACGATAAATCAATGGGGTATTTGACCCACACTTCGATCCTTACATACGTGATACTAGAGAAAAAAAAATGAAATAGGTACCGTAAAATGGGGTGGAATTGATAAAAAAAAATTATTTCTTTGTATAACTTTTTTCAATTATAATATGTTTTAAATACATTGTCTTATACAAGTATATATGGTATACCAATACCACTTGAAAAAGTATAAATATCTGAACCCACTTCAAAATTTAGAAAAACGTGCTGATCAATCTCAAACTGAAAGTGGGGTGTCTTTGATCAGCACCTGGGTGAATACATAAAATGTAAATAGGAAACGTTTGATAATGACCAAACCAACCCCGAACATGATATATGCAGTAGCAAAAAAAATACGAAATTTTAAAGTTTCGGGTTGAATTTGATCACTGCTATTATATGTTTATAAGATTGAAATTGTCATAGAAATATAGTTTTATTTAAAAACAAATTACATACTAACGAACACGAACTACCGTGCACATTTCAAAAGGCTGTATTTTCAGACCAGAATAATAATAATAATAATAATAATAATAATAATAATAATAATAAATTTATTGCCCAACAGTTTACAAGAAAACCAATTACAGGACAAAGAACAAATATAAGTAATTAAATATATGAATTACATAAATAAATAAATATATAAATATGAATATAGAGCCATCCATGAACAATACGATTAAATACAAAACTGAATATATATAGCAAAATTTATAATAGAATACATTCTTTCGGCAGTGTTACACGTGAAAAATGTCTTCATAGTATACTTCAGCATTACGGCACATGATATGTACTGGTGAGCGCTGAAGAATATTCGTACGGGTTTTGGCCAGGTAGAATGTCCTCGAATATCTGGAAGCAAACCTAAGAATCTGGAATGGGATGCAGGATAGTAAATATGGTGCATCAATTTGTATTAGCATCCACAAAAACCTAGAACTGGATGCTTCTCTTCTGTCCAATAAAGATGGTATACAATGACGTTCAATTAAGCTATTTTGATCAACTCCTCTTTCCGGATACACACCATCTAGCTTGAATGACATAAATTTTAAAAATTTTCGATGTACACGATCAAGAGCCATTGACTGATAGGCATAAAAAGGATACCAAATTAAACTAGCGTAATCAAATTTACTCATTACGAAAGCAAAGTAGAGTGGTTTGAGTACCGAAGGATTATTAAACATTTTTGCTAAGCGCATTAAGAAGCCAAGAGTTCTGCATGCAGAGTTACATACATCAAATATATGCTCAAGAAAATTAAAATTATGACTAAAAGTAATACCAAGATCTTTGACAGTAGTCCATTTTCAAATAAGAGTTCCAAGTATTGAATAATTAAAATTAATAACATTGATCTTCAAGGTAAAAGTAACCGAGCAACATTTATTAATATTTAATTCAAGTTTATTTCTTTCGCACCACTGAACAAATATATCAATGTTAGCTTGTAGATGTAAGGTATCGTCGGGAGTACAAATACGATTAAATAGTTTGATATCATCCGCATATGCCAAGACAGGACAGGAGAATGATTGAATTAGATCATTTATGAAGTTTAGTACCCATCATAATTATTCGAAAAATGAAACCAACAAAAAAAATACATAGTAATTTACAAATAATGATCATGCGGTAATGAAATTTTTAATTGCTAGCATCGTTATATTTCTTCCTTCCCTAAAACTGGAGCAACTCTTGTTGAACTATACTCGTATAGTTCCTTCTCCTGGTTAATGATTATGCCGTACCTGAATCTTCCGCATGAACAATGATCTTTTGACAAAGCACAGGCACGTACGTTGTAGCCTGGAGTCTGTATGTAGTATGTACACACAGCAACACTCACGTCCTCACAGACAATTAGTGGTGAATAGCGAATCCCGCAGCAAGCTAGTGTTTGATTAGTTTCAATTCAAATGTCAGAGCGTAACGGCTCTATTAAATGGGTGCGTGCTACAAGATTCTAACTACAAGACCTAGTCAGTCATTGTACTTAATGCGTTAGAAGGATGGAAGAATATGTACAAGGGGAAGGAATTCCTACCCGTTTTAGGATAATTACACTTGAGTATTAATAGTGTTAGTTGTAATCATGCAGCAGAATCGATCAATTATTGATGACATTTATATATGAATAATATTTTAAGAAGTCTTATTTAGTAGAAAATAGTACATTAAGATACAAGTTTCATAAGACATTATTTTAGCGCACGCGTCATTCTTAGAAACGAGCGGCTTGCCGCGAGTTTTCAAAGGGGACAAGTGCGCTGAAATGTCTTATGAAACGTGTATTTTATACATACTATTTTTTCTACTTTGGTCATTTTTTCAAAAAAATGTACGTTATTTCATGTCCAGGAATTTAAATTTCGATTGTTTAATACGTATGTTTGTCAATACGATCCCGGTTCGAGTCAGTAAGGCATATTCTTTTGATTTAATGAATCATCTCATTTTTAAACACTTCTTCGGCTGCAAATGACCTAGGCATTTACGTAGATGTGCATTAAATAATAACAATTTATGTAGCAAATGAATAAAAAAAATACTAAACGAGTACTTTTTTTAAGTCTACAATGAAATACAAAAAACTTACAAACAAATTTTAATGAAAAAATCTGATGTGGCCAGCAAATTACCTTCCGTCAGTTCTATGTATTTTGTATAAATGTCATACAGAAAGTTCCTTGCAAAAGATTATATTTCTTGTACATTACCTTAAGGCAGTTGTATGTATTTTATACAAATTCCATACAGAAAGTTTCTAGCAAAAGATCCTATATTTCCAGTAAAATTATAACATAAACATACTGTCAACTGCACTTGATACTGGCACCTTTCAATCAGAATTTTCTTAATGTAGCAGCTGTTTCCAGAGTTATAGCAAAGCTGACTAATATATATGATATTTAATATCTTTATAATTTTTTAACTCTATGTCCATTTAATATGAAGTATAAAATGCATTAAAATCGTATGGAGAATAAATAATTCTTTAATATTTATAATAACATTAAAGGTGAAAAAATGATATTTAACATCGTTTTTTCAAGAAAAACTGTTAAAATCTTCAAATGAGGGTACTTCCGGTTGACTAATTATAACCAAAATCTAATCAGCTCTTCACATGGATGTAACGAAGAGGAATACGAAAGAATTATAATTTTTGGAATTGTAGTATTAGAGTTATCGCATTACACACACACACACACACACACACACACACACACACACACACACACACACACACACACATACATACATCATCGTAAAAATAGTAAAATCGTATTCTAGGGACCCTAAAACGTGCTTATTCATCAAAAACTCACCACCGAATTTTTTGACCAAAGACAATACCTTCCTTACCTAAGGTGACGGAAGGTAAAAAGCGCACTTTTTTAACGGACATAGAAAAGAACCCCTACAAATTGTTGATGCAGCTTCCGTATTATATAACTGCATCTGAACTGCCCAAATAATATAAACTCAGTGTTTATTTTTGTATGTGATACTTCTTTTAGTGATAGTACTAGTCGAAAGTATTGTCTTGTCAAGAATATATTATTCACTACTCCAAAAAGCACTATAAGAAACTATAATGATTTTTTTACAAATCTGACAAAATTTTAATTTATACGTGCATCATTTATTACAAAATAAAAGATATCTGAACTTTGGAGGAATTTTGCACCTAGCCAGCCGAAGTAAACAAAATCAGGTAAAAAATGAAAAAAAAAAACTATATCCCATACCTAATGATGTAAATTAGAAATAGTTAGTCATACAAAATTCTTGATGTAATTGAAATATAAAGTTAAATATTGAACAAGTTTTTAGTACTAAAATATTTTGACTCTTATGATAACTGATCAGGATGGTAATATATGATTTTTAGCACAGACAAACTTAACCAGACCTGCAGCCAGCCGACGATCGTGGTAGATGGCGTTACTATACATTACACCCGCACAGTTAAATCATATACATAGATTTTATGATTTGCGAAATGAAATCAAGTTATTTATGGAAACTAAAGGAAGATTTGTACCAGAAATTGAAGATGAAAATGGCTCACAGATTTAGCATTTAAATTAGTCGAACACACGACTTTAAGGTGAAAATTATCTTATTCGTGCTATGTATCAAACAATAAGAGCGTTCGAAGTGAAACGTCAATTGTGGCAATCCTAAGCTACAGCAAATAATTATATACATTTTAAAACATTGGCTGAATACTGTTCTGTGATGAGCAAAAAATATGCAACTTTGCTTTCCGTTTTGCAACTCCATTTTCAGTCGACATAAATACAGTACCAGTGAATTACTGACGATCACCTTGAAAAATCATTCTTCTTTTATAGAACCAAACATTGACGCTTTAGTTTTCCGATAGTAAAATACTGTAATAAAAAGAGATAAAAGAAGTTTCGTTACTCATATTAATTAATTACATTACCTACATATTTTACATGCGGCCCAAAGTTTTTTTTCATTCATTGCGGCCCAAGCAAGTCAAAAGGTTGGATACCCCTGGTTTAGAATTTAGCTAAATAAATGGACAAAGACATTACTAACTGTAGAAATTAGAGCCAAAATTATTTCTTAAAAAACAAATTTTTACCAATAGGTTACTTTAAACATAAAAATGACATGTGACAAATTCAAGGACTTCAAGGGGATCTTGTAGTTCAGTTGGTTAGAGCGTCCTACTAGATATAGGAAGGCCCTGGGTTCAAATCCCAGTGATATCCATGAATTTTTCAAAAATCCATCTTCGTTATTTATGAAAATGACAATTCAGATCCTTTTAAATATACTTTCATTATAGTTCGAAATAAATATATTTAATTATTTAAAACCTTGCATTTGAAAATTAAATTCTTGTTATTCTCGTATTCTCTTTTCTGTGTAACAATCTACCCTTTTCACATGGTGATTCATTTCCATCGGCTCTCTGTGTTCTGACAGGGACAAGCACTAAATTACAAACGGTTCTGCCTTCGTCTCGCCGGCTTCTTACAGTCTTCTCTCCTGCAAACCGGCACAGAGCACAGAGGGAGGCTCGTGCTACACACCCCGTATGGGAAACCATTCAATGAAAAGGTGTGGCGTGGCAGATACATTATTTATGTTCTGAACAATGTCATAATATTTTTTGGATGTATCATTGTGCATTGAATGGGTATTAGAGGGTAGTTTTTAGTTTTGTTTTGTATTGTGGGGATGAGACTTATTTTATTTTTATTTTACCAGTAATATTGTTGCACGTACATTAATTATTCATATATACTAGTAGGTACATAGCGTTTTTTTACCCTATACAATTGGTGGCGGTACTTTTTTGAATAAAGGATTTTTTCCATGGTCAAGAGTAAAAATCAATGTCTATGGTAACAAACACCATTTTACGTTTAGAAACGAAATTCGGACATTATTCCCCCAGGGGAATTTTTATTATTTGGACAAATAATGACATTTTATGTTTTACCAATTTATCCTACAATTCTTTGGGTTTTAGGGGTTAATAGACCAGAGGCTAGTGCTACAAGAAAAATGTATCATGCTATTCTAAATACTGACGCTTAGTGCTCACTTTAAATACCTGGAGAACGATTTGCTGTCTTCCCCGAAAAAAAGACGATCTACCAAGTGTGGGTCATGACCCAAATTTGTGCAATAAAATCATATTTTAGAATCTAGATATTCAATATTGGACCTCCATTTTTTGGGTCTTTTAGAGTAAAAATTGTCTCTTGACTAAAGCCCGAATGGAATTTACATGTACATTATTACTAAGTTTATCCCGATAGTTTCAACCCGGTCGAATTTCAAGGTTAACTCTCTACCGTTTATCTCGCTCTTGTTATATCGGGTCGAGTGAACCGTATTTGAACTTGATCGAAAGCGTTGACGAAATGTCAATTTATTTGTTTATGTTTACTTGATTTTTGCGGATGAATATAATCGAAAATGGAACAAGAACAAATAATAATATTTAAAATGAAAGGTTACGATTGAAAAATAAAACACACAAGTTTTGACTGGTGGGAAAACATTGTGCTACAATTTACAAATTCAGATTGAATAGAAAATTTTAGAGTCTCTAAAAGCACTTTTAATTGTATTTGCGAGGCACTAAATACTAAATTGAAACCAACATATAATTTTTTAAGCGACTCTTCTAAAATTGTAAGTTTTGAGAAAAAGATTGCTCTTTCACTATATTGTCTCGCTAGCTGTTGAGAATAAGACCGAGAATTTTCATTTCCTTCATTAAGGAAAGAAAATACATTACTTCCTGATTCTGCCAAATGTTTCTTTTTGTCATAATTCTAATCACATACGATTTGAGTGTTAAAATGCAGCTGACAGATAACCTCTAACGATAGTGAATCCTACATGTACTTTGATCGGGTTGAGCGTATATCCCGTAAAATCAATCCGGTCGAATAAGCTCAACCCATTTCTATTTTAGAGTCGAGTTGAAAATTTCAATCCGGTTGAAAGTGCGTTTATTCCGATCATTTCAGCCCGCTAACTTCATTTGGATCGATTCAACCCATTTTCAAGCGGGTTGAAACTATCAGAATAAACTAGGTAAATGTCATGTTATGCAGGTCCCATTCAGACAATACCTAGATTCTAAAGTATCATTTTTTTTAAACAGTTTTGGGTCATGACCCACAGCTAGGTAGATCGTCTTTTTTTCGGAGGAAGATAGCAAATCGTTCTGCAGTGTAGGTATTTAAACTGGGTACCAAGGGTCAGTATTTGGAATACCACGATACATTTTTCACGTAGCATTAGCTCCCGGTCTATAAGAAAATTGCCACAACGACAGCATCAATTACTTGAATCTTTAGAATTGAACGAAATTACAATTATTGAAAGCAACTTTGAACAAACTGTCAACAAATTTGTGCTGTCTTGTCTAAGGATTCAATTGTCCACAAATTTCTATTGTCTTGTGCACTAATTCAAAGGCTACTAAATGTGACAATCAAATTTCAATATTATTTATTTTTGTAAAAATAAAGTTTTCAATCTTCCGGTAATGAAAAAATGGTATATTCACGTCAGGAGAGAAAGCTATTTTTCTTTTGGAAATCATTCATTTTTTCCCTTACTATGTCAATTAATTTATATTATATATTCAAGTCTGCCACAAAATTAATTTTTTCTACAGTCTATATACAAAGTAGCCATTTGCGCTCTCGTTTGTCAACGCAAAATGTCACTTTGCCTTGCCGCTCTAGAGCGACAAAGTAGAAAAAACGCTCGCTCCTCAAATTTCTAACTATACAATGTTGAGAAATGTTACTTGACTACCTTCTTAATGGAAACGTTTAGTCAGGAATTTATGACACTGTAGTTACACATTACCCACTTACATAACCAAACAAAATGCCGCACTGCTGTGAAAATAAAATAGGGCATTCATTTACAAAAACGAAAGTATAAAATGCTTACATTAGATTGAAGTAATAGCTCAAGAAGAATGGAAAATACCGATAAGTAAAAATAAATAAAAAATAAATTTTTGTTATGGTGGAGGACCCCATTGTGGCGACTGTAGAAAAAATCTTGTGTGTGTTTCGAGCGCAAATGGACATTGTCGATTTCGAGAGAATGCCTCGCTCCTGCGTCGCGCGGCAACAACCTCTCAATCGACAATGTCCCACTTTGCGCTCTTAATACACAAATAGCTATTGTATTGCATAACAATTAAAATTATTCAACAACTTTTTAAAAATAATGCTTCATCATTTTTCATTAAATAATTTGAGCATGTCAGGTTAGCAGTAGCAATGCCTTTATTTCTACTGCCAGTGAAACGAATAAACTTTTTTGATAGAGCGGTAAACCGTTGACGCAAACGAGAGAAAAACAAACAAACCAAAAGCGTGAATGTCAATTATATGACCTTTTTAGTGTATTAAAAAACAAGTGTTACAATGACCATTGTACGAAATCAAGCCGTAGACGAGTTACGTAAAGCCATTGTACATAAAACGTGTTTTTCATACTATTTTTCATATCTCGTACTTATTTTTCTCTATTTTTTTTTATAAGTATTAAAAATTCAATATATCCAGGTGTTTCAATAAATATTGGAGATTTAATTTGATATAACATTTCACATTTTGAGAACAGTTATTTAAAAGAATTTATAATTATATTATATTATAAATTTAAAAATAAATACCATGAATTTTAATAAAAAATGCTTACTTATCGGTTTAATGTAATTATGTTATTATAAAAGAAAATCTAGTTGCTTCACACATAAAAAAATACCTGCAAACGGTTGTACAAAGTTACAAAATTGACTTTGAAAATGGAAAATATGTTTAGTTGCAATATGATGGTGTTTTCCGCACTAGACAAGTGAGTTCGGCAACACACATTAAAATAATGAATTGGCATATTTGAATTTAAGTATCACTTTCCAATTATTGCGATAAATAACGTTAAAATTTTTATTTTGACATTCAAAATGACAAACATTTGGAAATACATAGTATATTACAGTAGGGACACCGGTGTCAATTGTAACAGGTTTCAAATGTAACAAGGGTAGGTAACCGGGCCATCTTTTCGTAGTAGATTAAAACGCGCTTGCAGAGTGAAGCAGAAAGAGTCAAAGCTCTTTGGTATTTAGTGTAAGTACATACGCGCAAATACGACGCCTGTTTCTTACGAATATCTGTAAATCGACAAAAAAGTAAATACAGGTAGTGACACACATTGTTTCTAAAACACTATAAGTGCTCTGCTCGGAAATATTTCAAGTTAAGGATCAGTTTGTGGTTATACCTGCTTTCATTTTTCATTAAAAACATTTTGAATTATTACCTAATAAACACAAAAAAGCAAATAATATCTTCATAAGTTCAGCGGTGTCAGTTGTAACACATGCCCCGGTGTCGATTGCGACATGTTTAATAATTAAGTACAGTATTGATCATGATAAAAATTACAAGAAAAAACCACTGCTATCGAAAACATAAAAGAAGAAGAGCAAAAAAAAAACGAAAAACAGTTCCGAAAGTAACAGTCGCAGGTTACTCTTCAGATGGCTCCGATGAGGAAACTCTCTGGCCCATATTTTTTGAGCACAGGAGATTGGTTACAGTGGCGAAAATGTAAAATCTGGACAAGTTAAATTGTACGAAGAAAGACCTATTTTATGTTTACCTAAACTGCAATTTCGTTAGCGACTAAAGGCATTAGTCAAAATGGTCATATCACCAATAGAATATATATATATATATATATATATATATATATATATATATATATATATATATATATATATATATATATATATATATATATATATATTTTGTTTGCTTTTAGTTGAGTCATCTGAATTTTGTATTTTCTGAGGTAATAAATAAATGTTTACTTTTTCAATAATTTCTTATTTTATGTTACAATTAACACTGGCCCGGTTACTATTGACACCAGTTAGGTGTCAATTGTAACATTTGTAATGCCTAACTAAAAATCCTTATACTTTTATATTTGTCACATTTTCAAAAGTTTAAAATTCAAAATGTTATTCACTAAGGTGAGTAGGTTCTCATATAGGTAATTTCAAAATTTTGAAATGTAACGTTAACTCGTGAAAAATAAAAATTTAAATTTTGTAACAATTGACGCCGGTCTCCCCTACAAGTGTAGAAACTAAGAATTATTTTGCGCACGCTAGTCGAGAATGCAAAAGCACACAAGCGAGGAAATATGTAAGTTTCTTCGCAAGTGCTTGATAGCGTTTTATTTAATCCTGTTTTTTTTTTAAATGTTAAAAATATTAAAATTTGTAATGCATGCTATTACTTGGTTTATGATTATGAACGTAGTGTAAATCAACATAGATGGCTCTGGTTCGCTACAAGTGACTACTGAAATACTGTATTCAGAAAACATTATTTTTAATAATTGAGAGGAAAATTTTAAAATCTTATTCTTTTAAAGAAGTTTTTGTAGTCAAATTGAATAATGATGTAATTATTATAAGGAAGCTCTTACACAAATCGCATTGGATAATATCTTTATCTTCAAGACAAGTATAGACATCTCAAGGGTATTTATATAAGGAAGTGAAGAGTACAATTTCTGGAAACATTAGAAGTAATAGTTAACAGGAAGTGGACGTGACCGGTTTCGTATTATTTCATTGACATAAAAAATACAAAAGGTCCAAAAGCATTTTACCTTTTAAAAATATCATTTAGTACAATTTTAAAATTATAAACGTGCTTTAATATAAAAACGTAGGCTTTAATAATAAATAAATTCCTTTTAAAAACAGGAAAATGAAACCTGTGTTCTGAGAGGCAATTTTGTTTATTTATGAGTGTTTTGATATCCCGTGACCACGTGAGGGCGAAGGGTCGCCGTCGCAGGTCAAAGAGACCGAGCGATGAATCCACAAATGAAGACTTCTTAATAATAACCGCTCAAGCTTGAAATTGTCTGGGGAGACATAATCTCTAGAGCTTCTTTAGAGAACACGTATAGAGAGAGTCTTTTAACTACCAACATTCGACTGGACAGGGAATTTAGAAGGGATGGATTGGTTTACTTATTATACGGGACACAAATTTATACGAAAGTTTTAAGCGAAGATATTCCATATAAATTATTTCCAAGAAGAGATGGAATATTGCACTTATACACATATATCAAAATGTATAAGAATAAAATAATGCTACAGATAAATTTAATGAGAAGCCAGAGCTAGATTTTAAGAACGAATAACAAACTGGACAAAGGTCAATTTTGCCGTCCTAAGCAAGAAGGTTGTATCTGAATTATTGTAGTTTTTACATTTTTCTAAAAAGATGCGTGCCATTTGCCTACATTTGATTGTAGTTTCATACTTGTGTAACTTTTTCACTAGAATGTAACGAAGTTAATAAGTTTTAAATATTTTAAAATAATTATGATTAAAAGTAAATATGACTTATGAGACTACAAATAACTACATTGATATTAAACAATAAAGACGTAAGTGCATTTATTTTCATTTTTCTTAAATGTTATTTACCTATAATTTGTTGATGCCAATATGCTTTCGAATTATATCATATTATTGCACTATTTTCAACGTTTTCGACTGCAATAAATAAACTAACCTCACATTTTTGACATTAGCCATAAGTCGTATATGATGAGTATGTGATTAATTTATATCAAATTTCCTAAGTAAAAAAGTCGTATCTGCAAATAAATTTAAGATACGACTTTTTACCTTCCGTCGCCTTTAGGTAAGGAAGGTATTGTCTTTGATCAAAAAATTCGGTGGTGAGTTTTTAATGAATGAGCACGTTTTAAGGTCCCTAGAATACGATTTTACTATTTTTACGATGATGTCTGTATGTATGTGTGTGTATGCTAGAAACAGCTACTATTACTATATTTATCTACGACAGTGCGCTAATACGTAATTGGTACACTAACTTGAATGTCATTATGAGTTTCATAATGGCACTGAGTGTCATTATGAGTTTCATAATGGCACTGAGTGTCATTATGAATTATTTATTTGGTTTGCGTTGTTTTGAAAGGTATTCATAACGTAGGCTACGAATGAACATTTCAATGTTTCTCATTATGTCAAAATTTAAATGAAAAATGTATTTTAAGATCAATTTAAACTGTCGTAGATAAAATATTGAAGAATACACGTTTGATATAGCCTAATAATGAAACTTGCGTGATTAAAACACTCGGCTCATCGCCTCGTGATTTAACATCACACGCGTTTCATTATGAACGCTATATCAAACTTGTATCCTTAATATCTATAAGAAAATTTAGATTGAAAGATGTCAGTGTCAAGTGCAATTGACATATTCGTAGTATATTTGTGTTAGGATCATTTTGCTCGAAATTTTCTGTATGGAATTAGTATAAAATACATACAACTGTCGAAACGTAATGTACATACAAGAAATTTAGACTGTGTTCGAAAACACGAGTGGTAAAAAGTTACCGTGTTCGAAAATTGTTCACTATCTACCAGATCCATCTACCGGATTTATGAAGAATCTAATCTCAAAAAAAGGTAGTGATGCAAAGCAAAGCGCGCGCGTTAAAAGTGGAAATGTGTTCAAAGTAGAACTCTGCTCAGATTGTTAACTACGTCAAATTTCTAACCTGTTTTAAATTTTCAAATTTTTTCATAGGTTATGGATCTGCCCTGTTTACCACTTGCGTTCTTAAAATATTGATTCCGGTAGCTATAACTTGATAAAAAGCTGTTTACCGGTAACAGTTCACCGGTAGAATTTTCATAAATACCTCATATAACTGACGGATGGTAATGTGCTGGCCACATCAGATTTTTTACTTAGTAATTGTCACATACGTCTTTATTGCTTAGTTTTATGAATCCGTGGCCAAAAGATGGAGAGTTACGACATTTATATATTCATATAGTAAACCCATTTTGACAAATTTTGTAGATACGCCCTTTTTGCTTAGGACGGCAGAATTGCGTAATAGCCAAGTATGCGCTGGACTTAGGTTAGGTAGGTTACGTTAAGGCTCGTTCAGGCGGCCAATTTTGTACTGAATAAGTAAGATATTGCCATTACTTTTTGTCAGCCATGTTGTCTTCTTCATGATGAATACGGTATTCAGTAGTGGGAATTATCTTACTTATTCAGTATGAACTGTATTCGCTAACGCTTTCTAATTACAAAATTGGCACCTAGTGCAACACTTTTAATATTTTTCTTGTTGCAAAAGTGGTTTGAAACATTTTTAAGTTTCTGTCGCCTAGATGAGAATCGCATACTTAACAATTGTCTAATTGACTATCGCCCAGATGATCATCGCCCAGTTGTCGGTCACTCAGTTGTCGCGTACAGAATATTAGTCGATGCGGAAGTTCGGAATTCGATTTCTACCAACGTTTAACTGGAAATTTGAAAATTATTTCCAATTTTCAAATAACAAAAATAATTCAGATTCAGAAGGAGATTGGCACCACTTAAAATTGGATAGTAAAGACATAATGATACATTTCTTTATTTTTATTATTTTACTGAAATATAACCTTAATTACTTTTTTTCTATTTCGGTGTTCTTATGACTCTATAAAAGCACTGTTTATCCCTGAAAACACGACGTTTAGAAGATCTATAAACGTACTGTTTTTGGCGTCTTTCGTATTCTAGAGGTGGTAGTCATGACAGATGAATTACATATAACTTCAAAATGGTAAGTTGTTTATGTTGAAATATTACTTCTAATTATTGATTTTTATCTTTTCTCCAGGTGATAGGACTAGAAAGAAGAGAAATTTATAGCTATAACTGTGTTAGTTCAGAAAGAAGAATCTGTGAAGTTAAAATCTTTCAACTAAAAAATTATGAAACAAGAAACAATGCGCTCAGATTTACTTTGTCAAAACAATTTAAACCGTAAATTTTATTTATTACAATTTAATTTTATGGTAATATTGCTATTTTCTGCCGATTGTATTGTTATATCAGGCAGGTTTTGAAATCTATGGTGCTCGTTACTTGAAATGTTAACACTGTCAACTCAATTTGTGGCTACTTGCAAGCAAATATGAAAATTTTACAATCCATGATTTCCAGTTCCACGTCTAGGCGAACTGTTAAATATTAAATTTTTAAGTATGATTTATACATAAGTGCCATATACATATGTTTTGTATTGAAGAACAACAGAAAAAATATTATAAAAAACATATTTCATAAGGCCTGTTAACGCACTCGTCCTTTGTAAAACTCGCCTAGTAGCTCGTTTTCCAAACTTGTACGGCGTGTATATAAATAATAATTTATTGAAAAATTGTTTAATTACTTTTAAATAATAATATAAATAAATTTATTCAGTTTCAATTAGAATCTATTGGCAATTAATTATTTCCAATTACTTTCGAATCAATTGTAATAGAACTCTACGGTTTAATTTGTACTATTTAAATTAATATTGAATTGCTTTTGCGAAATAATACATTTAATTATTACCGAACGCCACAAAATTTGTAGATATTGTAACGCGGAGTACGTACCTACAGTATTTGGTGCGCGAGCCCCCAGCCAGCGCGTGCGAACCGACACCCATGAATAGAAGCATTCTGGAAGGAGGAGGAGCCTAGGTAGGCGATCAATAACAGAGAAGCGCGCGATAGGCGGGCGACGTGAGGTGGGCTGTTATGTAGACAAGGGGAGATAAGCGTAATTGCCCGCGTTTTGTTATAAAGTTCGAGACGTCCCGGGAATATTCGAGAAGGTGCTAAGAGCCACTATATAAGCGAGGTAAGTGTATGTGAAGATGGAGACGGAGTGTTAGTCCGTCAAAAGACATTTACATAGACAGTAAGAAGCACAGCAGTATCGTGGTGAGTGTATGCAGTTTGGTGCCGAATGGAATACTCGGGAAGTTACTGGTATACTGGAATAGCTGTGAAAGTGAATACTCGGTAATTTTGAAGACTACTGGGAAGCTAGGTATACGAGGACAGTAACTGCGAGTGGAAGTGGATGCTCGGCAGTAGTGTTGCAGAGCTGTGGCATACGGACAGTCGGTGACGCTGAAGCTGTGGAAGTTAGACAGTTAGTTACATAAATAGACAGACAGTCAGGTGAAAGATGTGATTTCTGTCCGAGCAGTTGAATATACAGACGCTGTTGTCAGTTGAGTATATAGACGCTGTGGAGGTCGGTAGGTCGGACAGTTGAATGTGAAGTGACGTAAATAATAGAAATAAATAATTAGTAATATCGTGTAAATAAATAGTCCTGTTAATTGTTTAAATAAATAGTGTTAGGGTTTAGTTATTTATATTCGTAGTCTTAAAATAGTATTTAATTGTTTAATATTAGTAATCGTCATTGTTATTGTCTTTTTGATATTTATTTATCGTCTTCATCAACATTTACTTTAATTAATAATAATTGTCAATTATTTACACTTCACCCAAATAATAATAATAATAATAATAATAATAATAATAATAAAAACGTTACAATATGTACGGAAGTACATAGTGTGATCCCATCAGCTTTTCCTCCATTTAATTTTTGATAAACATTTTTTTTTTCAAAATAAGAGTCTCAAGTGTAAAGAAACAATGAAACAAGTATGATTTTATGTTAAAATTTGCGATAACCTTAGTAAAACAAAGTTCCTGTATTCGACAGTTGGGTAAGTGTCACAATAATCTATTTATGTTAGTGTTTTTACATTTTATACACAGTAATGGGTAATAAGCCGTGATGATATATTTATTTATTTATTTTTACATTTTAATTTTTAGTGTGGTCGCGAATCTGGCGAACCGGGTTCGATCCCGACCGACGCCAAATATTTTGAATTTTAAATGGCACAAAATTGACCCCTGTGATGCGCTCTCTACGCCAGCAATGAGTGCCCGTGAGGTGACGCCTGGTAAACGCCCGCACGGTACAAATATGTCATCATAATTACCGACATCTGTGTACAAAGCAGATTGGCACACCCAGCAATGGGTAATACGCCGTGATGATATATTTATTTATCTAATGCAATGAAAAAACTAAAAAACGAATGTTTTACAAATAGAGATGGTAATTCAGCATATATTGTGTATTCAGTACTTTAAACTTGAAATTATCAGAAGTACAACCAGTGGTACACCCTAATAATGAACAGTCAAAAAGATATGAAGATATTGGAATCGTAGATTTTTTTAAACTAATTCAAAAATTTGAATTCGTATTGCGACAAGTTTAGAAAAGCTGTAATGCGAAGAGCAGTAGCCAATTTGGTTATTATAAGATCACTACTTGTTTATAAAAGTGATGCTTTTGTAATGTTTTTATATTTATGCATTTTTAAAGGTAATACTGCTAGTGACTCAGCTCTCAGCAATATTTGCTCAAAAGACCACGACTGCTTGTTGAGACGAAAGTCTGCAAGAGTGTAGATTTTCCTAAGTAACAAGCAAGAGTTATCTTTGTAAAAATTGCATAAGGAAAATTTGTCACATGGTATTTGGTATTACAATTCCACAAATATTAATAATTTTTCTGTTTTACAAAAATACTAATTGCACTAACATTATATTTAAGCAACGTAAATGAGAAACGAATGTTAAAATATTACCGTGGCAATACTGAAGCTTGATAATATTGCCGTTGTAATACGATTGTCTTTGGTTCAGAACAGCAAAAAACACAGATTTCATTGAATGGCAGATCATGAGTAGAAATTTCAAAGAAATTTTATTTATTGCCGACAAGAAATTTCATATGTGAACTTAAATTCTATATATTAGTTGAAAATTAGTGCTCATCAAGTAACAGGAAATTGTAATTTACTGATAGTAAGCCGGCTAGCTTTGTGCTCATCACAAAATATTTTTTATACAGAGAATAATTTACCCTAATTTTAATTGTTATATTTTGAAAGGAAGATACGTGTATTATGATTTAGAAACTGAAATTGCAAGACGCATCCGATACTTGGCGGTATCCCATTCAATTACTATCTTTATAGAACTTTGCTTGCGAATTCGCGGTGGCGAAATATATGCATAATAACTTTTATATTTTCACATTAACATTTTATGCATGAAGTAAAGTGTTCTAGTTTTGGTTAAAAGTATTTCCTTATCGCGCCATTAGAATTCGTCGGTGCTTTTAGGTACCCGTCAAAATTAACATCTCCAGTTAATCTAACATTTAAATCGGACATTCCTAATTACAGAGTCACGCACTACGACTATACTACAATCAGTTGTCGCAGTGTGAAAGAGTTTGTTGTTTGACCTTTCCGCCCACTTTTAAAAATACTACTGTGACAAATTTAGCTTTGATTCCAACGCTAACGCTACCCTGTCGTTTACTATAATTGTTCTTTTATTCCGCGTTTCTTTCACGATGTGATGTGACATTAAGAATGGAACGAATGATAAATTAAAAACATACATTTTATGCAACAGCGAACGATGATATCTTTGGACTTCTAAAGCTTTGTTTATAGAATAAAATGAAAAGAGATCGTTACATCATTATTTTATTTTGTTATCTACGAATGCATACAGTACAGTGTTTGTTTCATTTGCTTCTGGCAGTATTACAATTTATTGTTTTGTTTCTAAGATAAATTGTGTGTTTCTCCTCTCAACATTGTTTCATACGAATTCTAATACTCTTCACGCCAGCAATGAGTGCCCGTGAGGTGACGCCTGGTAAGCGCCCGCACGGTGCAAATATTTCATCATTAACGATATCTGTGTACAAAGCAGACTGGCACACCCAGCAATGGGTAATAAGCCGTGATGATATATTAATTTTATTTATTTTATATGAGTAGGGACGTACTATCATCATAATATTTATTGATTTTTTTTATTCGTAATAAGTACAATTTTTATTTATTACAGACCAAGAAGTTTTTAATCTGTTCATTTTTTAAAAATTCTTGATTGTATTGTTATATGGTATTTAAATTTCGACAATAGTATGAAAAATATATAACTGGGAGTTGAACAAAACTTTATTATTAGTTCGCAACTAAATGGAAATGACGTTTTTTATCTTGTATTTTGGTGGTGGACACTTAAAAGGTTTTACGTTAATGCTTAAAACTTAAAACTATTTTTTTCATGTAACAGCAATATTAAAATCAGAAAGTCAGAAAATCTCTCAACTGAATTCATTTTTACGCCAAAATATACAAAATAATTTACAAGTCATACAAGGGGTTTACGGATGTTCGTTTTTATTTTTAGATACTAAAGTAATGGTCAAAAAATCTGATGTGGCCAGCACAACACCTCCCGCTATTTAATTTTCATTAATTTAAATATACATACTTACATATTTAGTTATACTAGAAACTGTATTAAAATCCATTCCATATAACTATGGTTCTATTTACTATTTTCTTTTTAAAACGTTACTATTATTAATTTGAAATGATTAGTTCTTTGACAGTGACATTTATCTGTCAGTTACATACATTTGAGGTATGAACTGTCTAATCAAGTAGTAGTGTTTGTTTAAAGCGCAGGTTCTGTGATGTTATTTAATGGAAAAGTAGAATATCATTTCTTTTTGCCTTTATTATCACCCAATTAAAATAAAAAAGGAATTCCGTAACTACCCTGAATTATTAACAAAAATACAAATAATTATACAGAATTAATAACTTGATTGACTATCAAAATTATCAAGATCAAGAACACATCTTAAATTTTGTAAAACACTAATGACAAATATTTTTAACGTAGTGGGAGGTCAATTTTGAGAAAAAATATTTTCTTCTGGTAGATTACTAAATCTATTTAGATTCAATAACAAAGCACAATATTAATATTATTTTACAAATTTCTACACCTTGAACAAAAAATTGCGCTACTTATTGCTCAATATATTTTATAATGTAAAACATGCCTAACACTGTAAACTTTACTTGTTTAATTTGAAAGACGCCACAATGATCATTCACCTATTTATATCATATGTGATGTGAAAATCCCGTTTTCATAGTAATCCACAAATCTGACTAAGACCTGTCTCTCCAAATCTAAAAATAGATGTTGGGTGAGTCAGCTGACGGCCAACGACTTTTAAAATAATAATAGCCTGAAGTAGCGACGTCGCTGTGACTGGGAGACCCAACGACGTCGGACGTCTATGTCTGCACTCCAAAACATACGTAAATTTTTAACTCTTCCACACTCACTCATTTTCGCAAAAAGAAATATGATATACATAGGTCATAGACATTGACGCTACGATATCCATGTGATAGATGAAAAATATTGAGCTCTGAATTATAAGAGTTCGGCCGGTTTACATTTTCAATAAACAAATAATAAAACCTAGGCAAATGGTGAGAAATTCTACAAAACTGGAAATTATGAGACCAGTGGTAAAAGTATGAGAAGAAGAAGAAGAAGAAGAAGAAGAAGAATTCTATTAGTGACGTCACATTATCGCAAATTTGGCAGCACGCCGTCAATACGCAATGATTCCCTCCTCCCCGAGCACCACTTGTAAGTGACTTGTAGTATCGCTTCGTTACGCAAAAAACTGTCGCATTCATTGTTTCTCTCTGTCATATAAATGTAAGCAAGCATACCCTATCTCTTTCTTCTTAATTTTTGACATATACTGATTTTTGATTTGAATGCACTTCGATGTAATTTAAAGTCAAGGTAACTAATAAACAATAAATATCAAAGTACAGACGGCAAAAATGATTTAAAAAAATTATGGTTACATTTCTCCTTAATAATGGAGAAACTGCATTTGGATGCAATGAATTTGCCATGTATGGATTTAGCCGATTATACAAAAAATTCACCATATCTTTTGTCAGCCTGTACGTATCTATGAATAAGGTTTCATTTATAGTAAATGGATTACTGGCATCTCTTAAAACTCTTCTTTGTACGTTTTGTCGAAAGATTACATTTTGCCTTTCCTCTTCCAACAAATGATGTGCAGCATATAGCTGAACAGGTAACATAATGCATTATTATTTTCGCTGAAATAAAACATGTACCTAATTTAATTTCTAAAAGAAGAAACTACTAATTTTATACAAAACATCATACTAACAAAGCGACAATACTAACTGTCATCTGTCAAGTAAATATTTATATGTCAAGTTATACAAAAAATGCATTATATTTGCATATTGGTTAATATATCAACGAAGATACACGAAGATAAACGCTACTGTAGAATTCTATTTCACATGCTACGTCGGTTTCTATTTGTAGAATTGCTTTCGCGTCTATTCTATAATAGAATTCTACATGGCGTACTTCCACTGCAGATTACAAATGAAAGTAAATTTTAATTATTTATACAAATAATCAAAAAAGAGCCACATTCTGGTATTTGATCGATTAAATATACAAATATGAATTGATATATTTTAAAACACACAAAAATGTGAATCAATCTGATAATTATGCTGTTACCATTCAATGAAACATCAACTTTTATTGTGTATTGTCGTAAGCTATTGCCGTCTTCTCTCAAAACTTTAATTTTTACACGAATATATTGTTAATCATATTACAATTAATTATTTTATAAATTAATTAAGTCATCTACACCGTCCTCACTCTCACTACTAGAGCTATTAGCAAAAAAATGCACCTACGCTTATGTATGAATATAACTTCTTGGATTGAAATGTACCTGACACCCCGATTTGCGTGAAATTTGCTTTGTGTTAAGGCCCATTCAGAATAAAAAAAATTAGTGGTAGTGTAAGAATTAGTGGCATCGGTAGCGTAAGAAATTTATAGTAAAAATTATTTCCGTTCCCAATGAAAAATTATTGAAATTATAGTTTCTAGGAATTTTTTATTATAAATTACTAGGGTGCAAGGTTGACAGTTATAGCTGTCATTTTATTTTTGCACAAAAAGCAACTGACATAGACGATGGCTTATTAATTACACTTATCCACAGGCACTCCATTGTGTGAGATAAGCGTTGTGATTAAAGGAATTTAAAATTATTTCAAAAAAAGTTAATGCGTGGGCACAAATTGCCTTTGAAATAAGTGAAAATGGTTATGTGTTCACTTTTAATTGTGCAAAGTTTATTAATAAATCTGTTGGTTTCTATAGCGCAACATCTGAGGCACACCACCAAATAATCCTTTTTCTATTGCTCATTTTACCTGATGAAATCAGAAATCAGATGTCAATAAACGTCAAAACTGTCAAACGCGTAGTGGCAACGTAGAAGTTTGGAGATTGCAAACTCCTACCGCTGCCATTGCCACTGCGCTACTACTAATTTTCTTAATTTTTGGATGTGAACGAATACATTTGCTATAACGCATTCAATCTTTTACCCAGGCCACTACCACTGCCACTAATTCTACCGCTACGTTAATTTTTTTGTTGTGAATGATACTTAAGGCAATAGCCGCATTCGTCGCTGCATTGGACCAGATCCATCTTACATGGATTAGTAAATTGCATGTTCTTTCGGATTCGGATCTGTATCCCCACTCCAAGACTAATCCAAATCAGTACCATATACTTCAAGAAAAACTTGGATTAGAAGGATCAGAGCACTTTAGATTCAAATATTGCGGAAGCGGTGGAAGAAATATGCATTTAAGGTTCCAAAAGAAATTAAAACAAGAATAAACAATTGTAAATATAGGAAATATTTGAAGTATTTATATATTTTTTCATTATTCGACTTCTTGTAAAATATAACCTACAACTTCTCAAGCCATAATAAAAACTTTCGAACAAACTAATGTGCGTCCACGTGACCTGATCTGATCTAATCTTTACGATCAGTTGAATCTGATCCAATGCAGCGAAAGAATACGGCTAATAAAACATTGTAATTTAGGAATAGTGAACTGAATTACATTCTTTGGATCGCCAAGTTATATCGTACGGACAGTACTAATCAACTTCTTTCTTTCAACGTATGAACAGAAAACCTTATCATGAAAATTTATACACATGATTTTCTGCGGAATCCGATAGGTAATAAAAAAAAATAATAAGTTACATATTTTTTTTGTCAAATTATCAAAATATACTTAACTACTTAATTTCAAAGACTTCATATCAATAGGTATTTTATAAAACTATAAAACTTAAGCCTATATCTATGTTAGGCTAGAAACGGGAACTGTGCATATATCTGTTCAAGTCTGGAAACGGGTTTTAAAATTTTGGTACAAAATACTATGTATGGAGGACGAAAGAACTCCAAAACTTCTCTATAATAGGTTAGTAAATCTTGACAATTCAGAGATAAATAAAGCAGAATGAAACTGGTATACACTCAAATCAAACTATTTTTAAATTCCGTAGGATACGAACACGTGTGGCGGGAACAATTCATAAATAATACGATAAGAGATAACATAATTACTTTTAGAATGGTTGATAAATAATATGTTAAACACACAGAAAACTATGCAATAAATATGTAACTAATTTAATGAGAACTTTTGTAAAATACACAATGACAAGTAACACGTCAATTCGATTATTACCATATGTGACAAGTACATATAAACAAATTATCTAAGCATACTCTTCTGAATTCCATTATTATCTCCAACACTCTCCCTTAATGCAATTCGGAAGTATTTGTCAGTCCAAGCAGTTGTAGCATTTTCTTGTGTCGTGGTCCATGAAGATTCTTTGTCATCACGTCAGCTGGCATATCTTCTGTCGAAAGATACTGCAAATCGACTAACCCATCTTCTATAGCATCTCTAATGAAGTGAAATCTAATGTCAATGTGTTTTGACCTTTTGTTGAGCACGTGATTCTTGGATAATTCTTGCGCAGATTGATTATCATTAAACAGCACAATCGAATCTTCACTTATTGATAATTCCGAAATCAAATTTTTGAGAAACTTCGCTTCTTTCGCTGCCTCGCTCAGTGCCATGTATTCAGCTTCTGTGCTGGATAAAGCCACAGTACGCTGTTTCTTGCTTTCCCAAGTCACTGCGCCTCCGCAAAGTTTGAATACATATCCGCTGTATGATCTTCTGTCCATTTTGTCATTTCCCCAATCTGCATCCGCGAATCCAGTTAAATTTGTATTCTCTTTTTGATATTTTAGACACAAATTCATTGTTCCTTTTAAATATCTCAAAACTCGTTTTGCTGCATTCCAATGTTTTTCAGTATAACAACAATTGAACTGACTCAATACACTTGCTATGTGTGCAATATCAGGTCTACTAGTTATACTGAGATACATTAAACAACCAACCAATTCTCTATACGGCTGATTAAAATTTGTTTTTATATTATTTGTTTCTTCATTTACGAGTATTAATCCTGGATCTGCTGGCGTAGCAATTGCCTTGGAATTCAACATATTGAATTTTTGTAAAATACGTTTTATGTATGTAGATTGATCTAAATACAAACAATCCTAACCTTTTAGAATGGTTGATAAATAATATGTTAAACACACAGAAAACTATGCAATAAATATGTAACTAATTTAATGAGAACTTTTGTAAAATACACAATGACAAGTAACACGTCAATTCGATTATTACCATATGTGACAAGTACATATAAACAAATTATCTAAGCATACTCTTCTGAATTCCATTATTATCTCCAACAATTACTACTTTTAAGTTCATAATTATTCAAAAAGACATAGATAAATTGAATATTAGCAGATTAGCAGATATACTACAATAATATTAAATCCAATTTTGAAACTGAAATTAATTTAAACCATAATATACCATTCTCAAAAACACAACTAATCTGCCAAATTCGTTTAGCGCACAAAAAAGAATAAAGATTATATTACAACGGAATGAAACATATTTTAGATAGTGATAACCAGTGTATCGTATGCAATAATCAAAGTCAAGAATCGGCGGTGCATTTCTTTTTTGAATGTCCATTTAGAAAACATCACATCAATAAATACTCGTATATTCGAGCTGACATTGAAGGTCTCAATAAATTTACTAATTTATTATATAACCTTACAGTAGCGAAAGTAAATGCATTTTTTTATTTTACTACTATACTAAACACAACGAAGAAACAGAGTAATCACGGCAACTATATCAGCAGTACAGAAGTTATATGTCAGCAAATGCGTATTAAATTTACGTATTGTAAACCCGGCTCTTTCCAACTTTCTTCTGTTTTCTTCTCAGCCAATAGCGGCATCGCTTTCTCAAATCACGTGAAGATCACGCACATTTATTACTCTGTTTCTTCGTTGAGTTTAGTATAGTTCGCTTAGGATTCGCAGTTTTTGCTTAAACGAATAGGAAAAAGCATCATGCAGATGAAACAGATGAATTAAATATTATAAAAAAACCTTCTGTGTTCCCACTGTTCATGTATACCTTTTTAATTTATAATATTATTATATGTATGTATTTGTGAATTAAGATCAACACTTTAAAATAATTTCTTTTTGTAAACTTATAATTATCAACAGATTTATGTTTAATTTGTAAAATTGGGTTAATATTTAATGTTCAATTGGCATGCTCTATTTTTATACATATTTATGTTTGTCAACCGATTTGTATGGGGCATTGCCCCGATGGCAAATTAATTAAATAAATAAATAAATAAATAAATAAACCATAAAACATAACATATATAATTTTAATAAAAACTATTCGCGACATATAGTCTGACTGCACAACTTGAAAGTGATTAATAGTATTAAGTAAAAAGATATGTTATTACTTATTCAAAATTTCACACTGATAATAAGTGGTTGAATGACAGTGCTAACAAGTGTAAACAACTTTCATTTTTGCTTTACTCACAAAAAGCGAATATATTAAAGGTCTGACGTCACATTACGAGTATTTGAAATTCAGTGCAATGTTATAAGCATTTCAAAAACTACAAACATTTGGATATTTGGAAACTGTAACAAACGCTAAAATTCATTATTTAATCAAACATACAGAAGAAAAATGAAAAATGAGTACTGGCCCCCATTCTTCTACGAGTGTAGTTTCGTGTTCATGTAAAAGAAAAACTACAATTCTTGACGGTAAATATAGAAATATAAATGATATTATTAGATAATTAATGAAGAGAAAAGCCTGAAAAATTAGCTGCGAGAGGAAGAACATGCAAATGCAGTTTGCATTTGACTGACTCTCACTAAAAGTATAGTCTAATAATAACAATAGTTGGCAGATGTTGAAAAAGAAATTTGTTTGTTTAGACACCGACCTTAGAGGTAAGAATAAATATTAATAAATTTTATATTAAGTATCATAAATCTTTAGGATCTGAAGCCACGATTTCTTACTTTTTGAACATCGGTGAACCAATATTTTAGCTATTTACGACATTACCCGGTAGCGTAGCATTTATGGCCGAGCTAGTACATTATTATTATATTAGTATCATTATTTGTTACAATGCCCTATAGGTGTACGCCCAATTACAGGGTAAGGAGAAGCCGAGGTAAAGATAAATTCAAGTAAAATAAGTAGTACAATTTTTTTATGTCAATATCATAGTAAAATTGATCAAATTAGGGCTCCAGAATATTGCAGCTTCCTACTATAAACGAATAGATAATTTAACTATTTGTATTACTATAGTGTAAAAACTGCACTCGCAAAACGATTTCTAAACGTGTAATATACAAAATGTAAGATGTTTTGTGCCGACAGAAGATTTGAATAATTGAGGCGGTGAGATGTACAAGGAAAAGAATCCACATGTAAAAATACTGTCTAAATTAAATTTTATATATATATATATATATATATATATATATATATATATATATATATATATATATATATAAACAACAACAACAACACTATTTTATTTTCCAAAACTAAACAAAACTTATCAATAGTTACAAAACAAAACTATAATAACATTGAAATGTTAGCCCCCAACTCTTTTCGTTCTTAATCAAGTCAAGGTGGCTATAATGTACCCCCTTTAAGTAAAAGGAAAGAGTAGACAACTAATGGAACAAACGACAGCGATGGCAGAAGTGTCATCAAAGTTGTCAAATTTCAGGGGGTAGGGTTAGTTTGTTGAATATAAGCTGGTGTTAAACGCTCGATCGATACGGTTCCTAAACTATCGTTTATGAGTATTTTGAAAAATTTACTGTACCTTTTTATTACTTTGAATGGACCGACGAAAGGTTGTTTCAGAATCGGTCCGATTGTATTGTTTTTAACGAAAACATGGGAAATTCTAAATAAATTGGGTGGAATGTGAGTAGGTGTTGACGTTTAGTTACGTGAAATGATAGGTTGTAGTTTTTGGATTGAGGATTTAAGTGTGTTTAAGTATTGTTGTATATTTGTATGTTGTAAAATGTCTGTATTAGTTTTAGGAATGAATTCTCCTGGTATTGGACATTTCAAATTGAGATAGCCATTTTATATTACTCTCAAAGCCGCGTCAAATGACTTCTAAAAGAAAAATATTCCTACATGGCAAATGTCTATAACTAAGCCAAATTTATATGGACATAGATTGTCCCGCAACTTGATTGCCATAGCTTAAGGATGTGTCCCTTAAGTAATTTTAATTCGAAAATACCATATACACTTTTATTTGAATCACAAAATTAGTTGAGTTATGAGCGATATTAACTTGAGGATCTCTTTGCAAAAACAACATAAGTCCATTTTTTTAAAATTTAAGATAATCAAAGAAAAAACTTTCTAGCTTCCTTATTGTTAACGATGTAGCTTCTAGAAAATATACAGATTGTATAATAGAAGTGTTTTATATAAAATGTTTACTTTACTCTTTAATAAGTTTTTATTGATTTCTGCAAAACTACCATTAACGAAACCTTTTCCTTATACATCTCACCGCTTCAATTTTAAATGACATAGATTTACAAACATAACCTCGAAAACCGCACAAACGTTTTTTATTGGTTATGCATTGCAAGGTCAAATATAATTAACAAAAAAATATTTTTGCGAAATATTCATGGACTTCACCGGGATGCATCCTAGGCCGGTAAAAAATTGTTCCTGAACGATTTAGAAATATGCAAAATAATTTATACCGAACGAAGGCACAAAAAATAATAAACATTACTATACAATAAGAAATATTTCATTAAATCCTAAAATGTCCACAGAAAAAAATAATTCAAAGACTTTTCCATTTCCGTGACGTGAGAAGGATATGAACATACTTTCTGCATAGTTTCCCGCCCTTCGCAGCAGGCGACAAAGAAAAGGAAGTGAAGTCGAAAGGAATGCGCTTATGGAAAAATCGCCCAACACTCCTACAGTTTTTTCAACGCAAAAACCTACTACGTGCTCTGAACGTATGAAGTTTGACACCTGACGGCGCATGAGAATTACACTTGATTACAAGCAAGAAATAGTTGACGAAATTGTTGGTTTAAGTGAGTTTGTTTTAGGAGAACGAAATTATAAGTTGTCCAGCATAATTATTGCTTTCGCACCAAACAAGCAATTTTATTGTCGAAAATGTAAATATACTAATTTAAACATCATTGATAAAATACAGTTGTAGAATGTTTGCTTTTTATAAAGAAGATATGTAAAAAAATCACAGTAAAGTATATGTTAAACGGTATTTTTTTATATTAGAAATGTTGAAAATAGCTGTAACTATTATAATTAACTACGAGGTATTTCAATTTTTATTGCATATGTCCCAGAGATATTTAAATATACCTACTTTGTGTGCCTTAGCAATTAGCAACTTATCTTAGAATGTAAAAGCATTAGCGTATATTGCAATTACTAATAACCAATGAATAGTTAACGAACATATTGCTTAGGTTGCATGCCGACGACTTTCCCATTATAAATAAGTAGAGAAAAGTTTGAAATTCAGTTATTTGTATCTGTAATTTTATTGCTTATGTACCGAAATATTTGTTTTCGAATAAGCCAACGAAGTTAATATTTCAACATTTCTCTATATTTGATTTGAAAGGAAACTGACCCTTATGTATTCCGTTACAGAAGATTAGAATTGTACTCAATACCAGGAGGCATTTAAAATGACCTTAGCAACAAGATTTATTTACTTAAATTTTTTTAATAAATTTAGTACCGCAAATTCTAGTTCGTTCGTCTCAGGTGTAAGCAAATCTCGACTCGGAATTCCTGTTAGAGGAAATTAAAAATAATCCTATTTCATAGAATTGCCAAACTAAATAGTTTAAAGATCAAATTTTTTTGTTATAATCAACAAACACGAAAAATGTTTAAAATATTTTAAGACCAGCCCTGTTTTGATATTCAGTTACCCTAGTCGGCCATCTTTTTTCAGCCAGACATAGTAATGTGTTTCTGTGCATTCCTAGTTCAGTATTTAAATGGGTTCATGCAAAAATTTCATACCTGATATTTCGTGCAATTCTATTCTTCTCTAGGGTTTCAAAAGAAACCACATCTATAAAATAATTTAAACGTCAACTTTCATTTGCGAGTCATACCATACCAGCCAATGTATTATAATTATTCATTTATTTATAATATATTTTGGTAGCTATCTAGGAAAAATAACAATTATGTAATTAATTATAGTGGACACTGAAACACTACAAATATGTATTTATTTCCCGTGAACTCTAGGATTATCTTTCTCGAATTAAAGTTTGTTTATCTGATCCAAAATAAGTCTGAAATTGTATTTTTCACTTCTACATCGTTCTTCAGTTTCTTTCTCTCACTGATTAATCATGAACATCATATATTTTATACGTTCCCAGACTTTTTGTTGATCATCAATATCCCGATTGGTGCTATCAAATAAATTAATTCAGGGCATTAAAATAATTTAATTCTGGGCATTAAAATTAAATAGTATATAAATATTGTGCTGTTTTGATGTAAATGAACTAACTCAACACGCCAGCAATGAGTGCCCGTAAGTGCCTGGTAAACGCTCACAAAAGACACATGTTCTTATTTTTCGACAATAATACACACAACCTTTATTTCCTTCCACTTCTTTAAGCCCACAACCAATTTCTTTTGGAATGCTTTCAAAATACTAAATAAGGTATAATCTAGTTGCCATTCCACATAATGAATACGTAATAGTTGCTTTATACTCTATAAATGCTTTTCAAATTTCGGAATAAAAGGTATTCGGACGGAGATAGGTCTGGTTTGTATGGAAGTTGGTATAAAGTTTGGAAGCCAAGGAACAAAAGCAGTAGTCCTTTGCACATTTGCCTATTTTAATGGGGTCCGTTACTAAAAAAAAAGTTGAGACACATCATTTTTATTAAAATAAAACATATTTATTCCAAATCTTTGTAACAGATTTTTCCTTTGACGGTGTACAACTATAGTTTTCTGAAAGCGACGGCTGTCACTAGTTAACCCACCCTGACATCAATTTTTTACAGAGTTAATAAAATTAACAGATGAAAACAACTTTAGTCAATAGGCGAAGTAAAATTGAAGGTATGGAGCCATATAAAATTTAATAAACTAAAAAAATATAGGTATATTTCATAAACCATACACATTTGGAAAGTGTAACAAAAGCTAAATTCATCAATTTATTCAATCTTTCAGAAAAAAAAATGAAAAATGAGTACCGGACCCCATTGTTTCAGCAGATCAGCGTATCGGTCATTGAAAAACATATATCTTTGTAATCAATTAACAGAATACCCTCTGTATCCCAAAAATAGTAGCCATGATTTTAACAGCCGACTGCGATATCTTGAACTTCTTAGGACATGAACTCCTGTTTTGATTCGGGCTCATAATGATGAATCTAAGTATCATTCACAATGGCAATCTGGGCCAAACTTCATATTTGTTGTCAAAAAACAGTCGAGACGCTCGATACGCTGTCGCTTTTGAAGTGGTGTGAACATTGTCGGCATCCATCTTGCACTCACTTTTGACATCCTTAAATGTTGGTGAGATATATTTCAAATGATTGTAAGTAATACACCAATCATTTTTACAAGCTGTTTTTCTTAACCGGGCATTTTTCACTATAAGATTTTCAACTTTTTTGATAATTTCTGACGAAGTAGTCTCCACGGGCCGTCTTGGACGGTGATATCTTCAATCAACTCTTTCTTATTTAAAAATATTATGCCACTCATACATCATAGTTCTCCCAGGGCAAGAATTCTCATAAACTGCTGACATTTCTTCAAAAATATCTGGGGGGATTTTCCGTGTCTTGTGAAGAACTTAATCACAACGGGAAACTCAATTTTCTCCATTCTAGCAGTTTTTCTAAACAGTGATTTAATTTTTCAGCGATGTATTGAAGACTAATGATACAAAATTACAAATATATACGTATGTTAATATTTGGTACATAACCTCATAACAAATGACATGTTAAAAAATGAATAATAAGTACTCCAAAAAATCCTTCATTCCACAAACTTTTTGACACATCACCGTATTACCCCTTTTCTGTAATGGAACCCTTGCATGATTTTGTAAAAATCGCGAAATTTCTATGATAAAAGTTTTATAAATAATTATGTGATGTACGAGTAGTTACGGATTCCGATACTTATTTTATAAATGGTGAATGCCGCTCTACAGTTTTTCTTAATTTATTTTCTCCAACTACTACTTTTAAAGTGACACTTTATCTAATGAAATCTTAATACTAAAGCACTTTAATTATGTGGACAGATAAAAGTTTCATTAACAATAAGTGAATAAAAAAATTATATTCATAGCAAACAACAAATTTTGTGGTAATTACAAAAATGATTTATAAATGTTATCTTCAAATTTAATCATAAAATAATAATAATAATAATTTTGTAGATCAAATATTGTTCAATTGTACTACAAATTCCTATTAAAAAATAATGTTCATTATATAAATAACTAATTCTTCTTGTTTCGCGAAGGCCCTAAATTCGTTTTTGATCAATGTGGTCTCAAGGAACTCAGTTTTAAAATTTTAAGCGGTAAATTTGAAAATATGACTTTGGACCTCCAATAACAAAAATATTTCCTATGTCTTACACGAAAATGCTTTGGCTTTTCTAATTATAGAAGAAAATAACAAATTTTGAAATTATGTAAGTATTGTAATAAGTAAATAGTAAATACTTTTTATTTACTTTATTGCTACAATGTAATCAAACATTAATAAAAATTAAATACTTTGTTCAAAATTATAGCCTCCAGGCTCGAGACAAGCATTGCACCTTTTAATGACAGAGCGAGTGACTGACCGACATTCCGCGCCTGTAATTTCTTCACACGCTTACGTTGTCCTTTGTTGTAATGATTGAAGGTCATTAACAAGCACTACATACACGTATTTATAGCTAAGAAATGAAATCATTTTTGTTATAAGCGAAACAAAATAGGATTGAGTAAAACAATAATATTTTTATACTCTTATGCTGGTTTTACTGGAACAACGGTTAGAAGAGCAACAGTCTAGATTCGAACCCCGCTAAGGTTTGGATGTTTGCATACTGTTCATCCACTCTGTAATTAGAATTTTATCCTGTTGAAGGATTATAAAAAATAAAATAAAAATTTAACTTCGGAAGTCATTGAACGCGCTGTTATAGGTGAAAAATAATATCACGTTATAATATTATGTTAGGTAAAATATCATTTTCAACAAAACCGATTTAAATGTATGGGAAATTTTAAATGAACATATCTACAATAGAACATTTTGTCTTAAAAAATACGAATGTATTAGTCAAATACCGAAATTAGAGTATGCAATTACCGTATATCTATATCGTCGTAAAGGGCACTTACTTAGTGATAAGATCCGGATCCGGATAGTTTCTGTTTCGGATTTAAAACTATCCGGATATTCGGATTATTAAATGTTGAACTATCCAGATCTTGGATCCGAATCTCAGTATCTAATTTTGGATTTGGATCTGAGTATCGGATTTTGAATCCGAATCTGAGTATTGGATTTTGGATTCGAATCTGAGTATCTGATCTTGAATCCGGTATCCGGATCCGAATATCGAATTTTGGAAACGGATTTGAGTATCGGATCTTAGATTCGAATATGAGTATAAGTATCGGATTTTGGATATGGAATTCTAGTATCCGGATCAGTTCTAGGATTCGAGTTTTCCCAGTATTGAACCTTACATTCAATATTAGCATCGGGTCTCAAAACCATATAAATCTGATTATGAAATAATCCACTTTGCATTTTTGTTTGATGTAGTTAATTAATAATCGGCATATTTTTTATGTTTAAATATCTGTCGACAACTTTTAGCATTATTCCTTAAATTTGACTTTAATCCCTTTTTCTTTGAAGCAATTGTTCTAATGAATGTTATAAAATCTCAGAACTACAGAATTTTCAATATTCTATTCCAGTTCATAATTTTATATTCATTCAATATACCTATTAAAATATACCGCTAAAAGGCACACAGGAAATGTCCGAAACATTTTGCACCCTTCAAGCGTGAACACGGCCCCTGATGTGCATGTGCCAACTGGATTCCTGATTAGCTTACCAGCTATGAGATGAATCGAATCCAGAATTAAAATTTGGATCCGTAAACAAAACATCGAATCCGGATCCAAATCCAAATTAAATTTATTGATATCCGAACAGCGCAGATCCAAGGAACCGGATATTTTGAAATCCGGGTTCTCGGATCCAAGTTTTGTTGGATATTGAACATGTAACAAACTATCGCCTACTTTTATTTATATAAATAACGTAAACTGTTTTCCTAATGGCTATGAATGACGTACTGTATGTGCTCCGACGTCACAGGAGTGGGAGGTTGTTTTTCATGACTATGTTTGGTGCAAATCTTTTTATTTAATTATTTACGAAAATAACAATAAATTATTATTATTTTTTTATTATTATGAAACATTTAATTAAAATACTTTTTAAAATATGTGAAACCGTCTCAGTCTACAAAAAAAGATACTAATTATACTTTAGGTTATTTAATTTAATCTCAAATATAAACAGATTAACACATCCAAAGGAGGTTACTAAGCCGTCATGAAATATTTATTTAAATTATATAGGTACGTATATTTTGAATTGTGGTCCATTTCTAGGTGTGCCAATCTGCTTTTGTTTTATTCGTAAACTTCGCTAATGATGACATATGTAAACCATTGAGAACGCTTTTCAGGCATCTCTTGACGATAGGGCTAATCATATTTTCCGTGACCCAAAAGAAACGCAGTTATTTTTTTAACTTACTTAAGTATCCCTTAAAAATCATGATTCTGTAATTGCAAAATAATAACTAACTATGTACATACTGAAGTTTTCATTAACAAAGTGTGTAAATATTTAAGCCATAATATAATTAATAGCTTAAAAATTCGTTCGTTTCGGATTTTAATAACCCCATCTTCAGGGTTATATGTTGTATAATATGTCGTAAAATAACATCAATATATCCGAAACGTCGGTATTTAAATAAACAATTAAACAACTGACTGCCTAACTCCTTAATAATAAAAAATGTCCCTCACCTGCTTCAAGTCCACGGTGATCGTAACCTGCTCATGTTCCATCCCTTCGTTTAAGGTCGGACTCTGCCACCACTTATTAGTGCCATCCACCATATTCTCCACGGGGTGTCTTTTCCCCGGGTCAGGGCTGTTTGCGTCACAAACCCCACAACGACCTCCTCGACCGGACCCACCAGATCCCCCCGCATCACCTGCTCCGAGCCGACAGAATTCTTCGCGCCCAGAGGAGCCGCAGGTTGCGTTAGCGGTAATGAAAGACTTGGTGGCGAGGTTAAACACGCTGGGGAAGAGGCCCATATTTGGAGGAAGCTGGTAGCGAAGAAGGCCTGAAAGGAAAAAACATTTTTAAAAATTGTATGATATTCGTACCCAATAAACGTATATTAACAATTTTTTTCTATAACTTCATAATCATAATTCATAGATATTATTTAGTCTGTTCGAATTCGAAAGCGAGTGTATTTGTATGTACGAGTATATAAATTTTGGTATATCTATAAACTAACTATAGAAAAATCTGATGTGGCCAGCACATTACCTTCCGTCAGTTCTATGCATTTTGTACAAATTTCGTACAGAAAGTTCCTTGCAAAAGATTCTATTTCTTGTACATTACCTGCCGGCAGTCGTATGTGTTTTATACAAATTCCATACAGAAAGTTCCTATATTTCCAGTAAAACACAAACATACTCTGTCAATTGCACTTGACACTGACTGATCTTTCAATCAGAATTTTCCTAATATAGCAGATCTTTCCACAGTTATAGCATAGCTGGCTAATTTATGAAATTTAATTTCTTTATAATTTTTAACTCTATATCCATTTAATATGAAGTATAAAATGCAGTCAAATCGTATAGAGAATAAAATATTCTTTAATGTCTATAATAACATTAAATGTGAAAAAATGTTATCATTGTTTTTTCAAGAAAAACTGTTAAAATCTTCAAATGTGGGTACTTCCGGTTGACCAATTATAACCAAAATCTAATCGGCTCTTCATATGGATGTAACGAAGAGATATACGAAAGAATTACAATTTTAGGAATTGTAAATTTAGAGTTATTGCACAGCAAACTTTTGTCACACACACACATACTCACTCACACACATACAGACATCATCGTAAAAATAGTAAAATCGTATTCTAGGGACCCTAAAACGTGCTTATTGATTATAGTCCAGTAAATGAAGGATTTTACCCTACAAAAGGTCGGGTAGTTCTGAATTTTTGATATGTTGTATAGGATGGTTGGTTAATGAAAAATCCAAATTTCCACAAATCCCATTCCTCCGCTTCCTCCGTCATCTTGTAAAAACCACCATAAATTTAAGCGAAAAAAAAAAGTTATTTGCCGACTTGTAGAGGATGAAATTTCCTAAAAATTTGATACGAAAATTTTTTTCCACGATTCATAGCAACGGAGCTATGAAGCTCCCAAAAAAGGCAACAATTGCGCACTTAGCTAAATTTTGAGTTTCTTTCCACTTTACATCGCAATAACTCCGTAACACTTCAATTTATCGTAAAAGTCCTCATTAAGAGTCTTGTGGAGAATTTAATATACCTACAAAACCCATTTATCAATTTCTTTTCACGACCAATGCAACAGAGTAGGGGTAAATTTACAAAAACTGAAACAAACGCCGATTTATGGTGGTTTTTACAAGATGACGGAGGAAGCGGAGGAAGGGGATTTGTGGAAATTTGGATTTTTCATTAACCAACCATCCTATACAACATATCAAAAATTCAGAACTACCCGACCTTTTGTAAGGTAGCCCCCTTTTTCGACCTCTGTTTACTGGACTATTACAAACTTGCCACCAAATTTTTTACCAAAGATAATACCTTCCTAAAGGTGACGGAAGGTAAAAAAAGTTGCAATCTATTTCCTTAGTTACTAGAGACTGTTCACTACACTAAACTAGTGAAGAGTCCTTATACCATATTTAACAAAGTTGAAATCCTCTGGCATTTATATTTGTGTTAATTCTACATGTACAACAAATAACAAATAAATATGATTATAATTTATCAAGTTGTTACATGTTGATCCGTATTTCGTTTTATAGAATATATTGTTTACTTACACTTTATTTAATAATAAAAATAATAGTTAACAATTATTTCTGCGTTTGCTGTTATTTCAATTCTAAGCATTTGAAGTAATTTTTCTTAATAGAAATTTTTAAAATGATAAATTAGAGTACCTACCTAATTAATAAAGAATGGAAAGTTTAATTTTTTAAATGAATCTTTACAATGTGAATTTGCCACTACCAAACTCAGCCAAATAAATCATCAAAACATATCGTAAAAAATTTCTTGTTCATCTAATTTTGCCGGTGTTTGTATATTTTTAGCTGTCAGAATATTTAAAACGAAAATTGGATCCAAATAAAAATAAATTATAAAAAGCTTCCTGTTTTATTTTAATTCTGACATTTTTTCAATAATTAGTGAAACAAAAAATAAACATTTTAACATTCTGTCAATTAACTTTGTATAGCAGATACTTATATTTTAAAAGGTAATACATTAAGGCGTAGCCCAACTGCTTTGGGCGTCAAAAATAGAGTATCCAAAACAAAAACAGCTTAGAGTATTAAGTAATTTCTCCGAAAAAAGTCAGAGCATTTTATTAAATTAAGTTGCTCACGCTATATGCGGCGTTAAAAATATCAAGCATCTAAGCTTGAGGTTGAGCTGACATTTAATAACAATAATTATTGGAAATTACGAGAGCGCGGCGCAATTTCCAGTTGTGAATGAAAGGGAAGGAATGCTGCCGAGATCTGCATGGCAACGAATTAGTTTGTTGACCTAGGATACCTACCTATCTTCACATGAAAATAGAAGGCGACGGGGGCTAATTTTAACTAAACTATATTTAAGTATTTTATGGCTTTATATTAAACGAGGAATAAATTTAAAGGCTACGTCCGTTAGTCCTTTCAAACGGAAAAATTTGGAGAATCTCCAGAAATTTAATAAAATTGTTGTTCCTTTGTACGAAGACTCTTTGTAAGACCACAATAAAATGTACATTATTTTGAATAAATATTTTGATATTATTTATAAATTGCTGCTTAAAATTAATCCAATTTTTTTTGTCATTGTAAATATAAGTATAATTAAATAACAATAAAGGTACAAAAATATGAAACACTTACAAATTGATTCAAAATACAGAATGAAGCGGCCCTTAGACTGTCAATATTATTGCGCAAACTATTGAACAAAAAATTGAGACTTGTACAAGACAACAAAATTAACTTGTACAATCTTTTGAGAATCCTTTATTCATTTCAACTGTTTCCTGATGTTGTTAGGCAATGAATTATATTTTTGACTAACTGACCTCTCGGCTTCTGGGTATTTTTCTCTGTATTTGCGAAGTAACTGCTTACTGCTCATTTTTTTCTTATTCGGTTACTGTAATCCTTCAATTTCATATTCCACATGGCTGACAAAATTTTTGGTAGCCATTTCATGGATTGCAAGAACAATTGCCACAGAGTAATTCTACGGCGATCCTAACAGAACTGATTAACTATTGTGCAATATTAACCACAGACTGCAACTTTCTTCAGATTGCGTAATAAATATCAAACCGTTTTTGATATGTTCTATACACAGTACAATGTTTCAATATCATCTACAGTCGGTCAATAATACATTAAAAAATCTTATGTGGCCAGCACATTACCTTCCGTCAGTTCTATGTATTTTGTATAAATGTCATACAGAAAGTTCCGAGCATAATTTTGTTAGTGGTCACTAAGATCATTTTAAAAACAATTTAAAATGCCACTAAGCAAAACCTTATGTATAGTGACATTTAGTAGAATTTAATTTGTTAGTTGGTAACTAAGTGTTAGTAACCAACTGACGCATGTTTAAGACACTTTTAAGGGAAACCTCTAAACAACGGTAGTAGTTATAAAAAAAGTAGTTGTAGTGGTGTTATGGTATGCCGAAGAGATGCATAAATTAAAAATAAATTATGAGAAACAATACCAAGAAGCAAGAATTGCAGCTTTAAGGGAAAAACGGGAAGAGTTGTAAATAGTGACAATATTTTTTTAGTTTAAATTTATTTAATATTTATCAATAAGTTTGTACATGTAAATGAATAATTTATTCACATTTTAGTTCACATTTTGTTTGTCTTTAGCTTTGTTCTACATGTATCTATAAGTAATTTGTTAACAATTTAGTTTTTTGCATTATATTTCTTTTTAATTAAAATATTTTTCAATATATTGCCTTCGAAGGATGCCTCTCAGGAATGTTACCATCGTCTTCTTCATCTTAATCATCTGCGAATTCTTCATCAGGTTCTTCGATTCTTTCATTAACACAAATGTTATGCAAAACAGCCACTGCAATTATTGCCATTTCTATATGAAGATGTAGTGCATTAAAAAAGCGTCAAAATTTATTTTTCATTATTCCAAACAGTCTTCCCACAACATTCCTCGTTCGGATGTGCGCTCGATTGTAACGCCGTTCTGCATGTGACCGGATTCATTAAGGGTGTTAGTAGGTATCTTGAATATGGGATTGATAACTATTATCTGCCACTTATTTCACAATTATCAAATTTTAGTAAACCTTACGACAAGGGTACAATTCGTCATTGATTCTAATAAATTCTTATATTGCTTCTATTTATTCCACCTCCTCGTGTATATTCAACAAGCGCTGTTCCATCTTACATTGTGTTTAGTTCTATATATAAAATGCCTGACTATTCAAATTAAAATGTAACAATCCGTTTATAAACATACTTCCTGATATATGTGATGACAGCACTTGATAACTGTATATGCACTTATAACCACTATTTTTTAAATTTATATAACCTAATATAGGGGCCTATTCTGTAACTCAGTGGTTAATTTTTAACCATTGGTTAAATTTTTTAACCAATCAAATATGTTGACATATAACAAAAAGAGGGATTTTTAGTTGTCAAATTAATATCTATTGGATAAAAATTTTAACCAGTGGTTAAAAATTAACCACCGAGTTACAGAATAGGGCCCATAACTGGTCTAATCAACTAAAAACTAAAATCTAATAACAAGATCGCTATAATAACACACGAAATGATATTCTACCTCAAAACATAAAGAACTGACAGCTGTCAGCTGTCAGCTTAATAAACAACTAAATTTTACAATGTTGCCAGGTTAAATATAATGCAAGTTTGCTATTTAGTAGTAACCAGTTAAAGTACAACTATGCATACCATCCTGCTAAAAGCATTTTATCTGGTGTTACTGGTCACTACGTAAAATGCTGCTAAAACTATTTTAAGCTTGCACTTATGCATACGGCTGTTTTATATTTCTTGTACATTACCTTAAGGCAGTTGTATGTATTTTATACAAATTCCATACAGAAAGTTTCTAGCAAAAGATCCTATATTTCCAATAAAATTATAACACATACATACTGTCAACTGCACTTGACACTGACACCTTTCAATCAGAATTTTCTTAATATAGCTGCTGTTTCCAGAGTTACAGCATAGCTGGCTAATATATGATATTTAATTTCATTATAATTTTTTAACTCTATATCCATTTAATATGAAGTATAAAATGCATTCAAATCGTATAGAAAATAAAATATTCTTTAATATTTATAATAATATTAAATGTGAAAAAATGATATTTAACATCGTTTTTTCAAGAGAAACTGTTCAAATCTTCAAATGAGGGTACTTCCGGTTGACCAATTATAACCAAAAACTAATCAGCTCTTCACATAGATGTAACGAAGAGGAATATGAAAGAATTATAATTTTTGGAATTGTATTAGAGTTATCGCATTAAAAAAAATTATCACACACACGCACGCACGCACGCGCACACACACACGCACGCACGCACACACGCACACATCATCGTAAAAATAGTAAAATCATATTCTAGGGACCCTAAAACGTGCTTATTCATCAAAAACTCACATTATGTAAGTACAATAGCTATTTATAAGTGTTAAAAGAGACATTTTATTTCGTAAGAAGTAACAACATTGTTAAGGTTATTAAATAAATAACATAACTGTAGTTTTGAACATTATATTTTAGTAAATTAATAATCATATATAAGTCACGTACAAATCAAAATCTTAACAATTAACTAGTGACATTTTTGTTACCATGACAACAACGTCATTCAGACAAGAACAAAATGCCATGATAACATAATGACAGCTGACAGTACAGCGTGCTTATTAAATTAACATTATTCAACACTTCCTCCTAATAAGCACCTGCACTAAAATAAAATTAAGAGATGCCTAACTTTGCACGAATTGTTTGGAATCTTATTTTATCCAACGGCTTTGTGAATAAATCAGCCAACTGATTTTTACCCTCAATATGTTCAACATCCAAAAGTTTTTCTTGATAACACTCTCGTACAAAATAATGTCTTACTTCGATGTGTTTGGAGCGTTTGTGATACTCCGGATTTTTTGAAAGCTTCACAGCACTTGCGTTGTCTATTCGCAAGACTGGTTTTGCACTTCGTTTCACTTGAAGTTCATCAAATAATCGATTCAACCAAAGTAGTTCCTTCGCGCCTTCACTAGCTGCTACGAATTCGGCTTCAGTGGTTCATAGAGCCACTGATCGCTGTAATTTGCTTGACCAAGTGATCGCTCCTCCTGCATACATTACTACAACTCCACTGGTTGATCGTCGAGTTGTTGCGTCACCCGCAAAATCAGCATCACTAAAACCTTCTAGAATTCCTTGATTATTTTTATGATATAACAAACCATATTCTGTAGTTCCACGAAGATATTTAAAAATACGTTTTACATTCAACCAATCGTTTTCCGTTGGTTTCTCCATATTTCTGGCAACTCGTGAAACTGCGAATGCAATATCCGGTCTTGTAGTGGTTGTAAGATGCATAAGGCTGCCTATTGCTTCCCGAAAAGGTACTTTTTCTTCAACTGGATTGTCATTTACACCTTCACTTCGATCACAAGGAATTGAAACTTTAATGATTCATGCATATTAAATCGCTTTAAAATTCTTTCAGTATATGTACGTTGGCATACGAAAATTCCATCTTCACGTTGTTGTATTTGCATTCCCAAAAAACTGTTAAGTGATCCCATTGTGATTTTGAAATTAGAGCGTATCTGATTTATAAACATCTCAATTTCATTTTCATTGGTTCCAGCAATTAGACCATCATCTACGTATATGGTAACTATTAATTTCTCACCATTTCTTCTACGTACGAACAAACAAGAATCGGCTGAAGTAACTGTAAGTCCTTCCTGGTTCATAAAATTTACAAATCTTCGATTCCAGCACCTTGGTGCTTGTTTCAATCCATATAGACTCCGTTTGAGTTTACAAACGCGTCCACTGCCATCATCAAAACCTCCCGGCTGCATCATAAATACTTCCTCCTCTAAATGCCCATACAGAAACGCTGTCTTTACATCAAATTGACGTAAATGCAGTTTTTCACTAGCTGCAATTGCCAAAACAGTACGAACAGTGTCATACCTAGCTACAGGACTATAGGTTTCATTGAAATCAATACCTGCCTTTTGAACATACCCCTTCGCAACCAATCTAGCTCGATACCGTTCAATTGAACCATTTGGATTTAATTTGGTACGAAACACCCATCGATTATGTATCATTTTCATATTCTTTGTAGGATTAACTAACTCCCACGTATCATTTTCAGACAATGCATCGATTTCTTCTTTCATAGCCGTAACCCATTGCGACTTCTCAGCTGAATTCATCGCTTCTATATAAGTTACTGGATCTTCTCTATCACTTATTGCAGAATAAGCTGAATAATGAATGTAGTCTCCCGAAGACATCCACGCAGGCTTCTTAGTAGTACGCTTCAATTTTATAGTTTTAGCATACTGTGATCCCATTTCTGTTGATGAATCTTCATCTTTTGTAGGCTCTTCAGTTCGTTTTTCAGGAATTGCTTCCTCCTGAGGAATATCTGTTACAACAGAAATGTCTTGCAGCGAATTAGTACATACATTTTCTGGTTTGAAATAAACATCATGTGATTTTACAATATTCTTTAAAGATGGTATATATATTTGGTACCCATCTTTCTCATTCCAGTAACCAACCATTTTACCAAAAATACTTTTATTGTCAAATTTCTTACGAAATTGTTTTGGTATATGTACATAACACATGGTTCCGAACACACGTAAATGATTTAAATTCTGCATTTCGCGTCCAGTCCACAATTCCATTGGTGTTTTATCTTTTACAGGAGTAATACCGTTGTGATTAAGTACGTATACTGCTGTTTCACATGCTTGAACCCATAATGATTTATTTAAATTACTCACTGACTTCATTGATCTTGCAAGTTCCACGATCGTTCGATTTTCTCTTTCTGCCGCACCGTTCTGTTCGGGAGTGTATGGAGCTGCTAATACAAGAGTAATACCACGATTATAGAGAATTTTACGAACTTCTTCACAGTCAAATTCTCTTCCTCCATCACATCTAAATTTTCTTACAATATGTCCAGCTGTTGAAATTTCATTCAGAAAAGTGCACAGACATTCTGCTACCTCAGATTTTCTTTTAATAAAGAATATTCTACGATATTTGCTGTAATCGTCTTTAAAACAGACAAAGAATCTTTCACCCCGAAGACCCTCTACTGACATTGGACCATTGACGTCTGCATTTAATTGTTCACCTATTATTTGTGATCGATCTTGCCTTGGTTTGAATGATATTCTATGGGCTTTTCCCATGGCACATGCGTCACAAAAAATGTCAGTTTCTGTAACTGGTATAGCAATTTTCATTTTCTGCAGTATTTTGCGTACATGTCTCTTGTCTTGGTGTGCAAGACGTTCATGCCAAAGTTGAAGTTTGTCCGACACTGTTGCTAAACTGACTTCAGCGGGTTTTTGTGGTACTTTCACACGCATATCCATTACGTATGAGTTAATCCTCCATCTGCCCATAGCCACTAACTGATTATTTCGCTGAAATAAAACCTCGTGATTTGACATAGTGACTTTAATATTATGTTCTGTTGAACTTCTTATTGAAAACAGGTGTCTACCAACATCTGGAACGTACCAGACACTTTCAAGGTGACCAAGATACCATTTACCATGAATTAGCATTTCTACTTGGACACAACCAGAACCATAAGCTGATATCTTTCCATTATTTGCTACTGTGACGTCGATTGGAGTAGAAAACCTTTTATATATTTCAAAATATTGCTTATTTGATGTCATGTGATGCGAAGCACCTGAATCACATACCCACATATCTGCATTTTTCATATCATCTATTGCAGTAAAAGCAGATCCTTTATCGCTACTTACATTTGACGGCTTTGGCCAACTAGAGGTGCTTGTATTGTTTTGTTTGTCCTTTTTAAGTTTCCGACAATCTTTCTTCATGTGACCTACTTTGCCACAGTAATAACAACTTCTAGTTTCCTTACTATATGACTTATTTGGAGAAGAGTATGTTGTGTTGTTTGATTTTTCTGAATTACTATATGACTTATTTGTAACCTGACTTTTTCGATTTGCTGCCACGAACGCACTTGTTTCTGAATTTGAAACTGACGACTCCATTCTCTTCTCGATTGTACATAATTTTTCAAGAAGATTCTTAGTTGTTCTTCTATTATCATCCAGCGAATCCCACACATTATTAAATTCTTGATACTCAGGACCAATAGTAGATAAGATCTGTCCATGTAATAGTTCAATGGGTATATCCTTGGATCCCTTTTTTCGTAGCTCAGTGTTCATATCTGCGAAGAGTTTCTCTACTTTAGCTACATAAGCAGCTATGCCAACATCCGGATCTCGTTTTACGTTAAAAAATTCAGTCATTAATAAACTAAGTCGTTGAACACTACTTTGTTCATAGACACAAATTAATTTTTCCCATATGTCTTTAGCATCAGTGTACGTAAGTACTAAATCTGCTACTGGTTGACTTAGTGTACTTGCTATTAATGCAGCTGCTCGTGCATTATCGCGTTTCCAAACTGACACCTTTTTTAGCTCATCTTCGGTGGCTGCTTTCATGTTTTTGATTACAGGGCATTTTCTACTTCCATCAATAATATCTGACATCTCATATTGTTCGAAGTGCATGTTCATCTGCCACTTCCATTTTGCCCAGTTATTGGCACCAACCAATTTTTCTACTTTTATTTTTGGTTCCGAATCCATGATGGACGTTGCACCATGTAACTTTACGATTATTATTTATTATTTACTCGTGGCCGCGTGCCTGAGTGTCAGGTCGCGAATCTGGGGAACCGGGTTCGATCCCGACCGACGCCAAATATTTTTCCAATTTTAAATGGCACAAAATTGACCCCTGTGGTGCACTCTCCACGCCAGCAGTGAGTGCCCGTGAGGTGACGCCTGGTAAGCGCCCGCACGGTGCAAATATTTTATCATTACCGCATCTGTGTACAAAGCAGATTGGCACACCCAGCAATGAGTAATAAGCCGTGATGATATATTTATTTATATTTATACACTTTTCTTCAGAGTACACACTTCAATGCACCTGGGCCCATAACCTGTTAAGGTTATTAAATAAATAACATTGTCACAATTCAAAATACTTGTCTTCTTCCCTTCCTTTCCTTTTCCCGCTTTAACTCATATTATATTACATTTTTAGAGGTAGTTAGTAGTTGGTAATGTAGAAATGATGGCAGCAGGTGTCGAGCTTGTAAAAATTTATTCTTTGTTAATTTTTACGTATTTTAAGAGTTTTTGTGCTGTGCGCGGGGATTGAGTTGTCGACTCTCGATCAAGACGGTCAAAGTGTCTCCAGTGTCGGGCTCAGAATTATTTCTTATTTATGATCGTGGATCGATTATCGTTTACCGGTTAAATTACTTCGAGTGCTTCGATCCCGTCATATCACCAGTTAGGTGGATATTTGGTCACGTTCATTGCCCGATATTTTGGACTTGGTGCTGTTGCCGTCGCCTGCACCGAGTCATCGCCCCTCAAACCCATTTTGGGGGCCATTGAGTAGCTGCTGGAGATCACCACCACACCATTCCGACGTCTTTGGAGACGTCCGCCTGCGTCCATCCCACCACGTCGAGGCAAATCAGTTAAGTACCCCGCAAAGACATTTTTGCCCTATTTTCACTCCACGTGATTGTTGGAAAAGACTATCTTACTTCGCTTATATTGAATACTACGAGACTCTCTGAACCTTGTTATAATTTGTGTGACAAGACTAGTAATATTTAGTATTATTTTGAGAAGTTATTCATGGTGGGTTAGTGCCCTTGAGTATCTAAAATTTTATGTACCGCCGCCCATGCACTTGCCGAACCTGTTAGAATCTTTACAAGTTTGTACGATTATTCTGTAGTAGAATATTTATTTAAGTATTAATGAATGGAGATCTCCCGTATCGTAATTTTATTGAAAGTTATTTTGAACTATATTTTTGTGCCATGTTGTAATGCAAGTTCGATGCCTGTTTGTCATCTGTATGTCAATCTAGGAGTAAATTATAATTATTTATCATGTTTATCTACATATGTGAGTTTTCCTTATATTGAATCATCATTCAACGTTTCCGTAACCACTCACCCTTATTTTCTCGGTTTTAACATCACCAAAACTGAGTGGCGCCCCTCCTATCCCATTTATTTTGCAGGTATTTTGACAAATGACAGTAAGTATAATTTTGGTTATCCCTTACGAACCCACAATTGTACTTGATTTGCGTACCCCCTCTCCCAGTAGCAGTCGGTGGCCGAGTCATCTAACTAAAATTGCTGACAATCAAATAATATTGTAGCAAATTGGCGCCCAACGTGGGGCTCCCTTAATTTACAAAAGGGCAAAGGGTTCAAAATTTTTAAAGGGCCAAAACTTTATCAAGGTGTAATTATTTTGTCTCCACGTCTCTCTTAAATCATTATCAGTCTAAATTTAATTTATATTGAGTACAAATAAATTTCAAAATTAATTCGGTATCGTCCGATAAAATATTTGGAAACATGGAAGTCAACCGGTTAAGTAGAGATGAACTCGAATATGAACTATCGGTACGCGGCGTTGAAAATACCAGTATTCTTACAATACAAGTAATGCGGCAAGAACTCGTTAAGAAATTCAAACGCGAAGAAATAGGGGACTTAACTGACCAAAGTACTACGGCCCGCGATCCTTCCAAGGAACTAGATATTTGCGCGGCAAAATTTAAAGAAGTTAGGGCATTAGGATTAGAATTTTCGGGAAAATCGACAGACGGAAATTTTAAGAAAATTTCTACAAAATTAATACATATCATAAATAGATTATGTCGTATAGAGACATCCGAGGCGGCTGAGTTAAAAGGTCCAATAAAAGTACTTTTAGTGGAAATTAGAGAATTCGAACAAGAATTTATAGATCGGGTTGATGAAAATGATAACGCGGAAACGAAAATTAATGTTGTTGAAACCGTTGAAAATAATAAAACTCGTAAGAAACAAATACCGGTGAGTCAATGGAATATTACATTTAACGGTGAAACCGGATTAAGTGTCAATGCTTTCCTTGAATTAGTAAATGATTATAGAGTATCGCGAAATATTAGTGAAGATGAACTATGTAATTGTGCGGTCGAATTATTAAAAGGCAGGGCCTTGACGTGGTATCGGTCAATGCGGCATAAAATCAAATCTTGGGACGAGTTTGTAAAACAATTACGAGAAGAATATGAGCCGTACGATTATGAAGTAGAGTTGTGGGAAGAAATTAGAAACAGAACGCAAGGACAAGACGAGTCCATCGGTGCATACTTTGCGTGTATGATTAATCTATTTTCTCGCTTACCAACTAAACCTTCTGAAGAACAAAAATTACAAGTATTACGAAGAAATATTGCACCCTACTATATACATGCTATGGGGTTACAAGATATTCATACCGTCGATAAATTACGCGAGATTTGCAAAAAATTGGAAAATAATAGATTAATGGCCGACAAATTTCACCCTCCGCCTTCCGCACGGCGTAATTTACTTGAACCGGATCTTAGCTATCAAGGTCGCGCGCGGGTCACTCATGTAAATACTTCAGAGGTTCGAAATAATTCTTTTACTCAACCTAGAAGTCAACCCACTTGTTGGAATTGTAGGAAGACTGGCCACCTATATAGGGACTGTGGGCCACCGTTAAATAAATTTTGTTATGGATGCGGATTGCAAAATTATACCAAGGCTACTTGTACTAGATGCAACAATTCGGGAAACGGAAGTCGAAGTTCTTCTTTTCGAACCGGGGATCGAACTTCATAAATACGGTTCAACAACAAAATGAATGGAAATCTTGGTTAGATTTTATTTCTATTAATACCGCTAAATCAGAAATAGATTATATTTTGTCAAATGTTTATGGCGATAACCGACCTTATGTAAATATTAAAATTTTCGGAAACCAATTCACGGGACTTTTAGATTCGGGTGCGAATAGATCAATTATAGGGGAAAGAATTTGGAATATATTAAATAATTTAGGTATAAAATTAAGGGAAGATAATAATATAGAATGTATAGTTGCGAATGGGATTAAATGTAAATGTTTAGGTTATGTAAGCGTTCCAATTACATTAAATAAATGTACAAAACTAATAGAATTATTAGTCATTCCATCGATAAGTCAAGAATTAATATTAGGAGTCGATTTTTGGAATTTAATGAATTTAAATGTCGATGTTTGTCGCGGCGAATTTTCGATGTATAATGTTGACGAAATAGAATCGCAGTCGGGGGTGAATAAGGAAAATTTGACGCCTATGCAAAAATTAAAACTCGATGAACTAATTTGTCATTATTTTAAAAAGATGAAAAAGGGTTTAGGGTGTACTACTCTCGTTGAGCACGAAATATTAACGGATGCCGAGCCAATAAAACAACGTTATTATCCTGTGTCGCCTAAAGTTCAGGAACAAATTAACCTTGAGCTTGACGCCATGTTAAAAGACGGTGTAATTGAACCTTCAAAAAGTCCTTGGGCGAGTCCTATAATTCTAGTAAGGAAATCGGATAATTCGTATAGATTTGTGGTGGATTATAGGAAAATAAATGCGGTTACACAACGCGATGCATATCCCCTCCCGTATGTTAATAATATCTTAGACAAATTAAAAGATGCACGTTACTTAACATCTCTTGACATAAAGTCAGCATTTTGGCAAATTCCTGTTAAAAAGTCCTCTCAAGACAAAACTGCGTTCACTGTGCCAGGTCGTGGACTATTTCATTTTAAAAGAATGCCTTTCGGTCTACATAATTCGCCTGCCACTTTTCAACGGCTTATGGACCGATTATTTGGTCATGAATATGAACCATATGTATTTGTCTATCTAGATGATATAATCATCGTGACGCCGTCCTTTGAAAAACATTTAGAAATTTTAGCTCAAGTCCTAACAAAAATTTTTGAGGCCGGGTTAACGTTGAACAAAGAAAAATGTCATTTTTGTCGCCCGGAACTTAAATACCTTGGCTACGTAGTAAACAATACAGGATTACATGTGGACCCAGATAAAGTTAAATCAATTTTAGAAATTCCCGCTCCTAAATCTGTAACAGAGATTCGACGTTTTATGGGTACAGTTAGTTGGTATCGGCGTTTCATTCCCGATTTTTCAACTTTAACAGCTCCCATTTTTGAACTAGTTAAGAAAAATAGACCTTTTATATGGTCTAAAGACTGCGAACGCGCATTTAATTTAATAAAAGAAAGACTAATATCAGCTCCTATTTTGAATTGTCCGGATTTTACGAAACCATTTATTGTACAATGTGACGCATCCGGGTATGGTATCGGCGCGGTGCTCTCACAAAAATATGATGACGAAGAACATATAGTATGTTATGCTAGCCGAAGCTTAAATAAACAAGAGAGAAATTTCACAGTTACTGAGCGCGAGTGTTTGGCGGTTATTTGGGCCGTGGAAAAATTTAGGGAATATTTAGAAGGCGAAAAATTCACAGTAATCACCGATCATCACTCCTTGATTTGGTTAAATAATTTAAAAGACCCCACCGGACGTCTTGCGCGTTGGGCCGTTCGTTTACAACAGTACAATTTCGAGATCATACACCGTAAAGGAAAAGAAAACTTAATGCCCGATTTGTTATCACGAGCTGTTAGCACTGATTTAAATTTAATCACCGTAACCGACCCCATCATAGACCCATGGTATAGACAATTATTAGGAAAAATTCAAGAAAAACCGGAAAATTTCCGTCGTTGGAAAATTGTGGACGGTCAACTTTTTAAATATGTACTGTCTAGAATCGAATCAGATTGGAAATTAGTTATTCCCAAGGAACTTCGAAATCAAGTACTGTACGAATGTCACGATAATCCCACTTCCGGTCATCTCGGTGCATACAAAACATTTCACAGAGTTTCAAATTTGTATTATTGGCCAAGGTTATTTGCCGATGTAAAGTCTTATGTTCGTAAATGTCAGGTTTGTCAGTGTCAAAAACCATTACAAAATCCGAAACTTGGTTTTATGGGTAATCGACCCTTAATTAGTCAGCCATGGCAACTCATTAGTTTAGATTTCATGGAATTTCCCCGCTCGTTATTAGGTCACACGTGTCTGCTCGTAGTGTCTGATTATTTTTCGAAATATGTACTTTTATTCCCCGTACGTAACGCCACTGCTAAGAAACTGTGCGAAATTGTGGAACAAAAAATATTTTTAGTATATGGGGTGCCTCAAATAATGATTACAGATAATGGTAAACAATTTGTAAGCCATGATTTTAAAAATTTAGCAAATATGTACCGTGTTAAAATAAGTTATAATGCTAATTATCACCCACAAAATAATCCTGCGGAACGCGTGAATCGTACCGTGAAAACCATGATCCGTTCTTATTTGGATGGAAATCATCGCAAATGGGACACATATTTAGCTCATATAGCTTGCGCGATAAATACAGCGACCAGCGAAGTGACTCGTTATACCCCTTTTTATATTAATTTCGGTAGAGAACATGTAATCTCGGGTGATTATTTTTCAAAATCTAAATCGACGGATATTCCTGATACAGATCGATCTTCGATCGGGAATAAAAATTTAAAACTTATATTTACCGATATTCAAAATAGACTTCGTGCAGCTCATGAACGTAACAAAAAATATTATAATTTACGGCGTAAACCAAATGAATTCCGCGTTGGTCAGATGGTCTGGTTAAGGAATCATGTCCTCTCGGATGGAAGCAAATTTTTCGCAGCGAAACTCGCACCAAAATTTACCGGACCATACCGAATAAAACAAAAAACTTCCAGCGTTACTTATGAATTAGAAACTTCAGATGGAAAGCCAAAGGGAAATTGGCACATTAAAGATTTAAAAGAGACTGGTTCAAACTAAAATTACTATTTAAATTCACGTTTGATTCTTTTTTTTTGTTGTTTTTTTATACGAAAGGGGGAGATTGTCACAATTCAAAATACTTGTCTTCTTCCCTTCCTTTCCTTTTCCCGCTTTAACTCATATTATATTACATTTTTAGAGGTAGTTAGTAGTTGGTAATGTAGAAATGATGGCAGCAGGTGTCGAGCTTGTAAAAATTTATTCTTTGTTAATTTTTACGTATTTTAAGAGTTTTTGTGCTGTGCGCGGGGATTGAGTTGTCGACTCTCGATCAAGACGGTCAAAGTGTCTCCAGTGTCGGGCTCAGAATTATTTCTTATTTATGATCGTGGATCGATTATCGTTTACCGGTTAAATTACTTCGAGTGCTTCGATCCCGTCATATCACCAGTTAGGTGGATATTTGGTCACGTTCATTGCCCGATATTTTGGACTTGGTGCTGTTGCCGTCGCCTGCACCGAGTCATCGCCCCTCAAACCCATTTTGGGGGCCATTGAGTAGCTGCTGGAGATCACCACCACACCATTCCGACGTCTTTGGAGACGTCCGCCTGCGTCCATCCCACCACGTCGAGGCAAATCAGTTAAGTACCCCGCAAAGACATTTTTGCCCTATTTTCACTCCACGTGATTGTTGGAAAAGACTATCTTACTTCGCTTATATTGAATACTACGAGACTCTCTGAACCTTGTTATAATTTGTGTGACAAGACTAGTAATATTTAGTATTATTTTGAGAAGTTATTCATGGTGGGTTAGTGCCCTTGAGTATCTAAAATTTTATGTACCGCCGCCCATGCACTTGCCGAACCTGTTAGAATCTTTACAAGTTTGTACGATTATTCTGTAGTAGAATATTTATTTAAGTATTAATGAATGGAGATCTCCCGTATCGTAATTTTATTGAAAGTTATTTTGAACTATATTTTTGTGCCATGTTGTAATGCAAGTTCGATGCCTGTTTGTCATCTGTATGTCAATCTAGGAGTAAATTATAATTATTTATCATGTTTATCTACATATGTGAGTTTTCCTTATATTGAATCATCATTCAACGTTTCCGTAACCACTCACCCTTATTTTCTCGGTTTTAACATCACCAAAACTGAGTGGCGCCCCTCCTATCCCATTTATTTTGCAGGTATTTTGACAAATGACAGTAAGTATAATTTTGGTTATCCCTTACGAACCCACAATTGTACTTGATTTGCGTACCCCCTCTCCCAGTAGCAGTCGGTGGCCGAGTCATCTAACTAAAATTGCTGACAATCAAATAATATTGTAGCAAATTGGCGCCCAACGTGGGGCTCCCTTAATTTACAAAAGGGCAAAGGGTTCAAAATTTTTAAAGGGCCAAAACTTTATCAAGGTGTAATTATTTTGTCTCCACGTCTCTCTTAAATCATTATCAGTCTAAATTTAATTTATATTGAGTACAAATAAATTTCAAAATTAATTCGGTATCGTCCGATAAAATATTTGGAAACATGGAAGTCAACCGGTTAAGTAGAGATGAACTCGAATATGAACTATCGGTACGCGGCGTTGAAAATACCAGTATTCTTACAATACAAGTAATGCGGCAAGAACTCGTTAAGAAATTCAAACGCGAAGAAATAGGGGACTTAACTGACCAAAGTACTACGGCCCGCGATCCTTCCAAGGAACTAGATATTTGCGCGGCAAAATTTAAAGAAGTTAGGGCATTAGGATTAGAATTTTCGGGAAAATCGACAGACGGAAATTTTAAGAAAATTTCTACAAAATTAATACATATCATAAATAGATTATGTCGTATAGAGACATCCGAGGCGGCTGAGTTAAAAGGTCCAATAAAAGTACTTTTAGTGGAAATTAGAGAATTCGAACAAGAATTTATAGATCGGGTTGATGAAAATGATAACGCGGAAACGAAAATTAATGTTGTTGAAACCGTTGAAAATAATAAAACTCGTAAGAAACAAATACCGGTGAGTCAATGGAATATTACATTTAACGGTGAAACCGGATTAAGTGTCAATGCTTTCCTTGAATTAGTAAATGATTATAGAGTATCGCGAAATATTAGTGAAGATGAACTATGTAATTGTGCGGTCGAATTATTAAAAGGCAGGGCCTTGACGTGGTATCGGTCAATGCGGCATAAAATCAAATCTTGGGACGAGTTTGTAAAACAATTACGAGAAGAATATGAGCCGTACGATTATGAAGTAGAGTTGTGGGAAGAAATTAGAAACAGAACGCAAGGACAAGACGAGTCCATCGGTGCATACTTTGCGTGTATGATTAATCTATTTTCTCGCTTACCAACTAAACCTTCTGAAGAACAAAAATTACAAGTATTACGAAGAAATATTGCACCCTACTATATACATGCTATGGGGTTACAAGATATTCATACCGTCGATAAATTACGCGAGATTTGCAAAAAATTGGAAAATAATAGATTAATGGCCGACAAATTTCACCCTCCGCCTTCCGCACGGCGTAATTTACTTGAACCGGATCTTAGCTATCAAGGTCGCGCGCGGGTCACTCATGTAAATACTTCAGAGGTTCGAAATAATTCTTTTACTCAACCTAGAAGTCAACCCACTTGTTGGAATTGTAGGAAGACTGGCCACCTATATAGGGACTGTGGGCCACCGTTAAATAAATTTTGTTATGGATGCGGATTGCAAAATTATACCAAGGCTACTTGTACTAGATGCAACAATTCGGGAAACGGAAGTCGAAGTTCTTCTTTTCGAACCGGGGATCGAACTTCATAAATACGGTTCAACAACAAAATGAATGGAAATCTTGGTTAGATTTTATTTCTATTAATACCGCTAAATCAGAAATAGATTATATTTTGTCAAATGTTTATGGCGATAACCGACCTTATGTAAATATTAAAATTTTCGGAAACCAATTCACGGGACTTTTAGATTCGGGTGCGAATAGATCAATTATAGGGGAAAGAATTTGGAATATATTAAATAATTTAGGTATAAAATTAAGGGAAGATAATAATATAGAATGTATAGTTGCGAATGGGATTAAATGTAAATGTTTAGGTTATGTAAGCGTTCCAATTACATTAAATAAATGTACAAAACTAATAGAATTATTAGTCATTCCATCGATAAGTCAAGAATTAATATTAGGAGTCGATTTTTGGAATTTAATGAATTTAAATGTCGATGTTTGTCGCGGCGAATTTTCGATGTATAATGTTGACGAAATAGAATCGCAGTCGGGGGTGAATAAGGAAAATTTGACGCCTATGCAAAAATTAAAACTCGATGAACTAATTTGTCATTATTTTAAAAAGATGAAAAAGGGTTTAGGGTGTACTACTCTCGTTGAGCACGAAATATTAACGGATGCCGAGCCAATAAAACAACGTTATTATCCTGTGTCGCCTAAAGTTCAGGAACAAATTAACCTTGAGCTTGACGCCATGTTAAAAGACGGTGTAATTGAACCTTCAAAAAGTCCTTGGGCGAGTCCTATAATTCTAGTAAGGAAATCGGATAATTCGTATAGATTTGTGGTGGATTATAGGAAAATAAATGCGGTTACACAACGCGATGCATATCCCCTCCCGTATGTTAATAATATCTTAGACAAATTAAAAGATGCACGTTACTTAACATCTCTTGACATAAAGTCAGCATTTTGGCAAATTCCTGTTAAAAAGTCCTCTCAAGACAAAACTGCGTTCACTGTGCCAGGTCGTGGACTATTTCATTTTAAAAGAATGCCTTTCGGTCTACATAATTCGCCTGCCACTTTTCAACGGCTTATGGACCGATTATTTGGTCATGAATATGAACCATATGTATTTGTCTATCTAGATGATATAATCATCGTGACGCCGTCCTTTGAAAAACATTTAGAAATTTTAGCTCAAGTCCTAACAAAAATTTTTGAGGCCGGGTTAACGTTGAACAAAGAAAAATGTCATTTTTGTCGCCCGGAACTTAAATACCTTGGCTACGTAGTAAACAATACAGGATTACATGTGGACCCAGATAAAGTTAAATCAATTTTAGAAATTCCCGCTCCTAAATCTGTAACAGAGATTCGACGTTTTATGGGTACAGTTAGTTGGTATCGGCGTTTCATTCCCGATTTTTCAACTTTAACAGCTCCCATTTTTGAACTAGTTAAGAAAAATAGACCTTTTATATGGTCTAAAGACTGCGAACGCGCATTTAATTTAATAAAAGAAAGACTAATATCAGCTCCTATTTTGAATTGTCCGGATTTTACGAAACCATTTATTGTACAATGTGACGCATCCGGGTATGGTATCGGCGCGGTGCTCTCACAAAAATATGATGACGAAGAACATATAGTATGTTATGCTAGCCGAAGCTTAAATAAACAAGAGAGAAATTTCACAGTTACTGAGCGCGAGTGTTTGGCGGTTATTTGGGCCGTGGAAAAATTTAGGGAATATTTAGAAGGCGAAAAATTCACAGTAATCACCGATCATCACTCCTTGATTTGGTTAAATAATTTAAAAGACCCCACCGGACGTCTTGCGCGTTGGGCCGTTCGTTTACAACAGTACAATTTCGAGATCATACACCGTAAAGGAAAAGAAAACTTAATGCCCGATTTGTTATCACGAGCTGTTAGCACTGATTTAAATTTAATCACCGTAACCGACCCCATCATAGACCCATGGTATAGACAATTATTAGGAAAAATTCAAGAAAAACCGGAAAATTTCCGTCGTTGGAAAATTGTGGACGGTCAACTTTTTAAATATGTACTGTCTAGAATCGAATCAGATTGGAAATTAGTTATTCCCAAGGAACTTCGAAATCAAGTACTGTACGAATGTCACGATAATCCCACTTCCGGTCATCTCGGTGCATACAAAACATTTCACAGAGTTTCAAATTTGTATTATTGGCCAAGGTTATTTGCCGATGTAAAGTCTTATGTTCGTAAATGTCAGGTTTGTCAGTGTCAAAAACCATTACAAAATCCGAAACTTGGTTTTATGGGTAATCGACCCTTAATTAGTCAGCCATGGCAACTCATTAGTTTAGATTTCATGGAATTTCCCCGCTCGTTATTAGGTCACACGTGTCTGCTCGTAGTGTCTGATTATTTTTCGAAATATGTACTTTTATTCCCCGTACGTAACGCCACTGCTAAGAAACTGTGCGAAATTGTGGAACAAAAAATATTTTTAGTATATGGGGTGCCTCAAATAATGATTACAGATAATGGTAAACAATTTGTAAGCCATGATTTTAAAAATTTAGCAAATATGTACCGTGTTAAAATAAGTTATAATGCTAATTATCACCCACAAAATAATCCTGCGGAACGCGTGAATCGTACCGTGAAAACCATGATCCGTTCTTATTTGGATGGAAATCATCGCAAATGGGACACATATTTAGCTCATATAGCTTGCGCGATAAATACAGCGACCAGCGAAGTGACTCGTTATACCCCTTTTTATATTAATTTCGGTAGAGAACATGTAATCTCGGGTGATTATTTTTCAAAATCTAAATCGACGGATATTCCTGATACAGATCGATCTTCGATCGGGAATAAAAATTTAAAACTTATATTTACCGATATTCAAAATAGACTTCGTGCAGCTCATGAACGTAACAAAAAATATTATAATTTACGGCGTAAACCAAATGAATTCCGCGTTGGTCAGATGGTCTGGTTAAGGAATCATGTCCTCTCGGATGGAAGCAAATTTTTCGCAGCGAAACTCGCACCAAAATTTACCGGACCATACCGAATAAAACAAAAAACTTCCAGCGTTACTTATGAATTAGAAACTTCAGATGGAAAGCCAAAGGGAAATTGGCACATTAAAGATTTAAAAGAGACTGGTTCAAACTAAAATTACTATTTAAATTCACGTTTGATTCTTTTTTTTTGTTGTTTTTTTATACGAAAGGGGGAGATTGTCACAATTCAAAATACTTGTCTTCTTCCCTTCCTTTCCTTTTCCCGCTTTAACTCATATTATATTACATTTTTAGAGGTAGTTAGTAGTTGGTAATGTAGAAATGATGGCAGCAGGTGTCGAGCTTGTAAAAATTTATTCTTTGTTAATTTTTACGTATTTTAAGAGTTTTTGTGCTGTGCGCGGGGATTGAGTTGTCGACTCTCGATCAAGACGGTCAAAGTGTCTCCAGTGTCGGGCTCAGAATTATTTCTTATTTATGATCGTGGATCGATTATCGTTTACCGGTTAAATTACTTCGAGTGCTTCGATCCCGTCATATCACCAGTTAGGTGGATATTTGGTCACGTTCATTGCCCGATATTTTGGACTTGGTGCTGTTGCCGTCGCCTGCACCGAGTCATCGCCCCTCAAACCCATTTTGGGGGCCATTGAGTAGCTGCTGGAGATCACCACCACACCATTCCGACGTCTTTGGAGACGTCCGCCTGCGTCCATCCCACCACGTCGAGGCAAATCAGTTAAGTACCCCGCAAAGACATTTTTGCCCTATTTTCACTCCACGTGATTGTTGGAAAAGACTATCTTACTTCGCTTATATTGAATACTACGAGACTCTCTGAACCTTGTTATAATTTGTGTGACAAGACTAGTAATATTTAGTATTATTTTGAGAAGTTATTCATGGTGGGTTAGTGCCCTTGAGTATCTAAAATTTTATGTACCGCCGCCCATGCACTTGCCGAACCTGTTAGAATCTTTACAAGTTTGTACGATTATTCTGTAGTAGAATATTTATTTAAGTATTAATGAATGGAGATCTCCCGTATCGTAATTTTATTGAAAGTTATTTTGAACTATATTTTTGTGCCATGTTGTAATGCAAGTTCGATGCCTGTTTGTCATCTGTATGTCAATCTAGGAGTAAATTATAATTATTTATCATGTTTATCTACATATGTGAGTTTTCCTTATATTGAATCATCATTCAACGTTTCCGTAACCACTCACCCTTATTTTCTCGGTTTTAACATCACCAAAACTGAGTGGCGCCCCTCCTATCCCATTTATTTTGCAGGTATTTTGACAAATGACAGTAAGTATAATTTTGGTTATCCCTTACGAACCCACAATTGTACTTGATTTGCGTACCCCCTCTCCCAGTAGCAGTCGGTGGCCGAGTCATCTAACTAAAATTGCTGACAATCAAATAATATTGTAGCAACATAACTGTAGTTTTGAACAGTATATTTTAGTAAATTAATAATCATATATAAGTCACGTACAAATCAAAATCTTAACAATTAACTAGTGACATTTTTGTTACCATGACAACAACGTCATTCAGACAAGAACAAAATGCCATGATAACATAATGACAGCTGACAGTACAGTGTGCTTATTAAATTAACATTATTCAACAAACATAAAAGCACTTTTAACACGTACATCATACAATGACTATATTTTATCTACAAACACTATTTTTTCATTTAAATTTGTATTTCTAATAATTTTTTGACATGTCAAAAATGTCAATTTGTTGTTCAATTTGTCATTACCAATGTAACTAATTCTCTTTTAGCATTGGTATTAAAAGTACAATGATCTGTCCCTTTTAACACTGGTAATTTTAAGTCTAAAAATAAACGTTAAAAACCCCACTATTAATAGTGTTTGTAGACCCATCAGCAATTTCGTAAAAGAAAATAAAATAATCTGTTCTTGAACATCAATAAATTTTGGAACTCCGAACAACACAATAATCGTGAATTATTACATGAACTGTTATGATTGCTTCGAAAATACAACAAAAAGAAATTAATAACGACAATAATTCGTTAGCAGCTGATTGAACAAAAAATATCACAATTGAGTATAGGCATGGGTGAGCAACAGTACAATCAATCAGAATTTATAATCAGAACATAAATTTTAAAAGATAAAATTAGTTACCTCTGCACTTCTAGTTAAAAATAAAGAGAACAGGTTAATATTAGAATGAAACAGGTACCAGATATACCTATCTATTATGCATATTGTAAAATTGTCGTACATTCTATTGCACGTACAAATAATAACGATAGGTAAGAATGAAAACAGTTCATAAATATTTCAACAAGGTTTAATTTTCCGTTACGCGATAATAGGGTTCCTCACATTAACACATTACACCATTTGTTATTTACATTAAAAACAATCCTTAAAACTATATGATAGGGACTATCAAAGTTTAAAAAAGTTATTAGATTTAATATATTCAATTTTTTAATGCCTTTAACCTCGTCTTAATACGAGTATATACGTGTATTTTATTCAAAATATTCCAAATTCTAACTATATTCAAACTTTATTGGAATCCGGAATCCATTTTCAACTAAATGAATGTAAAAAATAACGAAACAACGAAAGTACTCGTAAACCAAATAATACATGTGTGAATTTTTGATTCCACGCCAGATAAAAAACACTCATATACTGTTTGATCTGCAAAATGTTGAGAAATTTTGGTTCATGGAGGGTGAAAAAGTCTGTTTGGACTCTTATGGTCAAGATCACAATTGCAAATTTTCTATTATTGAAACTTTTATCACTATACTTGATTTTACGTACAAAAAGTGTTAGTTTAGGAAGGGTTGTAAATTCTGTACTTTTATTGGTCAGAATGCAAACCTAGCTCTTAAAAAGGAAAAAATATCTCCTACTAGTTGTCAGTTATCAAATACAATCTACAGAATTAAGCGACGTTTAACCATGTTTTGTTGTAATGTTTAATATTCAGGTCTTCTACATTTTTACCAGATAAAAATATTTATATTGACAAAGTTTGGTTTCACGAATTTAAATTCTGTTATTACCTTATTACCTACTATCACTACTAGGCATTTCTTGTCACGATTCCTACCAATTATTTATTAAAACTGTATTTTTGGTAAGTAGTGCCAGGAATATACTAAGTGTAATCGTACTTCGGGAAAAAAATTAAAGGGCATATAGTACTGACCAAAATGAGTAAAAAAGGCTTAATTAACATGGGTCCGATTTTCTATAGTTTCCGAGATATAAGGCAGTGAAAAATGAGTTTTTACGGGGTTTACCTATGCTATCTCGAAAACTATAAGAGTTACGACTTCGATTAAATAAGACTTTTTGGTTTACCTTTCAGAGGTCAACTTAGATGTGTATTTCTATATTTAAAAAAGAAATCAAATAATTGTACTAAGTTAAATGTTGCGGCAACCTTGACCAATATTTGATTTTCAAATAACTTCGTTACTATTAGAAATTGAGAAAAATGTTTCATATAAAATTTTATTGTTTTTTATAATGTATTTACTGACATAAACAAAATTTTGTTCAATCACTATCTTTAATAATTTTCTTCGATTCTAATAGTAAATGGCTCTTTCTCGGAAACAGTTGAAGATCGGACCCATGTTGAGTAAGCCTTTTTTTACTCTTTTTGTCAGTACTACATGCCCTTTGATTTTATTCCTGATGTTTGATTACACCCTGTATACCTACCTATATAAATAAGTTACTAATATTCGAAAAGAAATTGTGAGCGTCATTGTATCTCCCTCACGTCGTCTTAGCCCTAGTTAGTTTTACAAAAGCTCTGTTTGTTGACATATACTTTGTTATACTAGCGTTAACTTTGTTATACTAGCGTATTTTTGACAAATTATGCAACATGACATGGTCGCTGACAACCATTTTAGAACTAGAATTAACTAGAAATAACTTATTTGCACTGACTCTCGAGGTATTGTAAAGAGTGCAGAACGCTGTAGTCGGGACAAATGTGAAGAAATCACAACAATATATGCGTTTTATAACCTACAAATATAGCGTGTTATTCTGCATTGTTTGTCAATCATGGAAGAAATGGATGATATAATGGTATATACAATGGAAATGTGAATGACAGTCCTCACATTATCTCGTTTTCTGACTGTCACTTCAGTGCACACTCATTTTATCTACACCACCCTGCACTGTACTGCACTGACACAGCTTTAGCTGGGCATACACGATACGGTTTACCGGAAGGTGGGTCTTCCGGCTACTAAACCGGAAGGCTAAACCTGTACTCTCGGCTGAGACATACATGCTACGTTTTTGCAGCGGGTTTTAGTCAGTCTTTAAAGTGTGGCCTGTTAGCATATTCAAGATGGCTACTAAAGAAGATTTAATTTTAATAGAATTGGCAGTTGCTTTGCTTTACTACACAAAAAACAAAAATTAAAACGCAAACTTTCAAAATGGGTGAAACATTGGTTGGACCGAGAAGCACATTTCCATCTAATAAATGAACTCCGATTAGAACCAGATGACTATCGAAATAATTTACGTATAGACTAAGAATCATATACGGTGTTGCTAGAGCTTGTTTCGCCATTAATTCAGAAGGAAAATTATTGAATTGCACTTTTTTTGACTTAACTCTCGGCCTGTACTCTCGTTACTGGGCATATACGTTACGATTTGCATGGGTTATGACGCGACCGGCCGGCAGAATTCAAGCGCTGACTGTTCAGGCCTTCCGTTCGATATATCCACTAACTACGACTTACCTTCCAGATTAAAAGCCGAAAGGCCTGTCTGCCGGTAAACCTTATCATATATGCCCACTTTGCCTGACTTGTCAACGAACAGAGTTAAACACATGCTTTTGTATAAAAGTGAAATATTTGTGGGTACATAGTACCTATGTACATGAATTAATAATTATGACACTGGAAGATCTTATCCTGATGGAAATATAAATGTATACCCAAGATTAATTTATTGAATAAGATTTTCGGTAAAACCAGTAAATAATTCTAATAGGATGTATTAAGATAATGTACCTCCTTGTGCACTGTGTGAATCATCCTATTATTTGTAATATAGGCTTTAGTAAAGTGTAAACTAACGTAACAATCCAATCTCATTTTTCGAGTTATAATACTTCTATTAACGTCAGTTGAAATTTATGACGCTTCCTTATTAAAATAGTCTCCCGCGCTGGTGTGATTCCTGGTTATGGCTATTTGATACGGAGTTAAATAGTAAGAAGCTCTGGTTATCTGGGGCCACATAAATAAAATGCTCCATCACAGAGGAATAAATTCCGGAGAAACCACGCGGCCGACAGCCCCGCTCTTTAATCTACATTTAATAACTCTTATTCATAATCCACTGTAATCATGCCGCCTTCGACTTCAACGTCAAGGCGGACCAGACTAACGTAACATTACGAGTAATAAAAACTTTAATTTTTTAAATACTTTACTTAATGTTTAATGTGTAATTAAATGTAGGTAGATAAAGATTTGTCAGATTTTATTAGATTCACTTATACGGTTTATAGAGACAATAAATCCCACAACATTTTGCATGAACAAAATTTGTATGTAAAATATTCGAGTTGTTAACCGGGAATTTTGTCTTCTTAGAAGAAGCGATATATTATTTTAATAGTGTGCGAAATACATCTTCTTGAAACTACTTGTCGCTCCGCTTGACGTTCAAACCGTGATGCATATATTATTTTCAGACGACTATTGTGATAAGTATGACATATCAACGAAGTAGCTCAACACTGAAAGTTGAAATTATGACATTAGTGTTACGATTTATTGCATATCGTAATAGCTGACATGACTGCTATGTTATAATGTCATTATTTTCTAGCTAGACAAAATTTATTTTATTTTAAATATTTTAATTAGTTTTGAAATATAGTTTCATTAAATAGATACATAATTTTATTAAATAAACATGTAGATAATTATTCGTTTTGTAAATAAAGTAAAATTTATTTATGCTCGTCTAAAAAATAATGTTCGTAACATCTATGAAATTCAAATATCTTAGCTCGTATGTATTGACTTGCACTCGCATGATATTTGTTATTTTTCATAATCTGTTACGATAATAACAACTATATTATTATCATTCGCATCCAAACCATACATTGAGAGTACCTACAAAAGATTCCTAGGTTTTATTTATTATAAACAGATATACATATTGGACGTTTCGGGAAAATAATAGCCCCATTTTCAACAAAGGCAGTATATAATAAAATTGTTACATATTTTATTTATATCCATTTTGACATTGTCAATTTAATACCATGAAATTAAAGTCTCATTCACAACACGAAATTAGTGGTAAGTGTGAGAAGTTATAGTTAGCATAAAAAGCGTTCACAATAACGAAATTAGCGCATCGCAGGTCTGCGCCAAGTTCAGTTAGCGCAAGATTTTGTAAGCTCCAAACTTATAGTTAATGGTTAGTTAACACAGTAGCCAATCGCAGAACAGAGTAGAATGAAATACATATACTGTAGAAAAGGAAAGATGTTTTGACATTTGTTGAGTTTGACAGTTGTTTTAAAAGAAATATTTTACATTTGTGTTGAAGTAGAAATTGATAATGACATTATTATTGTTATAAACATTTTTCAAATGTACGTCTTATTATAGAAATAATATCAGTTTTGTATGTTATAAACAATATAAGCTTCTTCTGTTGAACTGTTTTATACAATAAAAAAGCAAAAAAAGAAAGATATACAAAAATATAAATAATAATCGAATCTGTTAAACAAGAAGTATAAAATTAAATGTCTTAAATTTTTTGAATCAATTATACTATTTTACTAAAAAAATAGTTATTCGTAGTCTTTAATTTCATGTATTATGGACGCTGTTTACCAATCTTTAATTACTAAATATAACCAGTAACTGTAACTACTAACACAAACTACTAATTTCGTATTGTGAATGAGGCTTAATATATTTTTTTTTTTGTTTTGGGAAATAACACAAAAACTAATAACGAGAATAGTTAGATAATGTCTGATATGTCAAAAACACAAAATGTAAAATTCGAGCATTTGTTTTGAATTCGAGTTTAAACATGGTTGATTTATGGACAAAAAATTAGAAATATAATATCAGAAGAGAAATTTTGAATTTATTCCTCTTCACAGACTAGTACATTTCGAATAGTAATATCATTATTCCAAATATCATAACATGCAGTTATGTATATTAGCTTTTATTCCATGAAATAATCGTCATAATTTAATTTTAAAAAAAGTACATAGAATTATATCTAATTTCTACGTTTAAATTTTCCCATCGAATCAGTCTTACTCATAGGATATGATTTGTACTTTTTATTCAGGTTGCACAAGTAAATGTATCCCTAGTTCTTGTTGAAAATTTCAATTTTTTGTTTGTCATTTCGAATTTCAAAAGAAGATTCTTTTCACACTAATGCGTTTATCTGTCACTTTCTCGCATTAATGTGAAAAAGTGTCATCAGTTAATCTGCACAGATAACCTCTGATACGACTTTTTTGCTAGAAAATGTTGAATGCAACTAGAAAAAAATCTTGTATGTGATTCATTGCAGAATCGCACATGTGACGTGCTGTCGAACTCAGTTCGACAGCACGCATCCCTGACCATTTTTTCCATAGGAGTCAAAAACTTTATATGAAACAATGTGAAAATGTTACCTAAACTGTTTTTATCTATCAGCTGATAAATTAAAAGAACTGCCATAATAACTTATATGAAAACTAGGATGCCAGCTAGACAAAAAAAATAATCTAAAAACTACTCGTAGGTAGAATTTTCCCAGAAAAAGTACAACGGACATTAGGTTAGGTTTTAAGATATGTTTTTTTTATAATTGCTTCAGTATAACGAATATTTTTTCTTAAGGTATGTAAATTATGTAGTATTTTGGTCCCATAAACTAATTTTTAAATTTATTCTATTTTGTATTAATAGAAAAGAAATAACTATGGTATTTTTCAACAAAAAGATAAACAAATGTTTGACATTTATCTGTAAAACTTTGTTAGCTTTGATTTTTTGTGTTATTTTCTTTTTAACGTTTTATAACAGATTAGAAAATGTAGAATAATTATTTGGGATCCAACCTAAATGTTTAAATCGTAGAAATGGGCTTTAGGATCCAGGACAAATTTATTTAAACGAAGAAAGAATTGTGAAAAATTCATGGACCTCGCTGGGATTCGAACCCAGAGCCTCCCAATCTCTAGCCGGGCGCTCTAACAATTGAGCAACGAGTTCCCGTTGAAGTCTATGAATCTTTCACATGCCTTTTTACATATCGTAACGAGTATACTCTCACAATTTGAGAGATAAATACTCAACGCTAACATTGCGCAGTAAATATTATATTATTGTGAACTTTAAGCCGTCACACACACGTAGAATAATTATTTAGGATCCAACCTAAATGTTTAAATAGTAGAAATGGGCTTTAGGATCCAGAACAAATTTATTTAAACGAAGAAAGAATTGTGAAAAATTAATGGACCTCGCTGGGATTCGAACTTCAATTGGTAGAGCGCCCGGCTAGAGATTGGGAGGCTCTGGGTTCGAATCCCAGCGAGGTCCATGAATTTTTCACAATTCTTTCTTCGTTTAAATAAATTTGTCCTGGATCCTAAAGCCCATTTCTACGATTTAAAGATTAGAAAATGCTTGCACAGGTTATAGGTTATAACAAATTTAGACACGCCATGGCTATTGCTATTAATAGGAAATTGGCAACAGTCTACAAAAATAGTATATTCTACAACAAGTGATGGAATGGCGAATGGCCCATATTCCACACGAGCAAAAAGTTTATAGTCCGACCCGAAGGCGAGGACTACGGTTTGCCGGTGTAGATTATGCCATTCCAAACGTGTTGTAGACTATTCTTCTCCAACAAGATTTTAGAAATCATATAAAAATGTTGACTGATTATAACAATTATCATATACCATCAAAAAAGGTCCCTTATTTCTGGTGGTTTACATTCCATATCTATATATTCATTGCCACTTGACATTTTTCTCTACAAAATGTTATTTAGTTAATTTTTTAAGTAATATATTATTATTAAATATTTAGATAAACTTACTGCTCTAGAGATCTCTAAAAATTTGAAGAAGTTAACAGAAAACTACAAACTACTTTAATACGTCAAACGCGAATTAAGAAATAAATAAATAAATGTAAAACAAGTCATAACCATGGCAACCGAACCAAGATATTTGATATTCCACGCTAATATGTGGCTAAGGAGATTGTGATTTGTCGAAAGCCGTGTGGAATTATTCCAAACGTCATACGGAATTATACCACATGGTTTGTTGGAATAATATTGATTCCAACACAACTTTTAGTTGTGGAATGTGTAGTTTCCAAAATAATGTTGGAGAAACTAATTTCATACCATAATCTCCTATGTACACCTTCAAAAAAAAGAACACCCATATCTAAATAATAAATAACATGTTTTTTTTTTTAATTTTGTTATATAGCCATACTTCATATTCATATTTATTACATTATTAACGGATTTCCTCGTTCAACATGTATTTGAAATCCATATACAGGCTGTTTCAAAAATACTGTAAAAAAATTAAAATAAGTAAAAAAGCTTAATTAACATAGGACTGAACTTCAACTGTTTCGGAGAAACGCAAAAAATCGAAAAAAACTGACAACGCTAGTGATCGAACAAAATTTTGTCTATGTCAGTAAACGTTTTTTTTTTCATTTACTAATAGTTATGAAGTCATTAGAAAATTAAATATTATTTGATTTTTTTAAAAAAAACAAAAGCCAGCTAAGATGACCTCAGAAAGGTAAACAAAAAATCCCATTTCATCAAAGTCGTAACTCTTATAGTTTTCGAAACAGCAGACGTAAACCCCGTAAAACTCATTTTTCACACTCTCAAATCTCGAAAACTATATTGGTCAGTAATATATGCTCTTATATTTTTTTTACAATATTTTTGAAACACCCTGTATATATAAAAGTGTGGAATATTACTATATGATGTCAGGGTAGTAAGAATGTTGTTGAAGAGAAAGTGATTATTTTTGTGGTTGATGTTATTATTTGTGCTAACCCACTAAGTGGGAAATGCGTGACTTTATATATATATATATATATATATATATATATATATATATATATATATATATATATATATATATATATATATATATATATATATATATATATATATATATATATATATATATATATATTACACGATTAATTACATCTAATTACCTTTGTACCTAACAAAATCTTGTATACCGGTCGGATATGTCCACTGCCCACTACTCTTGTTTTCCAAAATAACTAGCCTGCGCAGGTCAAGATCAAAGTAGGCCTACAGTAGAGGTCCACACAGGCCGTCAAAGGGCCGCCGCGTCGGAATGATCCTGATTAATGTTGGTAATGAACGGTAATACAGCCACACTGACTTAAATATCAAGAAGGCCACGATGTATCACGCATTCACGCACCAAAAGTAACATCGTAATTAACTTCTCCGCGATCAGAAACAGTACAGTCAGTAACGGGAGTTTTTATTACTCAAGATTATGATATGAAATAGCCAGAAGGGATTGAGAAACTTACTGATTTTTAGGAAAGATATTTTTAACGTATAATTGCTAGTCATTTCAAACCAACATACAGCATTTTTTTTGCCATTAAACACAACTCCAAATCAGCAATTTAAAATCACTCAAACGCAGTTATACATCAGTTACTGAAATAAGTGTATTTACTGCACACGTAGGTACACTTTTCACCTAAATGATATTTAAATATTTAAAATACTTTATTCGTTTTATTAGTTTATTTAAGTTTCAATTGTATTTTTCTCAATATTTTTCTAATGTAAGGATATAAAATGATAGCATGATAGAATACAGAAAAAAATATTTTATCGAATGGGCTTACAAAATATATACCATCCCACTTAAAAAAAGTGTAACTTTATGTTATAGGTTGATACCCACTGGTTAATTTTTTTATTTCTTTTTCTATTTGCAATAATAAAGAAAATAATCGGGATGTTCCGTATTCGAGAAACAGCTTTGGCTGTTGAATCATTTCCCATCTCGGATGTAATTTTTAATCAAATCGAATAATGAAGTGATACTTTACTGTTTTATTATTAAATCCATTGTTTTCGCCTGATAAATTCAATAACATTTTTGCTGTTTGAAATGAATGAACATAGATTAGTTATACATAGTCATTCGAAAGAGCTTAAAAAGTGCTCTAATGCAGTAGAAACCAAAATCTAGTGTATATCGTACTTGGAAGTTATTTGCAAGAATAAAAATCTGATGTGGCCAACACGTAACCTCTCGTCAAATATTTTACCAGGTTGTACGCATAAAACGAAAACTATTTTTATTTGTAAATACATATATACATACGTCTCAATACAAAATAATTCTCACATATATTTGCAAAATCTATGGGATATTTTAATATAAATTATGCACAATACATGCATTTTCTTTATATTCAATATCCTGAAATTTTCTTTTTCTAGTTTCCTTTTCTTTTTCTTTATATTTGTAATTTTTTCGCAAATTCCTTTTATATTCTTTTTTAGGCATATTCTTTTTTTATTTTCATAATCTTCATAATGAAGTACAAATATTTTTGATAGTGGCATACAAATATTTTTGACAGTGACATTTATGTGTCAATTAAAATCATTTGAATTTCTTGCCTTGAAGTATTTTGATCTGAGAATTTTTACATCAAATTATTTTATATGAATTTCTTTATCTCTAAATCTATAGAAGATATAATAATGAATTTATATTTATCGAATAAAGAATTGAACGTTCTTTAATGTAAGTATTTACATAAATTTTCGATAAATAATATTTTGCAAAACTTAATCAAATTTTCCCATTATTGTTAGATTGAGGAGTCCGTAGTTAAAAATGACTTAAATTTCCGCCTGTATATAATGATCCACGATTTTTTACCTCTCGCTAAGAGAGGTATTGAATTCATACTAAAAATCGCATATCCAGATTTTAGTGAATAAGCACGTTTTAAGGTCCGATTATAACATTTTTCCGATGATGTCCGTATGTGTGTGTGGATGTTGGATTCACGATTTCTCAAATACTATAAGACTTAAGACATTTTTAACTACGGATTCCTGAATCTAACAATAATGGGAAGAGTTGATTGTTTTGGTAACAATTGGACAACCGGAAGTAGTAGTTACAAGAAAAACTCATCTAAATATTATTTATCGAAAATTTATGTAAATAGTTATATAAAAGAACGTTAAATTCTTTATTCGATAAATATAAATGCATAATTATATCTTCTACAGATTTAGAGATAGAGAAATGCATATAAAATAATTTGATGTAAAAATTCTCAGATCAAACTACTTCAAGGCAAGAAATTCAAATGTTTGTAATTGACACATAAATGTCACTGTCAAAAATATTTGTATGCCATTGTCAAAAATATTTGTACATCATTATAAAGATTATGAAAATAAATAAAAAGTCAACAACGCAAAAGAATATACGTAAAAAAGAATATAAAAGGAATTTGCGAAAAAATGACGAATATAAAGAAAAAGAAAAGGACAATAGAAAAAAAAATTCAGGATATTGAATATAAAGAAAATGTATGTATTGTACATAATTTATATTACAATATCCCATAGAAATTGCAAATTTTTTGTGAGAATTATTTTGAAGTGAGACATGAATATATGTGTTTTTATTTAAAAATATTTTTCGTTTTATGCGTACAACCAGGTAAAATATCTGGTGAGAGGTTATGTGCTGGCCACATCAGATTTTTTTAGATAAACAAAACTGTTAAATTGCTTCCTAGTTCTCGAGATCCCCTCGTTGGGGCATGTACTCATGGACATTCTATATAATACTATGTATTTGAAAATTAGTGATCGTTAGTTAATTGAAAGTGGAACTGTACTAAAAGACACTTAGAGATGGTGCGTTCGGCTTGCTAACGCTTTTCACTCTTTTGACTCCAAGTGTTCCTATAACCGTTCGGGTATGTACGATGGAGTAAATAGATCTCACTCCTTGAACGTTCGGGTACACGGAGTGGAGTTAAAAAAGTTAACTCCATTTACTCTACCTCTTTGCATGGGATTCATATGCGTATTAGGTTACTTTTTGGCGGCTAATAGAAAGTTTGAGTTTTAATTTTACAGGGTTCTATGCTAATCGTGCTAATTGTGATGTGTGCCTTAGTGCCTCGTTTGTTTAGTTATTTTTCTTTTCGGTATTGTAGTTGTAAGTATTTAAAAAAAAAATAGGTATTCATGCTGAGAAAATAGGGAAGAGTGATTTATTATTATTTTTAATTTTTATATAAAATTCATATGTTACATGGATTATAAAATAAATAAATAGGTAATTTTTAATGACAGCTGACAGTTTATTTACCACACTCCTGTGCAAGCCGAACGCTTACTATATGCTCCGAAAGATCTGAGATCACGTAACAACGCTCCGTGTTCCACTCCAACTCCATTAGAATTAACGCACCATAGAATTGACGACACACGCAAGAGAGAGATAGAAGATCTTGCATCCAAACCAACATCCCCTTGTCGTCTTACGTCCCTCCCAGTACTACCCGTCATTCTGTTTGCAAGTGCCATTCAGTGATATAACCTAATTCTCTATTATGATTTGTTTTGTTCGTTGTGTTTATTAAAAATGAGTTTAAAGCCAGAAGATGTGCCTGGGGCAACGTTTTTGTTTAATGATATTGAAAATCATTCGATAATACAACTAAAAATGATGGCTGGAATATAGAGCTGACAGTTCTTCTTTGTTTGGAAGTCCGAACGCAACCATTAGTTCTATGCTTTACAGCTAGAGGCGCTCGTGCAAATTGTAATTGTGACCAAGCCACAATACATTTTTCATAATAACATAAACATAACAACACCAAAGCAATAGTGATCACATTGCCTAATCCGCCTAATTTAGAAATAAATAATAATAAATATAGGTATAATACAATATATATATATATATATATATATATATATATATATATATATATATATATATATATATATATATATATATATATATATATATATATATATACATATAAAATGCAAGTTACATTTGACGGAAAAAATATACAGACTACTCTACGGCAGTCAAATAATGATCTATTTGGGCAATAACTTTTATCTAATATATCATGGTTATCGATATTGGTTATGTTATCCAGATCACCATATAATAACCATTTAATTAACAAAACAACAATTTCTGAAACATAATAATATTATTAGTAATATACTAATAAAATCATTACGATTTATTATCCATTGCTGAATGTGCCAATATCTATCTTTATTCGCAGTTTTCGATAATAACTACGTTTATCTCGACGTTTGAAGTCGCTTGAATTTAGTAAATCCCTTTTCAATTTTCGAAATAAACGTGCGAGATTAATATTTCACGCCGCTTGAAAATGTCAAGTCAAGCCTATAAAATAACAGGCTTGGACATATGAAGCGGCTTGACTTCTGTCGAAATAAACAGTGAAGCTTCAAATAATGTAACTACGCATGCGCACATCCGCAATGTGTTGCAGCGTTACTAAATTCATATCTTTTGTTAGTTGTTTGCATTTTACTTCATTTTATAAAAGTCGCGACATAAAACTTAGTACAATTGTCGAAAAGCGAAATATTTGGAGTGATGAAGAAACAAATATTTTTTAATGTTTTAGAAAGAGAAGACAAATAACATCATGACAATTTTTAGATTTTGGGGTTATATATCCAGCCTGAAATTAGATCATATACCTCACCCTGTCACCCTTTAGTCGATACGAGTTTAAAAAAGTTATCGTGCAGAGAGCACCACATAAGTAATTTTTGTGCTATTTAAAAATTAGATATAAATTTTAAATTGACTCCAGTCGGATGCAAACTCGGGACGTGCACAACCGGTTACAGAATGTATTCCGCCACACTACCCCAAATAATAATGTTAATATTTACATATTCTTTATAAATATACTCCATCGACAAAAATCTACAATAATTACTTATTATAGCGTTATAGGTAATAAGGATCCAGTCTCTTTAGAAATGATGCTCCATTCCATATTATGGCTATTTCCATGAAACTTAGAAAAATATACCCAGGTTTCTGGGAAGACTGTAGTCTACCAACTTGCACCATTTAAATGCAAAAATGTGTCCAAAACTGGTTGAATTCATGCTCCATGTACCACACACGAATTAAATGAACTCATATATCTGAAGTGCTATTTATTATGAGATATTTTAATAAAAAAAAAAATTTAGATAAGCGAACTGGTTGATGATATCTAGAGAAATAATACGGGCGCCATTATATCTGGAGAATGTTTTATTTTTAGGAAGACGGACGATATTAAAGTGGCTTCACATGAAGTAGTTCGTATCATTTTGTTGGAGTAATGTTCCCGATTCATCATTTTAATTGGACTATTGTCAAAACAGTTTGTCCGAAGCATTGTCTACAACGACAAAAACAATTAGAGATCAGATGAAGCTTTAACATAATTTCGCCATATATCATAAAAAAGAACATATAAGTTGATATCATCATATCAAGACAAATAAATAAATGAATCGTTTGTTTTTATTTTTGTTGGTTCATATTTAAGATGAATCAGGCTACAATTCAAGGATTCTTTTCAAGAAGAATAAGATTAATGAATTAATTATTTGCATACTTTTGCTTTTGTAAGGTACATTCACAAATGAAAATTAGGTTTAGATTTATGGTTTATACTTTAGATTTAATGACTTTGGGCGCATATTATGTAATGACTCCATTCGCACTTCAGAATTTAGGGTCTCTAAATCCAAATCATAAAGCTAAACATTGCAAGGTCCAAACTTTAGGTTTATGATTTAGTTTGACGTCACAAACTTCACCAATGAGAACGAGTCTGAATTGATATAGATATATACACCCATCTTTATTTATTATCCACTTGGAGGATTCGGGTTTTTAAACAAATGTAAGAAGAACATGGAGACTGGCATAACTTAATTGCTGATATATAATCAATAATGCTAAGCGAATGACAGTTTCACGGCGCACAGGTGTCTTGTTGAGTACTTCTCTACCGATATTTTAATCTTGTTTTTGAAGCATTTACATAGATGTCTGTACATATCAAAACTAATTCTCAGGTAATTTAAATTTACATTTATGAATGACTTACTTAAACCTAAACAAAAACCATAAACCTAATTTTCATTTGTGAATGCACCTTAACAGAAAACAAAACATATTATAACCTAATAAAAGCCAATGTAGCCGTGTTTCGCTTACATTTCAGTAATAACGATATGTCTTTACAATAGATGGTGCTAATTTGGGAAACGCTGGGTTTTAATATTGAAATTTATGAGCCAAATACAAATATTTAATATGTTATAAATAAGAATTATTTTATAACTTTGTGTCATTAAATCCAAGGCTTAGAACCGGAATCGAAAAAAAAAATATCGATATATATATATCGAGGGGTGGATCACTCCTTCAATTTTGTACAAAAGATTGTACAAGCATGGGATTGTAAGATGATTGTAATGATTGTATTCAAGAATGTACAATATTTGCAAAGATTGGATTGTTGTAATATTATTTATTTTATTAATCAGTATTACTTAATTTTACAATTTTTAATATAATGTTTGATTGCAGAATTCACTCAAATTCTTTATATTTTTTGATTATCTAAATTAAACCATGTCTTCTTTAAGAAAAAAAATAGTTGCCCTATTACTTGAGAAATAGTCCGTAGGTCACTAGATATAGGCGAAAATCTAAATTTTACAATCTTTTATTTTTACGTTCATTTCACAGCACATATATAACAATTGTTAAATTTATAAACATTATTTCTTAAATTGGGAAATGATCGGACACGCAGTCTAATATAAATAATTTATTTCCTGGCCTACGTTTCGACTGTATTACAGTCTTCCTCAGGGCTAGAAATGGTCAATGATGCCCTGAGGAAGACTGTAGTACAGTCGAAACGTAGGCCAGGAAATAAATTATTTATATTAGACTGCGTGTCCGATCATTTCCCAATTTTCCATTCTGCTACCAGTCGATCATCGTACTCCACATTATTTCTTAAATTTCGTTATAAATATGTCATTGCCTATTATGACGTCCATATAAAAATAATAAAATTAATTGAAACACAAGATTTTATAAAATTTTGAGAACTGAATAAAGAAATTATCAATTAAATTATCATTTTTAATGGTGTTTTTCAATTGTTCCATATAACAAACATAGTTTTAGTCCCCTAAAGATGTACAAATCAAAATCAAATATTATATATTTGAAAAATATTCGTAAAAATAAAAAAATGTAAAATTTACAAATTGCCTGTATCTAATGACAGTGATCTATGCATTTTTGCTCAAATCACAAAATATCTATCATTAAAATGTCCTCCTAACAGGACAAAATTTTTGTTTAATTGACTTCGTATCTTTTATATTTCTCGAGACCCCATGTTGGTCAAGTTATCCTGGACACGCTATATAAATATATAACTTTATATTACCAGTGACCGATCCGAAATCAATAATTTTTTACCTTTATATAGTTAAAACTGAAATAAATCAAACATACTAGCAAAAATAATGAATATAGCTTTGTGCATTTGCATTTCTGCAAAATATGTAATTGTAAAGACTGTACATGATTGTAATGATGACTGTAACTGATTGTAGCGTGATTGTACATGATTGTAAGGATTATAACTGACTGTAACGTGATTGTAATGATTTTAAATGAATATAGTGATCATAAGCAGCGATTGTAATGAATGTATCTATGATTATAAACGATTTGTACAATGATTGTGGGAGTGATCCACCCCTCGATATATATATATATATATATATATATATATATATATATATATATATATATATATATATATATATATATATATATATATATATATATATATATATATATATATATATATATTCAAACTTCGCACTTATTCTATATTCTCCATTTCAGTTGTCGATCTTTCCTTATTTGCGCGGTTTCGTAACGTAGTCGCAACTCGTCTTACGCAAAAGAGAATTTGGTTTGATTTTAATAATTATACGGAATTGAACCGGAAACCTTTTTTTTTTAATTAAACCGGAACGACAAGCGGAACCAAAAATAACGGATCGACGCCCTATTAAATCTATTAAAATTTATTTAAAAAGAGACAAATAGGTATTGCAAAGAATAAAATATTCTACTGTGTGTCTACTCGAACTTGAAATCTGTCACATAGGATATAAAATCTATTAATTTTAGAAGTCATATAAATATGAATACAAAATTTGTTCAGAATTAAGATGTAATAGTAATAAATTTCATGTAGACCCGGTTAATGTTTCTTAAGGATTTTTATTCATAAAAATCTAAATTTGCAATTTTAATACGATACATCTACCAAGGGTAGGCGGGCGAAATGTCAAAAAAATAATAAATGTGTCACATTAAAATTTTTTGTTGTAGTAAGATTAAAAGTATGATAGTATATGTTTTTAGAAGCCGTATGACATGACGAATAAATATGTTTTGCAGCTACTTAAAAGTGCATGTTTCTTGTTTGTATATGTCATTGAATTTACCTGGCGCCAACCGTGTTCCTCCTACGTACATTTATAAAAAACTGTTACGTGGAGGTAGTGATTACACATAAATACATAATAGGATAATAAACTCCGTATATTTTGCCCCACCCACGCTCTGTGAATATGTGGGAAACAACAGCAGTATTCACGGATTATTTTTACCATTTATTCTCATATTTACGTTTGTGCATAATTCATACAATCCCTATACTTTAAAAACGAAAGAATAATATAATTTTTAAATTAAGTTACTCGTATAAATGTGTACAGTTTTTGTTTATTTTACTATTTCCATAACAAAAGAATTCTCACAGATTTATACTATAAAAACAAATGAAGAATTGAAAACTTCAAAGCTGGCTATTCAAAGCAAAAATCCGACAACACAAGAGGTGTAAAGAGGCAAGAAAGCAAATATTTCACTGAATAATAGAGAAATATTTCACGGAGAACAGGGGCGTATTCCGAAAAAATCTATTTCAAAAACACACAATTTATTTTACATATACTTTGAAAGTATAACGCACGTTTTACATGACACATTTTCTTCAGCACGACTTTATTCAATAAATTATACTTAAATTTTTTTGAATTGACTGAAAATGACTTGGTTTTTACTACATAACAAAACTGAACCATATATTTTTTGAGATTTAACAGAGTTTTTTAAAATTCTTAGTAAGAAACTGTCATATAAATTGACACTGTAAAAAAGTATAATTTATTAGCACATTTGAAGACCTAAACTGTGTATTCAAAGAACTTTATTATAGAAGCATTGGCTGTGAGATTTGTTAAACACGATTATTTTTTTATGTAATCATAAAAGTAAGTATTAATGCAAACTTGTACAAAATTGAAGCAAAATATTTACAGGTATATACTGTTGGACATCCTAATCATGGAACAAAAGAATTTTTAAAAAATTCGCAAAATTAAGTGTGGTTTACTTAAAGTGAATATTTTCAGGACCACTGAATTAGCGTACTTTATTAAAAGCAATATAATTATAATTAATTATCAATATTACATTACATAATCAAATCAGGAAAAATATATTCGAAAGTATTTTATTTAAGAATAAATATTAATTAGAGCACAAAATAAAGTGCCGGTTCCGGTTAGCCGAAAGCCTATTAACAAGAAAATGTAATCAGTTCGTCCCATTTTGTGAAACGTTGGAATAGAAGGTTTCAAAATTTTAATTGGTAGAATTTGAACTTTAAAAATGCTGGAATTTCATTCTACGGCCCTTAATACGAACTTATTTACCAAAATCTCAATATAAGAGTACTATGGAGATAAAAACGTGAAGAAAATAATATAATAAAAAATTAAGGCAAGCTGAACAAATGTCATTGTAAATAAGAAAATACGAAGACAATATTGTAGGGGCCTGTTTCAGCAAATAGTAACATACTATCTATTGCAAAAGTAAAATGTAACATTTTAAATTAAAAATTTTGATATTTGGAATTTTTGATTCGCCATCAATATAATTTACTTAATTTTTTAAAAAAATATTTGTCATTTGTAAAATTAATAATACAATTTTCTTGATTTAAAAAAAAACGAAAGTGCCAAGTTGCAAAGTTTTTGGTCCAACAGGCCACTGTTCATACGAATAATATTTTTTTAAATTGAGTTTAATTTCGTACTACATTTATGGTGTGAAGCTGTTAAAAAACTACTTAACCAAAAATAATTAAACTTTCTAGGATAACAACGGTTATACGAGTCATTTCAAAAAATAAACTAATAAATAAAAAATACGAACTATACCTTTTCCACTTTTTAGTAAAATTAAATTCAATTTTGGAAAAAGTCAATCAATTTCAGAAAAATAAAATCTGAAATTGAATTTACTTTTTCTGAAAATGAATTACTTCTTCTGAAATTGAATTTACTTTTTTCGATATTGCATTTTACTTTTTCTGAAATTGTAGTTAAAAAGGTATAGTTTTATGAAATGTCATGTCATGTTATATGATATAATTACTTCATGAAGTTATTACAAATGTCAAACATTTCTTTCATTTCGGGCGTAGATAAAGTATTGTATGCAATTCAACTTCGCAGTGTATTACTTTATTCATAAGAATAACTTTCCTATTTTCTGTATATAAGTAGAAATTATTTACACTGTTAATTGATAAATTTACAGCTCGCTAAAGTTTTTTGTTTGTTAAGGTTAGTAATCATTTATCGTTTTTACTAGTGTAAAAACAAAAGGTTTGATTTTCCTCATTAAAACTTACGGTTAATATCAGTAGTTTCTTGCTTCTAATGCGGAAGTTATTACATCTCCTAATTAATACAAACAATACACCTAATGAATATAATAATTCTCAATAAGCTTTCACCACTACAAAAACTCTTCATTGTTATAACAATAATTAATTAACACTAACGAAGAGGATCACTATTATAGTGTAAATACGTTGACAAGCATTGCGGCCAACTTACGAGTAATAAAAGTACTAACGGCAAGAACGTGCCACAAATAATAACTCGTCTAGTGACATTTACATAGGGAAATTAGAAAAATACATCAGCCAACTGAGAAGTGCAAACATGGAGTTTTATTTTGCTGGAATGAGAGTTATTCATTCGTATTTAGTTGTTTAATTTAGTTTTAAGAACTAGTTTTGCTAATGCACACTGTGTATAGAATTTATTATGCAGAATTGTAATAAAGTTAATTTTGAAGAGTTTAAAGCTGTGCGACTAGGGTAAATTTTACACAAAGTAGAAAGAGCCGGTTTTACATGTTTTAAAAAGTATTTTAAATGAAAGTTAATGCAATATTTGTCAAAATAATATAAAAAATCTGATGTGGCCAGCACATTACCTTCCGTCAGTTATATGAGGTATTTGCGAAAATTCTACCGGTGAACTGTTACCGGTAAACAGCTTTTTATCAGGTTATAGCTACCGGAATCGATATTTTAAGAACGCAAGTGGTAAACAGGGTAGATCCATAACCTATGAAAAAATTTGAAAATTTAAAACAGGTTAGAAATTTGACGTAGTTAACAAACTGAGCAGAGTCTTAATTTGAACACATTTCCATTTTTACCGCGCACGCTTCGCTTTGCATCACTACCTTTTTTGAGATTAGATTCTTCAGGAATCCAGTAGACGGATCTGGTAGATATTGAACAATTTTCGAACACGGTAACTTCTTACCACTCGTGTTTTCGAACACAGTCGATAGATGCGGTATCTACCGGTAAAATTTTCGTAAATGCGTATGTATTTTCTATAAAATCCATACAGAAAGTTCCTTGCAAAAGATTCTAAATTTCTTGTACGTAGGTACATTACCTTTCGACTGTTGTACCTATGTATTTTATACTAATTCCATACAGAAAATTCCAGTAAAAAGATCCTAACACAAATATACTACGACGATGTCAATTGCACTTGACACTGACATCTTTCAATCAGAATTTTCTTAATATAGTAGCTGTTTCTGTTTCTAGCATAGCTGGCTAATTTATAAAATTTATTTTTTTTATAATTTTTAACTCTATATCTATTTAATATGAAGTATAAAATGCAGTCAAATCGTATAGAGAATACATTGTTCTTTAATATTTATAATAACATTAAATGTGAAAAAATGATATTTAACATCGTTTTTTCAAGAAAAACTGTTAAAATCTTCAAATGAGGGTACTTCCGGTTGACCAATTATAACCAAAATCTAATCAGCTCTTCATATGGATACAACGAAGTGGAATACGAAAAAATTATAATTTTTGGAATTGTAGTATTAGAGTTATCGTAGACGAAAATTTTGTTACACACACACACACACACACACATCCACACATCCACACACACACACACACACACATACAGACATCATCGTATAAATAGTAAAATCGTATTCTAGGGACCTTAAAACGTGCTTATTCATTAAAAACTCATCACCGAATTTTTTGACCAAAGACAATACCTTCCTTACCTAAAGGTGACGGAAGGTAAAAATAATTTATTATTTTCGTAAATAATTAAATTAAAAGATTGTCGTCAAAAATAGTTATAAAAACCAACCCCCCACTCCTGTAACGTCGAAGCACATACAAAACGTCATTCATAGCCAATAAGACAACAGTTTATTATTTATATAAAAAAAGTAAGTGACAGTTTGTCACATGTTAAACTGTATGTTCTCTGACGTCACATTCTATTTTAGATCACGTGACTTTTTCAAAATATTACACAAATTGCTTTAATTAATTGTAAAATATCTAATAAATATTTCGTGATATATTCAAATTTGAGGCTCTTTAAAGAACAATATCATATCAGCCAAGAACTTTTTGTTAGTTGTTGTTAACTACATTTATTACTATTAATTCAATAATTTGGTAATTATCCCATTTTATTTTATGAGATCTTCAAAAATTGTTTCGCGACCATAATGTTTTGTAAGTTGAACAAGAATCAAGAATACACCCAGAAGAAGCATTTATTCCCGTTGTGTTTTTCCGTGTTTTGTGTTTACTTTTTTCATGTCAAAAAGTCATTTGATATAATACTTCTCATATAAATTTATATAATTTTAAATGCAGTGCCCTACGCCCTACGAGTAAATGTTTTTTTTTGCGTTTGTAAAGTAAATACGGAAAAATCTCTCATCACTATTGTTTTGAAATAATAGCTTTAACCTGGGCTTTTGCCCTTTGTAGCTCCATTGTTTTTTAATGAAAGTATGTTCAAAAGCTTGTAGCTTATTTCCTGCAAAGCTTAGACTGAAGTGGACGTACCAAGCAGAATGACTCACCTATATGTACGTATATATACATATAAATGTTTGTCTGTGTTTGTAGTATTATATGTAAATTATACCTGGAATTATAATATATTTTTTGTATACACATAATTCTTAAATGTACTTAATAATAATAAAAAAATATAACTTTTATTTAATAATCAAAACGTTATTATTTTCTCAATTATTACAATTTAATTGTTGTGCATAAAGTTCATGTAAACAAAATCTCACATATGCTTCGTTTCAGAGATATTCGCATGAGAAGGCGAAACTGGAGCGCTACAATTTTAATAGTTGTAGTTATAGTTAGTTATGTTATGAATGAATTTTATATAAAAAAAAATCATTCAAAATTTGCTTGTATTGATTTTAATTCGCTATAGACCAAGGGTTTCAAACACGCGATGTCCCGTATCTACAGGTATGGTGTGTTTCAAGATATTTGCAAATGTACCTGCCTTCGTAATGACGGAGTTCACCACAAAACAGCATGATATGTACGATCCTATGCGTCAGGGGAGGATTAGCAAAATTTTGGAAAACGATGTAGAGGTACTTTCTCAAAATCCCGCTAATTAATATACCTGCTTTTATTTATAATTTGTGAAAGTTTGGTGTGATGTCATATTGTTTGTTCTGTATTTCTTAAAATTCAAGTGAAACATTAAATTCCACACAAATATTTCGTGTGCTGGATTTCAAATATTTTGTTACAACCCTTTCATGATACCCATCAAACCCATTTAAGAAACCACCCGATGCGTAAGTCGAGGCAGGTACGTTTGCAAATATCTTGAAACAAACTATACATATTAGAAGGGCGTATAGTACTTAACGTACCAAGGTAGTTCACTTAAAAAGATCATTTTTTGTACCTCTGGATACTATAATATTTGGAATAAAGAAATTAGTTATAACTATTACGTAAAATAATTTGACAATAAAATTAATTTATGCAATTACGTAAGAATATAATACAATGTAATATTTAATATTAAAACTACCTATTCAACCAGTGCCCCAAAACTGTTCCCCTCAAAAACCTCAAAAACTAATTTTCGAATTTTCAAAAAATTCTTTTGTACTGTAATCTGTACATTAAGTGAACAATTACTTTCTCTGTTGAAGACTTATAATACAAAAAAATAAAACAATTTTGAGAGACATTGCAATATTTTTTGATAAATAAAAATACCTAAAACTAAATTTTAAACTTAAAAAGTAAAATTTAATGTGGTACATTAGACAACTATTTAAAAAGTGTTATATAAATCGTACTCTAAATGATGTATTATAAATTTGTAAAACTTTTCCTCATCAACCTCCGTATTTCTGCCCTGTGTTGTCCACCTTGTTGAATTCCATCCCTTCTGAGTTCAAAGTCCCTTGTCCTCAAACAGGACCGGAGCAAGTGAAGAGCCCTCCACTAATTCCTGACCTGTCTACAGACTCTACAGGACTCTCCGCTGCCATCGAGTGGCAGTCTGTGTAACTAGACCCCCGGCTAGATATTGTTTTCAAGTGCTCTTTTGTTTCAACTTCTAGAAATCAGAAGCCTATATTGTTCAAGTTAATTAAATCCTTCTCTCTTGCATTGTTTTTGTTTAGTAGTTTTTTTTTTTACAGAAATTTTGTTTCACAAGTGCTTTGCTTTTATTGTTCACGAGAGGAATGAATATTTTATTCTATTTAGCAGAAGACAAAATAATCCAAAACTATTTCCACCTTGTACTTTTTATGTAGCTCGTCATATAATACCAGGATTGCACATGATTTAAAATTAACAGCATCAAAATTTTATGTAACCTACAAGAAAGCAGGAATTTACAATAATTCTTAAATATTAAGAGTACTCTTCAAGGATATCATTGATAATAAAATAGTTCATTTAAAGAAACATTTTCACATGTACAATTTGTGTAAATACCCAGAAACATGGGATATTACTGTTATTTTGTTAATATAAATGTATATATACTATTATTCACGAAAGATGACTATTCAAGGTCATTTGTTCGAAGAACAAATACTCATCACTTTACAGCAGTACCTTAGCAACATTTTGTATTAGAAAGAGAAAGATTATTTGACCTATGTCTATTTAATTTATATGGTGTGACAGATATACGTAAATAGTGGCATTACTTTCTAACACACTATAAATAATAATGACGTATGTCGTAGAATTACAAATACCTAATTATCTACTATACTGCCCTCTGTGCTAATATTTACCCAGTGGCGTTGACGTTTAAATCAAATTATTATTCCTTGGTTTATAAGTTAAGTGTGTTTTTGTATTTTGCAAAAACATACGTGAAGAACATAAATCTTTCAGAAAGACATTATTTAGAAAGAAACATAATTTTCAAATGAATTACTCTTATTTTTTAAATTACAATGTGTCTATAACTATTTCATGTTGCACGCCTATGTATAGGAAATGCAATGAAGTTATCTGCAAGTAATATTATATCAGACGGCTTACAAATGAGCTTGAATAGTCATCTTTCGTGAATAATAGTTTATGTAGTATATTCAAATTCAAAAATAAGTCAACTGGTAAGTTTGTTAGCAAATGAAAACCAAATATGAGAAAAATAAGATACTGACAAAGTGTCAGTGTATGACAGTGACAGAATGCACATGGTTATGAATCCAGATAACATATCGAAAACAATAATAGTTATTTATTATATGAGTGTGGAATGTATCGTATTAGTCACGAAAAAAAAAGTTTAGCCACGTAGCCCACAGGGCGAGTGGCTAAATTTCTTTAGTGACTAATATACATTCCACACCAATGTAATACAACGTTGTATCCAACACTGTTTTAAATAAATATATCATTACAGCATATTACCCATTGCTAAGTGTGCCAATCTGCTTTGTACACTGTTTTAAAAACTTCTTAAATCATTTTTTCATTCGTCGTTTGACACTGACAAGTCAATTGATGTAGTATTTTAAGTTACAAAGTAGCCATTGAATGGTTGTTATGGTTTTGTTATATTGTTATTGAAAAAAAAATACTTTAATAATTATTGTGTCACTGGGAATTATTTGAAAGAAAAATACATTAAATTGGGTGAAAATGAGGACCTTTCTTTAAAACGTATTTACTTCTAAGTAAGCAGCATCTTTGAATTTAATTCTGAAGCAAGTAACTACTAACTCGTTCCTCATTTTCGTTTCATCAGCCGTACATGACAGCAGTCATTGTGTAAAGATAAGTAAACTATTTTAGCATAAATGTTAATATTAATTTAAATAAATAAGTTTCAAAATGTTAAATTATTTCAATAATAAAATAATTTTGTAGCATTGCTTTTTATTTATAATAAAAAAAACACAAAAATCAATAATAATTCCTGCGTGACTTCTAAAATATTATTTCACGGAGTGACTAATGTTGTACATTAGATATTTCAAATAACAAGTAACAAGTATATTATCAGTCAGTGTTGGATAAGAGAACTTACATTACAGCCACATTACACAGTATAGTCAAGAAGGTGCATCGTTTTAAATAAGCATTTAGTCACTTAATTGAAAGAATATGAATTTTTGAAAGACACACATGCTATAGCCATCCTTATACCACACACTTCTTGCCATTGCAAATGAGAGAGATAAATGTATGCCAAGATACAGATGACATAGGACTTCTTTAAAAAAATAAACATTATTGTTTACATATTATATCAATGAACATATCCTATGAATTACTATCTGCTCCAACAAAAATCGTATACACCGCTTAATGGAGAATAGGAAAGTATAACCTCTACATCCTAATACAAAAAGAAAAGAGTACTTCACGAAATGTTATGGATATAAAAAAAACCCTCACGTAAAAGATCACACAAAATTTGTTCAAAAAGTTGTATAAAATTTCATTCCTCTTTGGTTAAGTATTCTACAATTTCGGTCTGTAATTTTATAAGGAAAATGTCTAACTAAAAAACTTCCACCAGAAGCGTCACATTCTTAACAAGTTACGTTAACCGATGGTGAACTATCTAAGTAGAATTTCTCATTTTCTGAATTCTTAAAGAAGCATTAACAATGATGTACTAAGTTTACAGTGTTATACAGCTTAAGTTTGAGACGATAAAATGCAAAAACTTCACCTCATATCATAATCAAAATCCGATTCGACTTTAAATCAATCTTCAAGTCAAATTGGCTTATAACCTTCCGTCACCAGGTAAGAAAGGTATTGTCTTTGGTCAAAAAATTCGGTGGTGAGTTTTTGATGAATAAGCACGTTTTAGGGTCCCTAGAATACGATTTTACTATTTCTACGATGATCTGTGTGTGTGACAAAATTTTCGGCTGCGATAACTGTAATACTACAATTCCAAATATTATAATTCTTTCGTATTCTTCTTCGTTACATTCATACGAAGAGCTGATTTGATTTTAGTTATAATTGGTCAACCGGAAGCACCCTCATTTGAAGATTTTAACATTTTTTCTTAAAAAACGATGTTAAATATTTTTTCACATTTAATGTTATTAAAAATATTAAAGAATGTTTATTGTCTATACGATTTGTATGCATTTTATACTTTATATTAAAAGGATATAGAGTTAGAAAATTATAAAGAAATTAAATATCATATATTAGTCAGCTTTGCTTTAACTCTGGAAAAAACTGCTATATTAAGAAAATTCTGATTGAAAGGTTGAAAGGTGTCATTGTCAAGCGAGTACGTTTGTGTTATAATACTTATAATTTTACTGGAAATATAGGATCTTTTGCTAGAAACTTTCTGTATGGAATTTTTATACAATATATACAACTGCCTTAAGGTAATATACCTACAAGAAATAGAATCTTTTGCAAGGAACTTTCTGTATGACATTTATACAATATACACAGAACTGACGGAAGGTAATGTGCTGGCCACATCAGTTTTATTACTTTCGATTCGATCTTCGCGACATGCCAACATCCCAATTCGACCCGGCCCGGTCCGAAAACCCATATAAAATTGATTAGCTTCAATTAATTTTTATGATATCCCAAAAAATATACACCACTATTGAGAATGAGTGGCGTGTTCCAGTCAAATATACGCAGGTAAATTACTTTGACGTACAGTGTAATACGAGTAATAGTTATAAAGCTAAAATATTCATATTCAGAAATAGCTATTTTTGTTATAACTACATAATTCATAGGTTTATTAGACGTCCTAATTGCCCATGTTTATGGCCGAGCGAGCCTGCGAGGTAATTCTTGTATTTGACTGGTAGATGCTGGCGTCAGGAGTTAGGTCCATTGTAGACTGCTTGTATTGAACTAAAATATTAAGGAAAAAAATGCAGTTGATGATCCTTCAGTAATAAATTTAAAAGACGAGACGAAAAAATATTACAACAGAAGATCCAAAGTAAACGAAATTAACATTAGTAATAATAACTGTGTTATTAATATCATTATTACAATAATTAAAATACATCTGTAACGTTTAACAAATTTAATGTTTTCTTGATGTAATGCTAGTTTTTCTTTGAAATAAATCGTAATTTCGAGTTTTCATATAATTTTTAGATGATCTCGGACACGCTTAGGGTATCCAGTCTACCTACCGTATAATCTGGCTCTGTATGAATCCAAATTAATTTTCATTACGGAATAGGACAATAAAGTGACAGTTTATGGCAAGCAACAGTGTCAATAATCAAGGTATTATGAATGCGGCAAAGATAAAAATACAGGGTGAGTCTGGGAAGACGCCCCCCCCCTTTAACCTTTTTATTATAAGTAATAGAAAAAAATGGCTCATAATAGTTTTATTATTTTACATATACTATTTGATGTAGATATTTTTTATAAAGTCAGGTTTACAAGATACGACTATCAACTTTGATTTTTCAAATGGCAACCTATAATTATTTTAATAAAATAGAAACTGCCATTTTTTTCTCTTTTTAACGATGTAGGTATTAGTTTTTATTAATGTATTTGAAAAATTTCGAGAAAAATGAGATAATTTAGAAATATTAGAAATAATTTTTAAAGAAATATTATAGGTGGCTATGTGAAAATAAACAAAACCTAACAGTGCTATACAACTCAGCAACTAAAACAACAAATTTAGTAACAAAAACAACTTAAAACAAATGTTCAAAATTACGACCATGTTCTGTAATACAAAAATTCAAGCGTTGAACGTGATGTGTTTGAACATCTGCCAGCATGTTTCGCGAATTATTCTGAAAAGCATTTCGAATACGCTCTTCTGATAGACAAGATCCTTGACGTATCCCCAAAGAAAAAAATCCAGGCGTAAGATCAGGAGATCTTGCTGGTCATGAAATAGGTCCACCTCGTCCTATCCATTGTTCCCTCCAATGATTATTTAAATAATTCCGAACATTACCGGCATAATGTAGTGGCGCTCCGTCATGTTGGAATATTAAATTTTGGCGGACATTTAATGGAATATCATCTAATAATACCGAGAGGATCATAATTTAAAAACATAAATAATCGTCTCCGTTTAATGGGGCTTCAAAAAAATGTGGACCAACAACAAAATCTCCTATTATGCCACCCCAAACATTCAATGACCACACCCCCTGTCTGTCGACGTTCCGCATCCAGTGAGGATTTTCAATTGCGTAAAAATCGGGTAAAAATTCTTCTCAGTGTTCCTAAACTCGGTTGCCGACGTCTAGGAAACCGCTCCCGGTAAATTCTTTTCGCTCTTCTTATGATTCCAGTCGATTCACCAATTATTAGAATCATATCAATTAATTTGTTCTTCGTAAACATTTCAAAATGTTTTTTTTTTGTTTACAAAATAAGTTAAATTAAGTAACAAACAAATGTATACTTTTTTGACATTTAATTGTTTTACACTGTTACGTTTTGTTTATTTTCACATAGCCACCTATAATATTTGTTGAAAAATTAGTTCTAATATTTCTAAATTATCTCATTTTTCACGAAATTTGTCAAATACATTAATAAAAAATAATACATCGTTGAAAAGAGAAGAAAATGGCGGTTTCTATTTTATTAAAATAATTATAGGTTACCATTTGAAAAATTAAAGTTGATAGTCGTATCTTGTAAACCTGACTTTATAAAAAATATCTACATCTGCCATGAAATAGTATATGTAAAATAATAAAACTTTTATATGAGCCATTTTTTTCTATTACTTATAATAAAAAAGTTAAGGGGGGGCGTCTTCCCAGACTCACCCTGTATGTGTTTTATAAAATTCTATTTAAAGCAAATTTTAATCAAGCTAACTGTAAAGCTAAAATAAATTCATTATTAATGTAAGAGTTCTTCATATAAGATGTAGATGTACATGTGAAAGGAAATAACATTAAGTCGCAAAGTATGCTAAAGTATTTTAAAAGATAAAATTACCGTAATAAAACAATCTATTACCTGTGTCTTCCTTGTGTTAAAATGCGAATGAAATCACTAATTAATTAAAATCATTAAATTAAATCTTCATTCCTTTCATGATGAAATTAACGTCTTGTGCAAAATTAAGAATTTACTTATTAAACAGGTGCTTTTCTAACGGTAAAGAAATTAATAATTTTATGCGTTAAATACAAAATAAATTATCTGTAAGATTGTGGAAACATCAAACTTAATTATATTTAACAATTTAGTATGGTTTAATAGCGAATAACTCATGATTTATATAGGACATTAACGCATTTAAAATCCTAGTTTGCATCTTATTTGCGGAACGACCTATTCGCGAGAATCCGTAAAAGCAAAGTGTATTTGAACATTAGGGAATAAATACATGTTTACGTGTGGTCCCTTGGTCCTTAAACAAGGGATTATTACAATGAACACCCATTTAAGTAAAGCCTACATCTAATATCCGAACCTAAGCGACCTAGAAAAGCTATTTACATCATGGCCATACATAATACTAATTTAAATGCATCCATCTATCAAATTTTATTATCAGCTTTAAAAAACAACATAAAAATGAATATATTAATGCTATATAAATTTATTTACATTGTAATTGAATACCTACAAAATACATTTTCATTTTATTATCTGATATGCTTCTTCGTATGTTCCAGATACGTATACAATACCGTTCCAAAGTAAGGGATTATGTGACCTCGATCAAAAATAGAGAAAATATTTATATATTATTAATATAGTTAAAAATAACATACTTATATGCATTTTTTTAAAAATTGGTTAAACATAACATTAATAGAATTCAAGAAAACGGCATTAAAATTTCTGTGACGTCCTCCGGACACGGTCATCTGAAATATGACTACGTTTATCTCGACGTTTGAAGCCGCTTGAATTTAGTAAATCTCTTTTCAATCTTCGAAATAAACGATCGAGATTAATATTTCAAGCCGCTTGAAAATGTCAAATCAACCATATAAAAAAACAGGCTTGGACTTATGACGCGGCTTAACTTCTGTCGAAATAAACAGTGAACCTTCAAATAATGTAACTACGCATGCGCACTTCCGCAATAAGTTGCAGTGTTACTAAATTCATAGGTAGTTGTTTGCATTTTACTCCATTTTATAAAAGTCGCGACATAACAATTGTCGAAAAGCAAAATATTTGGAGTGAAGAAGGAACAAATATTTTTTTAATGTTTCAGAAAGGGACGATTTTGGGGTTATATATCCAGCCTGAAATTAGATCATATGCGTCTCCCTGTCTGTCTGCATAATCGTGTATTTAACTAACTTTTTTTAGTCGATACGAATTTAAAGAAGGTTGAATATAACTCAATCCTATATTCAATCCGCTGAGATAAACCAGTAGGATTTTTCAAGTCATAATATACTTGAAGCCGCTTGAATTATCGAGATAAACGTAGTCTATAATAGATGTGCAGATATTATTTATGTTAGCTTATGTAAAAGTTTGGTTAGAAAAATTAGAGTGTAAATTTTAACTATTTTTTCTGTTGCAAAAAAAAAAACAAATTGTATGCATGCTAATGCTAACCGTATAAAATTTTGAAGTTTCTGTCGCCCAGGTGACCGTGGCCCACTTAAACGTCGCCCATTTAACTATTGCACAGTTGTCGCATTCTCGACATCCTCACTGTGAAGTTATACAACTAACGAGAGTGAAAGGAATAGGTCTGTATCTATATCTGTTGCTCTTATACATTTATTTATTTATTGTTACACCCTTTTTGACACATTTCATGTATATAAGTAATACTATGGCGATGAAACAGTTTTTCTCGTTACTTTTTATAAATTTACATTTTTAAGTCGAGGCTGATGCAGATGATATTATGAAAGACGAACACAGCAACCATGCCTTATTCGGGATTCGAATCCGGGACCCTTGGAGCGTGTAGCAAAAGCGCTATCACTAATCTACCGGGGTCGGCTGCTCTCATATAAATATAAGTATCTGTTATATCTCTAAAATTAAGTGAGATAAATAAACAATAAAAATATCTAACTTAGTTACATGAACCATTTTTATCAATTATTAGCAGTTATATATGGCCTCCGAAAGATACACAAAAGTCCAATTCCAATGGTGGCAATTTTTACTAGGACACATCTAGTGATTGAAAAAATAGAGCCAAATGGCTATTTTCTTTATTATTAATTTTAGGTCTATAGAACAAACTTAAATGCCACTCTTTGATGTGAAAAGGTACTGAATTCTACTATCAGTTTCGCCGGAAGCGATAACACAGGGCTCTTATGAATGATATACATAGTCATTTCTAAATTTTATGAAAACAATAAGTATTATTTTGAATTAGAAGAAACAGAATTAAGAGAAAATTATTTGCATTTATATTTATTTAATTTTATGTTTTAATGAATCTGAGACAATTGAAATGTTCCATATAAAAACAAATATATAACACATCAGGGAAACATGAAAATTAATCCTCAAACAAAGAAGGAGTAAATGACGTGGCAAACTTAAAACTGAGACAGCATTAAAACTATATTGGTCATACCCAAAATCTTCTCTTATTTTGTAGCTTTATGAATCTCAATTGTAGTAAACCACAGCATAAACATTTTTCTTTTTTTGTCATTCATGGCAGAATTAGTAACGAGGCAGTGGTAAAAATTTGGAGTTTGCAAACTTGCACCACTACCGCTGCGTTACCGATACCGCTACTCCGCCGTTAATTTGTGTAACTTATGTTATGAATGATTACTGTCCTAAACAATGATTGTGGTCCATAAGGTCCACACCTTACTTAAAGATACTTTCATTTGGTTGGTTATTTTACCGACAGAGCACTTATATATCAGATTAACTTGTGAAGATGGTAAATATGTAACTGAAGTGCCATTAGTTCCTGATTAAGCGTTTACATTAAGAATGTAGACAAGTGATATTTCTCAACATTGTATTGTTAGAAATTTGAACAACGAGCGTTTTTTCTACTTTGTCGCGCATGAGCGCTAAAGTGCAAATGGCTACTTTGTATATAGACTGTAGAAAAAATAAATTGTGTGAACAGTTGTGCTGCCAAGATTGGCGTGAACAATCCCAATGGACATCCATTTTTTCACTGCACTAGTTTAATGTACTTGAAATAAATAAATTATACGAAAAACTTATAATATTCATCACAAAATTGGCATTAATTTTTTGAAACAACTGTAGAAAAAATCCTGTATATGTTTCGAGTGCAAATGTCGATTTCAAAAGAATGCCTACCTCTCAATCGACAATGTCCAATTTTGCGCTCTTAATACACAAATAGCTATTTTATAATACTTTTCATTTAATAATAGGTTCAATAGATAAAATTAAAATGATAATTTTCAGACAGCTATATATTATATTTAAAATAAATCAACTACCTATATATCTGTTGACAGCTTTATTTGAGATATTAACTTCACTTGTTACTTTGTATCTCAACACTGGTGATATGTGTGATAATATTTATTAAGACACGTGCATTTACACATAAATTTGAGTGCTGTGTTTAATTGAAAATCTCAATAAACATGATGAAAGACAAAAACGATTGGCGGAATGAAACCATCAATATATCAGCGCTGATCGTGAGCTTCAGGCTGCACATTAATAATCGCAGGCGGTCATGGAAAAGAGTGCAACAGGTCTGGAGATTAACGCATACGGTGACTCACGAGGGCTTCAAGTTTTTCTTCAATCTCATCAAAGATTCTCTAACGATAACTATTATTTGCTAGTTTGGTTACTTTGTAAGATGCATGTGAGTAGATGGTCACGCCATATAAGGAAGGATATACATTTGAATCTATAAGAAGATAATATCTAATTCATAAACGATTGAAAATCTCATTTATTTACAAGAATAATGAATATTGTATGACCACATATGGGTGGGTAAGACTTCAATAATATAATAAATAAAGACGAGATTACTGAGTTTTTTATCAAATGTTGCGCGCTCTATTATACACAGATTTCGGTTAAGATAATATTTTTTTTTCTATTTTTAATATTTATAGTTGTGTTTTGTACATTGTATATGTTAATGCCAGGATGCCTGAAAGAACCTCGTCGCAATTATTTGTTTCGCAAGACATTGCAAATGAATAGAAACGCAAGAACCAAAAATTTAAAACTAGCAGTAATTTATTGGTTTTCGTTTATTTACGAATTTTTTTCACCTTAGAAACGAGGGAAGCGCACAACTAAATACTTATAGAAAATCAGATTAATTATTAAATTAAAAATTAATTTTTATTATAATCATGGGTTTCAGAAAAATATTAATACATGACTTGTCAGTAAACGTCACGAAGGGCCTCGTACGTCAATAAGGTTCCTCGTCACTATTGTACAATTTTCCTTAGTCTTATGTAAATACCTACCTATTTATCATACCTAATGTTTACTAAACGTTAGCAGGTTATTTTTGTCAGATTTTATTCAGTTAATCAATTCAATTGGTATTAACATAAATTCATAATTTTAAGTGTCGGTGATGCAACTGGGTAGTATTTTGTAACAGAAGATGTGGAAAATGTCTTGTCTACTAATATTGTTCGTTTGTAGTATAGTTGAAATGCTGATATTTGTTTTTTACCTCCCGTCATACCGTAGGTAAGGGAGATAATGTTATCGGTCCAAAAATTCTATGGTAAGTTTCCGGTAAATAAGCACGAATTAGGGTCCCCACAACACGTTTTTACTATTTTTACGATGATGTCTTTGTGACGATTTTTTCCTCCACGATAACTCTTACAATAAACTTCCGAAGATTTCTATTTTCCGTATTTAAGCTTTCTACATTCATAGAAAGAGTTGATTAGATTTTTAATAAAATTGGACAACCGGAAGTGATACTTTATTTGAAGCCCATAACAGTTTTTAATGAAACATTATATTAAAATATAATCCAAAACTTCTCAATTTTAGCATTTTAGACTTCCATATCAAGTAGAATAACATATTAGATTTTGGCTAAAATTGATACACCGGAAGTGATACTTTACTTGAAGCTCTGAACAGATTTTCGTGAAAAATTTATTATGATATATTCAAAAACTGTTTAAATTTAGTATTTAAAACTTTTAGTGAAAGAGACAAACATATTAGATTTTGGCTAAAATTGATAAACCGGAAGTGATACTTTACTTGAAGCTCTGAACAGATATTCGTGAAAAATATATTATGATATATTCCAAAAATTGTCAAATTTGGTATTTCAGACTTTCATATAAAGGGGAGCAACATATTAGATGACTAAAATTGATAAACTGGAAGTGATACTTTATTTGAAGTTCTGAACATATTTTCTTGAAAAATATATTGATACAATCCAAAAATTTTCAAATTTGGTATTTAAGACTTTTGTATTAATGAGAACGACATATTAGATTTTTTTTCTAAAATTGATAAACAGGAAGTAGTACTTTACAGAAAGCTATAAACAGATTTTCTTGAAAAAATACATTAAAACATTATCCAAAACTTATCAAATTTGGTATTTAAAACTCGTTTTGACTATACTTATATGATAAACCGGAAGTGGTACTTAATTTAGAGCTCTTAACAGATTTTCGAGGAAAAACATAATAAAATATAATCCAAAATTTCGTATTACTGACTTTTCCATTTATTGGAACGAGAAATTAGATTGTTTACAAACGATCAATCGGAAGTGATACTTTACTTAAAGCTCATTGCTATTTTAAACATGGAACTGACGGGAGGTTATGTGCTGGCCACATCAGAATTTTTATCAATAACTGAATAAAGAATAAAAGGAGAAAATTGTGCATTCGTAATTTTTGATATGCTTTATGTTTGGGCTTGGCTGCTTGGCAAGCAAAACAGATGCTGTTATCAAAATCCAGTGCCTATTTGTAAAGGAATTAAAATGTATAGCCATTTTTTATTCTGGTTGAACATTACAATATTTTTATTTAATAGTTTCCTATATACGTAAAATAATAATCCTCAACAGTATATTTACAGTATAAGTAGATTTCATTTCGAACCGATAAAAATCATGTGATTTTATCTTCTGGCAAAATTTATTGTAATCAATTTCTTTTGTTTTTGTCTTCCTTCTCGATTGTTCTGTATTTGGCTGCCCTTATTACGAAAACAAAACACAATTACTTGTGAAATGTGAAAGTCTGTCTGTTATTTTCAGCGTACGATCAGAGATATTTTTCTTCGGATGCGGCCACACAAGTCGAGCATGTTCCTATTAAGGCATTTGTCATCGAGACGTCAAATTATGACAATGTATAACTCGAGAGTAGTGTATGGTAGATAGGAACGTGCTTATCATGTTAATGGCTCCCTCAAGAAGAGCTTTTTACTTTTTATTAGATGATATAAATGAAACGAAAACATAGAATGATATTTCTTCCTTTTATATGAATCATAACCTGAGATAAAAATGTGTACTATATCGGTAATTGGAAGAGGAACATGTTAAGGGTGGAGCTTACTAATGTGAAAATTGTCCCACGCATTGAGAGAGGAAGAGAAATAGGTATATAAAAACATAATACAAAAAGAAAACTAGACATATAATCAATAATTCTATATTATAGAATTTTTAATGTTTAACCTTAGAACATTCTACTTTATGTGGCAGAAATATGGGAAATTATAAAAAGAGACAATGGGAGAATAGCAACAGTAGAGATATATGTTGCAGAATATCTACACTAGAAAGAAGAACAAATGAAGAAACAAAATAAAAAATGATAATTGAAAGATGTGGTAAAAAAACAAAAAAGTAGAAAATTAATTTGGTACGAATACGTGCGACGCATCGAAGATAGTAGATGGCCTGAGAAAATATGGGAATGAAAATTCATAGAAAGGAGTAGCCCAGGAAGTCCAGCGACAGAAGTATAAATAAATAAATAAAAGAAGATTTAAGAAAAAGAGAAATGGCAGATGAAGATTACGGAAACAGAGAAATATGGCGTTTAGAACGCGAGAAACGATGACCAATCACGCTGTAATAACATGGTTGGCCTGATTTAAATCAACTGTTTTTTTAATATAAATCGTTGATTTTTTCAAAGATAAGAAAAAAAGATTCAAATTATAATTAATATACATTTATTTGCTCCAAAATTATTAATAACAACAAAAATATGTTCTGTATATAGTAATATCTAAAAATTAAATGATATTTTATCACTTTACTTTTCATATTAATGAGGCGCGAGCACTTGCTCGCGTTATACCGGGTGTGGGAATGAAAAGTGGCGCATAGCGATTTCAAAGTAATTTTATTAATACTGCTATATCTCTTTACCTATTCATTTTAGCGCAAAAAAGGTAAAAATATAAGTTGTTCAGAAATTAAATCTTATAAAGGCAACTTACTTATATAATCATTTATATTTCATGAGATATTAATTAAATAAAATTTAATGTTCTTTTAGAAAAATTGTTAGAATGCCTTGAAAAATGAAACAAGTAACCTGAATAAAATATTCACTTAAACATTTTATATTTGTTGTATAATTTTTTTTGGGTATAAACTCAATTTGTTCGGAATTTATACAACGAAGTGAATATTTTAAGTTACTTGTTTCATTTTTCAAAGCACTCTAACGATTTTTCAAAAAGAATATTAAATTTTATTGAATTAATATCTCGTGAAATATGAATGATTATGTAAGTAAGTTGCCTTTATAGGATGCCTTTTTAATTTCTGAACAACCTATATTCTTACCATTTTTGCGCTAAAATGAATAGGTAAAGAGATATAGCAGTTTTAAAAAAATAACATTGACATCGTCCATATTATACATATAAGCAAAAATTCAAATGCATTCTTTGGGGTTTTATTATATATTTCGTTTGCGTTTATAAAATAAAATATTTATATTGCTTTTATAACAATTAAAAAAGTGCATTAACAACAACAGATCTTTAAAAATAAAAAAAATATGGTTTATTTGATATTTTATAAATATGCAAAGATTTTTGAGTTTTTAAAAATAAATCATTGTTTTTGCCAACCCTGTGATATATATGTACAAGATGTTACTGACTTTAGTACTAAATAATATAATAGAATTTGCATAAAATTTCAGATTCACATTTACCGCATTTGTTGGAAATTATATTTTTCCTGCAATCGTACTTAAAAATAAGAAAAATTACGAAATTATAAACAACTTTTGAGAAAAAACAAAAATCTTATAATTTAAATTTTTCGCACTAGTGCGAGAATTGGCTATTTCATGCACTCATTTTTAAGTTTAAGCACTCTTATTTTCCGCATTACGTATAAAAATATATACTTACATATTGCCACATTGTTCCCACACGACTCTGCAATACACAATCTCAACTACTGATCTGTACACCATCGTGTCTAAAACAAAACTGACCAGGATTGACCAGATTTTATAGGTTATTTCTCCACTAATTGTAGTCGTATATTATCGTTACATCACTGCCCAAGTAAGTATTTCATTAAACAAAATTTAGACAAACACCTCTATAGTTTGTTGAATTTGGAAACATACTCTTCCATGTATGTACGACTAGAACTATAGAGTGTAAAAGCAAAGGTTATAAGTCCATTATTTTTGTTAGATATGAATAAAACATGAAAATGACTGGCTTTACATTTGTTTCTATTGGTTGTATCTATTTGTTAATAAAATTGTTTGAGAGGTACAGTAATACAAAAAAGTCTCCATACGTCAATAGTTTCAAAGAATTTTAGGAAAAATACCAATCTAAAACCCAATCTATTTAAAAAATTTTTTTTTGGGTTTTCTGTGGCTTTTTTTAACAGCAGCTAAGCGACGAGCTTTAAGTCCACTAATTTTAGTCGCCAATGGCGCTACATATGCCATTTTTCTTGTAATTTATAATTAATTCGTCTTTGTAGGTATTCTTATTTCTTTCAATAATTCCGGTATAAAACGCGAATTATTTTTCGTATCATTGTAATGCATGAAATTAAAATTGTCTGCTGAGCCCAATTTTACAAGGTGGAGCTAACACCACAAGTGTGACTTTTGCTATATTTGAAAATTGGAAATAATTTTCAAGTTTGACATCGGTCGGATTCAAACTTAAACACATTTAGCCATAAGTAGTTATAATAGGGGACTCCACCATTTTTTTTATAATTTCATCAGAAAGTATAAGTAAAACTAAGGCTATTGGTGAAAATCCGGTAAAAAATTCCTTTTAATAAGCGAGTTATGGTCCCCCGAAGTTTGAAAATATGGCTGTGACGTCACGAATATAAGTTTTTATATAAAACTGTTTTCTTTGTAGATCTAAAATGTTCTTGAAATGTATGCAATTTGAAATTATATTTATAAAAAAAGAAATTAATATTGTAACACTGTATAAGTCTGCATGCTTTATAATTGCAAATGTATTAAAATTATTAAGTTTAATGCAAGAAATTTATATTCAAATAAAAACTGTTTGAGAATTGCGGTACTGGACTGGTAGCCACGTGTCCGCTATTAGAAATTTGTCTACTTCAATAGGTAGTAGACTCCACCCCCTAACTCGGTATTCGTTATATATTTCACACCTATTAATGTCACGCATCCGTAGAATCCCATTTGAGATATGGCATATATATCTGCGGCTCCTCACCCACTGCTAAACAAGTATTCATAGCACAAAAACGCGTAGTTAGAAATATTTTTGGTATTCCTTCTACTTGCTCTTGTAGAGATTTATTTGCAAAACACAAAATATTAACTTTGACATGTCTTTTTATATTTGAAATATGCAAATACATATATAGCAATAAAACTACCTTCACCTTAAACAGTGAAATTCATAAATTTAACACAAGAAAAATAATTTCAGAATTCCTTACACTAAATATACTACAAATATGAGAGCACCTAATATACTTGGTAAAAACATCTTTAACAATCTTCCTGCATCTTTAACAACATTACAAAACTATAATATATTTAATACAAAATTTAAAAAATATTTAATAGAAAAATTCTTTTACAATTTAGAAGAATTTGTCAATACAAATGACCAAGGAAAATGACTATATCGTACGTCCTTCCTATCCTCATCTTAAATTTGTATTCTTGACATTTTCCATATGTATTAATTATATCGCTGGAAATAAAGTATTAATAACAATAATAATAATAATTTATAGGTGGTCTTTGAGTCGCCAATCAAAAGAATATAAATGGAATTCATATAAAACAAAAAACCCCTTATTTCCAAAGTATTTCAATTATATAATTTTATTTCTTTATTAATATTCATTATTAAGCATCTACATTCATTATTTTTTACTAATTTCCCTTAATTCGATTGAGCTGTAATCACCTATTCTAAACATAGTTTACTGGTATATTCGAAATAAAAGCTAAAATGTGTTTACTCTGAACAAAATTATTACTCAGTTAAAACATGTTTTTATGTTTCTCATCTCCTTGACTTTGAATCTAATTCCATCTCATAAGACATGCCCCGTAAGAATATATATCCCACAGATGCGTTACGATACGTTAGGATTGCGTTATGATCCGTGTCGTGAGTAACATTATCCTCTTCGTACCTCGTACATTGTGCGTTCTAAATTTACCGCAGAGAACGTGCAGACAGGGATCGAATCCGAGAGAGACTGCATGCTTCATTAATGTGCAGTACACTTATAGTCTGTCTAGAATTCTACCGTTATTGCTTTGACTTACTAAGCCTGTGGTAGACCAGGCACAGCGGGATGTAGCACTACCTGGCGTAAGGGTCGGACTCCGAAAAATTTAAATTTGCTAATCTTTGTTATGCATTACGAAATTTCAAAATTGTTAGCTAATGAATTCACAGAATCAAATTACGTATTTGACCATTGTTACAAATTAGGAACAAATAAGATTTGTTGAAACATGCTGTGACCATAGATTAAAATTAGGGAAAATAAGATTAGCAATGACGTACCAAACGTATATAAATGAGTTTTCAAAATTTTAAAATCAGTATTACTTTACTTTTCGTACTGAGAGCAATTATATAGACACTTACTATGTGGCGACCATTTGAAGATGATAATGATAGTTTACCCGTTGAAGAAGATCGCTGTGCAAAACTTAAACGTACGTGTTTGCCGCTAGAAGCGAAAGAAATAATTAAAAATGTGTATAACTATTTAAAAGATAATGAAGATGAAAATTCGGCCTTAACCAAAACATGTGAAATGACGAAAGTGCCGTATAATACTGTTCGTGATATAATAAGTGGTGAATTGAGACCAAGAAAGAAAAGACGTGACGCGGGTAAGTGAAGAAGATATTATTATCGATTAATTGTGTATGTGTATATTATTTATTGTTACGTGCAATCTTTTATTAAATGACAAACTGCTCCGCAGTGTATAATTTTAACTAACAATTTTCGTTTTTTTTTTTACTATATTATGTATTTAATTTTGTTTTTTATGTATTGTTTGTTCCATTATTATTTAAAAAAAATAAAAAGATTTGTTTCATTATTAAATGACAAACTGCTCCGCAGTGTATAATTTTAAGTAAGAATTTTCGTTTTTTTTTACTATATTATGTATTCAATTTTGTTTTTTATGTATTCTTTGTTCCATTATTATTTAAAAAAAATAAAAAGATTTGTTTCATTATTAAATGACAAACTGCTCCGCAGTGTATAATTTTAAGTAAGAATTTTCGTTTTTTTTTTTACTATATTATGTATTCAATTTTGTTTTTTATGTATTGTTTGTTCCATTATTATTTAAAAAAATTAAAAAGATTTGTTTCATTATTAAATGACAAACTGCTCCGCAGTGTATAATTTTAAGTAAGAATTTCGTTTTTTTTTTACTATATTATGTATTTAATTTTGTTTTTTATGTATTGTTTGTTCCATTATTATTTAAAAAAATAAAAAGATTTGTTTCATTATTACAAAATAAAGTAAAATAAAACAGGAAAACATTTAATACGTACCTGTCCTTTCCCCGCTATAAATCAAGCTTAAATCCCTAACAATAGACCTGCTGAGAGGGTAATAACGGTAGAATTCTAGACAGACTATACTATACCATACACTAGCACCAGTCGTGACCTCTGCAGTACATAACTTCAGGGATATTTACGTTAGAAGATGGAAGAAATTACATTAATGTTTATTGGATTTTCTTTAACAGTTATTACTAAATATATGATACGCGTAATGCAAGCACATGAGTTTATAAGCGAAAAAATTCACATAAAGAGACTACATATATGGAAATATGTTAACGATTTCCATTTCTTTTACATGCATTACAAAAAATTATTAGCGATACAAACTTGAATAATATTCTGAAAACATACATATTTAAAGCATGTTTTCAATGTCTAATAAATATATTAAACAAGAATTGTATAAAAAATTTCTTACATATACAAGGTGTTTCATATTTGACTTTTTTAAGGTTTATTGGGTAATGGGAAGGATTGCAACTCGCAGATTCCGAGGGCGGCGCTGTGCGCTGTAAGCGCAACTGCTATGGCGCCTAATTGGGCATGTTAGATTTGTTTAAATTTTGACTGAATACTTTCTGACACAAAAAAAAATATTAATAATTCAACTCAACATAATTTTTAAGTTTGTTCACTCGAATCCTTCCTCCAAGTAGAAGGGCTCGTTGAAGGGTAATAAATTATAAATTCATGTTTAATTATTACTTTTGGCTAACTCAACTCAAGTACAGTTTGTTCATAGATATAAGAAAATCTACCTGGGTCACTAATGACTGTGGCAAACCGCCCCACAGCATGCGGTCCAAGCACCGATTGAAGGGGCCGGATTACAGGAAAAATAAACTTTACGAAACCTACTTGTAAAAGATACGTTTGTGATGAACTAGCTGCAACTTATGGACATACTGTATTGCGTTTACCCCCATATTATTGTATCTTTAATCCTATTAAACTAATTTGGGGGCATATAAAAGCAAATATTAGAAGAAACAATGTGTCACCATCAAATAGCCCCAGTGTTATATCTTTGATTAAACGAGAAATAGAAAACATAAGTGAAGAAAGATGGACGAAATGTATTCGACATGTTATTGATATTGAAGATCAATATATTAATATAAATAATATTAATGACGAGTTCATTATTAATCTTAATGATTGTGGTAGTAGTTCTGAAAGTGAGTTAGATTTTTGTAATGACAGTGACATATAGGTTCATAGTAGATTGATAATTCTAAAATTGTGTTATTTTTATGTTGATTTTTAATATTCTTTATAAAATATTATGTATATGACAGTGACATACATGCAATAGCAAATAAATAATTCTTAGATTGTTATTTTTATATTGACTTTTAACTTTGTTAATAAAAAAAAATTGTGTATTATTATATGTTGTGTTTTATTCCATGAAAATCAACAAATTACCTCGAGAAAATAAATTTTCAATTATTCTAAATCCATCACTGGAAATTTTGACATTTTTGCAACCATAAATTTTCTTTAATCCACTTAGGGTATACTCACTCCAGGGGTCTAATGGGAATAGTTTTCTTGTATCTATGAACAAACTATACCTATATAGTTTTGACAATACTAAAAGGGACATATAATTGTAAACTCAATTAGAATACGCGTATAAATCTTATTTGTCAGTGATGTTTATAATTGCATTAAAAGAACATATCTGCAGATTTGTATTATATTCATTCTTTAAGAAATGTAAAGTGTAGACATACGAGTTCAAACTCATATTATTTAGGCCGGTTAACATTTTCAAAAACAAATTATAAAACCTACGAAATGGTGAGAAATTTCTACAAAATTCTTTCTAGTTTAAATATAGATTTTTGACTTACAAAAACTTAATTTGTTATTCAAGTGTTCCACCTTTTAATATTGGGTTACATCGCCTTTGTTAGTAATACTAGCTTTAATTCTATTAGGCACTGGATACCTAAATCCTGCATATTTTCCTGTGAGCATTGGCCCATATGTCTTGCAAGGTAGATTTTAGTGTACGCACTGAATTTTTACGAAATTGCTTTTCATTGTTCCAAAAGTAAATGGTCTCGGTAGAAGCTAAATCTGAACTAGAAGATGACTCTTAAAATACCGGTTGAACTATTATCATTCAAGTCTATATTTAATTTGTTGAAAATGTAAACCGGTCCAACTAATATGAGTTTGGGCTCGTATGTATTTATTTATCACGAGAGTTTTGCGATATATGTATTTAATTTTTTTAATACATTCAGTAGGTAAACTTTATCTTCTTTACCCCAAAATGATGTTTTTCGATTTTCTGTTGCACTGTTACATTCTTTTATACCGTACCGTTACTATGATTTATAACAGAACTAAACACGTGAGTGAAAAGGGGTCTATAACGGCCCCGGGCGTTAAGTTTTACAACAGACGCCTACAATTACCTAAAGGGATAATATTCTAAAAAAATCATAACATCGTGAAGAGCTTTATAATATTTCGAAAAATTTTGATCGCCACACGGCTGATATGTAAATAACGGACTTGGCTGATTATAAAAAAAAAACTTCAGCAGCGTCCGTTAATTGCTTTATTCTTAATGAACTATCACACAACATATATGGTGTTCATTTACATTAATTCATCTATTTTTCCTACATTTTCTTTAAAGGAATCGATCGTTTACAATAGTTACCTACATATTTGCAGGTCTTATTAGTCGTTATTAATTTAGATCAATAAAATTCCGCTGGAGTTGTACTTATGACGTATAGAGCAAAGCCAGTAGATATACTAAAGTACCGCCATGGCGGCCATCTTGGTCTTAAAAAGCAACAACATCAATTTTTTACACCGGTAGAGGCGATTTTATTTGTATTTGTGTTCTTGCAGGGTTCTGTAATGTTGGCAATGTCAAATTATTGGTTATCTACAAAATGTTTCTGTAATAATGGAAAATGTTAATTTCAACAACACTATTCAAATAAAAAGTTCTTACTTCACAATACATTGCATATTTCGATTAAATATCGGCTCTTCCAATGTTTGTAAACCACTGATGACGCCTCTCTTCTACATTTGGTATGCAAAAAAATGTATTCTATTTTTTTTATGATAACAATTAATTGCACAGCAACAAGGCATTATCTGTGGTAAATTCTCAGTGTATTTTACTTTATTTAACACACCAAAATTAAAACTGGTGAATACCAATGCGACATTTGACACCTGCAACAGCAGCACCTCTAGCGACTCAAAAATCGTTATTGTTGCTTTTTAAAGCCAAGATGGCCGCCATGGCGGTACTTTAATATATCTACTGGCTTTGGTATTATAGTGTATAGAGCAAAACCATTTGCACATTATTTGTCAATTTTTTGAGACAAATTTAATAAACACAACAGGAATTTTCTACCAGCTTTTGTTATTGAGCTACAGGCTAAAGCGATGGCTAAAACTTGTTTTTCACTTATTTTGAAAATACCCATATTTCGTTTATTATGAGTGATATAGAAAATCATAATCACTTTTCTTCCGTGGAATTATCGTCTCTGGTAACAAAGGAAAAAGCTTCTATATTTTCCTTATATCCTTCATCAATATTCTTTTTATTTTCTTTTTTCTCTTGGTTAAAAGAGAATGCTGAATTTATTTCATAGTGTACAACACACTAGAGATATATATTTTTAATTAAAAAGATATTAAGATTGAATTCAAGATTTTTCAAAATAACATTGTATATAATTTTCAATCCAGCGAACCTCATCTTGGAAGTTAATAACGAAGATAAATCAGTGTAGAAATACCTCCGGTAAATAAAATAAAAATCAAAGTCTACTCGACCCAATTTATAAAACATAGCGGATTTCCTTTTCTTTGTTCCTTCACTCTGTCTTTCTTTGGTTTCACTTTAGAGGGCTATTCCTGTTTGTCTGACGGAGGTTTTGACAGTCTGCATTGTGATTTATCCTAATTAAAGGATCGTAGGTGCTTGTGACATGACGTGTGCTCATTCGTGCTATATTTAGATGTGCACGTGCTGCTGTATTTGCGGTATTATGATGTTGGCTTTGCATAAATAAAGTGGAAGATTGGATTTAAATATGAACTTAACGAAATGGTTCCAAGCATGTAACAAGGTGTATGGTATATTAACTTTTCAAATACAAACAATGGATTAAAAATGTTCGTTCAAATATATTCTTCCATATGAGTCCGCACTAGATATTATTATATTATTAATAACAACATAAATTCAATGTTGGACATAATGCAGCTCTTCTTTTAAATTGCAATTGGTTTAAAACTAGCACTTAAAAAATATAAAAAATTAACAAAAAAAAATACAATACTACCTATATTTCAAATGTTTTAAAGTCTAAATAGTATGTATTCGGAAAACTAAAAATTCAAACGAATCCAATATAAAATTAAGATTTATAATTGTTTGTAGTTCTTATAACTCTATAAAAGCACTGTTTATCACTGAAAACACGACGTTTAGAAGATCTATAAACGTACTGTTTTTGGCGCCTTTCATATTCTAGAGGTGGTAGTCATAGCAGATGAATTACATATAACCTCAAAATGGTAATATTGAAATATTACTTATAATTATTGATTTTTATTTTTTCTACAGGTGATAGGACTAGAAAGAAGAGGAATTTATAGATATATGTGTGTTAGTTCAGAAAGAAGAATCTGTGAAGTTAAAATCTTTCAACTAAAAAATTATGAAACAAGAAACTGCGCTCGGATTTACTTTGTCAAAACAATTTAAACGGTAAGTTTTATTTATTACAATTTAATTTTATGGTAATATTGCAATTTTCAGCTGATTGCATTGTTATATCAGGCGCAGGTTTTGAAATGTATGGTGCACCTTACTTGAAATGTTGACGCTGTCAATTCAATTTGTAGCTACTTGCAAGTAAATATGAAAATTTTACGATCAATAATTCCAATTCCACGTCGAGGCGGACTGTCGAATATTAAATTTTTAAATATGATTTAGACATAAGTGCCATATACAAATACAACATATGTTTTGTATTGAAGAATGTAAGAACAGGTGTTGCTGTTATATCTGCAACTGAGCAGTGGATGTGTTGACAAAATGGTGGAATGTAAAAGTATAGATCATTACATTGTTCATTAAAGTATTTCATTATTTAAAGAGTTTTATTTATGATAATAACTAACACGAACCAGCGATCCCGATACGTCAAATCAGTTTGTTCGTTAATAAACCGGTGGAGTACACTGTAAGTATTGGCTTTCCTCTTCCATAATTATATAATGCTTGATACAATATTTTAATGTAAACAATCAGTCAGAATTACACAATACACAAACTGTCAAAATGTGAAATTTCAATTGTTAGCGGGAAGCGCTACCAACATATCTGACAAAAAACACTAAGTCTATAAAAGAACTGCAGCCACGTCGTTTAGATCTATAAGCGCACTGTTTGATACAATATAATAATAATATACAATCAGACAAGATTCACAACACACAATACACAAACTGTCGAAATTTGAAATTTTATCGTTTAGCGGGAAGCACTACCAGCATAACTGACAAAAAAAACACCAAGTCATAATTTTGACAAGACGCATTTTTAAAAATCTCATTGTAAAATTTTCAATAGAAAAAATTGTATAAAAAACATATTTCATAAAGCCTTTTTTCTATTTTGGTTCTTTAATATGTACTTTATAAATCCCATTTGGATGGCATAAAGTACTTCTTTATGACATCCAAATGAGTTTCATAAAGTACATATTAAACAACGGAAATTGAAATTCCTGGACATGAAATGACGTATATTTTTTGAAAGAATGACCAAAATAGAAAGAATAATATAAAATACACGTTTCATAAGACATTTCAACGCACTTGTCCCCTTAGAAAACTCGCGGCAAGCCGCTCGTTTCTAAGAATGACGCGTGCGCTAAAATCATGTCTTATGAAATTTGTATCTTAATGTACTATTAACGTACTCGTCCTTTGCAAAACTCGCCTAACAACTTGTTTTTCAAACTCGAACCCGTACGGTAATAGATTGTCTTGATATTTTTTTTAAATGTACTATTATTATTACTAATAACCTCTCTATCGCGCGGTTCAAAATTAAGGGTCAATGACATGTAAAAAGCGATTGGCAATCATGGCCGCCCGCAGGGGTTGCAAGAGCCCCATCTATGATTTTAAACAACAAGAAAAAAAACTAATAAATTTATTAAAATAGTATTTATTAAAAAAAATATATCGATTACGTCCAAAGGCAGGAGGAAATAGTACCTGCAATTTTTATATACATTGACTTGATTTCCAAAAACAAAACGAACTCGTCTTTCCGATTCTAAAAATTTATTAATAACTGAGGTGATGAAATCTTTCTTATTGTTATGTACAACCAGTAAAATGCGTCAGTAACTCCCGTCCTATGACAGTAAATTCCTGCGGGCGCCCATGTTGGCAATACTGATTGGTTCGCGGGTACGTAGTAGCGTTAACTTGCTTGTTGGAAATGTAACTCCATATTGCCGTCAGCTGATTGTTCTCTACCTTCGCTAGACAGTGTGTTAAAATGAGTGCGGTAATAACAAATCCCACCGGTTGTGATATTCGATCAGTGATTAGATTTCTAAAAAGAAGAGGACATAATGCTGCTGAAATTCACTGTCAATTCTGTGTAACATATGGGCCTACCGCAATGAGTGAATGAAAAGTGAGGGAATGATGTGTGAGTTTAAGGAAGGGCGTTCAAATGATCATAATAATGCACGCCCACACACGGCTGCACGCACTACGGAAACAATTCAGAAATACAAATGAGTGATTTTTGATCAGCCCCCTGATCTCGTGCCCAGTAACTACCATGTCTTCCTACATCTCAAAAACTGGCTTACGTCTAGACGTTTTGAGGAAAGTGATAAATTGAAAATCTCAGTGCAAACCTGGTTATAATCTCAGGTGGCGGAATTTTATGAGGAAGGTTTGAAGAAGCTTGTTTCACGATATCAAAAGTGTTTGGAACGGCATGGTGATTAAGCAGAAAAATAAACTAAATATGTAAATTTTTAAAATCATTAATAAATTGTCAATTTTTACCTCTCGCTAAGAGAGGTATTGAATTCATGCTAAAAATCGCATGTCCAGATTTTAATGAATAAGCACGTTTTCAGATCCCTAGAATCCGATTATAACGTTTTTACGATGATGTCCGTATGTATGTATGTGGATGTTGGATTCAGGATTTCTCAAATACTATAAGACTTAAGTCATTTTTAACTACGGATTCCTCAATCTAACAATAATGGGAAGAGTTGATTAAGTTTTGGTAACAATTGGACAACCGGAAGTAGTAGTTACAAGAAAAAAATCATCTAAATATTATTTATCGAAAATTTATGTTTGATTCTTTATTCGATAAATATAAATTCATTATTATATCTTCTACAGATTTAGAGATAAAGAAATGCATATAAAATAATTTGATGTAAAAATTCTCAGATCAAACTACTTCAAGGTAAGAAATTCAAATGTTTGCAATTGACACATAAATGTCACTGTCAAAAATATTTGTATGCCACTGTCAAAAATATTTGTACATTATTATGAAGATTATGAAAATAATAAAAAAGTCAACAACGCAAAAGAATATACGTAAAAAAGAATATAAAAGGAGTTTGCGAAAAAATGACGAATATAAAGAAAAAGCAAAGGAAAGTAGAAAAAGAAAATTTCAAGATATTGAATACAAAGAAAATGTATGTATTGTACATAATTTATATTAAAATATCCCATAGATTTTGCAAATATATGTGTGAATAATTTAGTAGTGAGACATGAGTATATATATATATATATATATATATATATATATATATATATATATATATATATATATATATATATATATATATATATATATATATGTATGTATTTGTAGTTAAATATATTTTTCGTTGTAAAGTTTCTGAAGCTGTGAATTTTGCTAATTGGAAGGTTTTATTGGATAAAAAGCTTCAAATGTTGTTAAAAGACGACGTTTCGGCACATGGTTATGGCCATTTTCAAGTTACATAAAGTGATATTTTGACAACCGCCTGCGCAAGCGGTTGTCAAAATATCAAACTCAATTATGGGTTGTAATTTTAAATTTTTATTAAAGTCGTTTTATAATGTAACTTAAATTTCAATAAAATTTGACTGAATGTAAATTTCACTTTATGTGACTTGAAAATGGCCAACACCATATGCCGAAACGTCGTCTTTTGGTTGTTATATTAATAAACAACTTTTAACAACATTTGAAGCTTTTTATCCAATAAAACCTTCCAATTACAAAAATATTTTTCGTTTTATGCGTACAACCAGGTAAAATATCTGGCGAGAGGTTATGTGCTGACCACATCAGATTTTTTCAATTGTTTTCACTTTATTACTGATCGGCCCTTAATTTTAAACCGCGCCTCATAAATTGGTATATTTTTGAGTATTATCCTTTAATAATTTACTTGGGCTTATTTTGTCGAAAGGCCACATTCCTCGTTTTTCAGCCAAAAGGTCCCTCGAACCATCAGTACGTTCACTTGTATAACAAAATTATTGTTTTTGATAAATTCTTTAAATTTTGTTTGAGATATACACATTTCACAACTAAAATTTAAAAAATCTAAACTCTAAACATGACCACTTGCATGTGTTCATTATTCTTGCACGTGTTCATTATAACAACTAATTATATTTATTAACTCATGAAATCTGTTCTCACAGAGTAATTGCAAAATGCTGTATTATCTCAACATATTGAGAGTAGTTGGAAATAATGTTATTAACTTAACTATGGCTAAATGCCCGGCTTCCTCTTAACGAGTTTATTCCATGAAAGGATTTTAACATGTTAAATTAATGCTACTTTTTCTCTACAAACTAATTATTCTACTTTTGTTTTATTTAGCAACTCAGATATTTTAATTTAAATCCTAGTTTTTAATTACCGGCAATTTGTTTAAAAAGCACAGGAAGTTGAAGATTACAGGCAGTAAAAAATTATTAATTCATCACAGAAATACCAACTAAATTTAATATGGCAGGAAATTTCTCCTACACTAAACTTTGAATAATAAAATTTTTACGAGTTGTCATTCCATATTTTACTCTCAAATATTTATGCAAATATCAAAAAAATTCGTACAAAAATGCAGCATTATCAAAATAATAATAATACCTTTTTATATGTCACAAAATATATAAATATCATCATGCTTATAAAATTTCTCTGTCTCATAAAAAATTAAATTTATAACCTCTCTATAAAATTCCGGTTTATTACCGAAAAATCGATAAATTTGCATTGTTCTCAACCTATGTAGGGTTTGTAAACGAGCATCCTGGCTCTTCATGGCCATCCACGACTGCTCTTGTTTATCTCTATGCGAGCCGCGTGCCCGCGCTTTGATATCGTATAATTTGCATTAATTTTGTGGTGTTGTCATAATAAAAACGCAGTAAAAATGAAATGAGCAGCTTTACAGCCGGCTTCAAATCTGACTTGATATTTTATGTTTTGTTTTTATCATACTTATTATTTTTCGGGGTTTATTTCACAGTTGTTTTTGTAACATGCTGCAATGTAAATTTTGCCAATTGTATGAGTAAATTATAGTGTATTTTGTTTACATTCATAAATAACATAATATTTTGCTCAATAAATATCTATGTAAAATGTCAACCAGACAACCAAATTTGTAGATAAACTAAATCTGATTGGTTTTATTAGACTTTAAACTAGATTCTATAGATCTAGACCATAAACTAGATTTTGATCAATTTTCTGATATCAAATTACGACTACGAAGCAAGCATGGTAATATAATAACTGATTTAGATAAAAAAACACGGCCTTTAAAACCATATTTTAAAAAAAATGACACTAGAAAATTCAGAATTTTATTCTTTAAAACTGTTTATAAATCCCCCACCCCCTGTCACAAATTCTCGTGTAATACCTGCCAAGAAAATATAAATTTAAATAAATAAAATAATAAATTTATAAAATAAATATATATCATCACGGCTTATTACCCATTGCTGGGTGTGCCAATCTGCTTTGTACACAGATGCGGTAATGATGAAATATTTGCACCGTGCGGGCGCTTACCAGGCGTCACCTCACGGGCACTCATTGCTGGCGTGGAGAGTGCACTACAGGGGTCAATTTTGTGCCATATAAAATTCGAAATATTTGGCGTCGGTCGGGATCGAACCCGGTTCCCCAGATTCGCGAACTGACACTCAGGCACGCGGCCACGAGACCCCATCAAATAATAAATTTAAAGAAGGATATTTAAAATAATACTTTGAAATAAATATTTCAATATTTCAAATATTTATGGGGTCTCGTGGCCGCGTGCCTGAGCGCCAGGTCGTGAATCTAGGAATCCGGGTTCGATCCCGACCGACGTCAAAAATATTTCCAATTTTAAATGGCACAAAATTAACCCATGTGGCGCACTCTCCACGCCAGCAATGAGTGCCTGTGAGATGACGCCTGGTAAGCGCCCGCACGGTGCAAATGTAACATCATTACCGCTATCTGTGTACAAAGCAGATTGGCACACCCAGCAATGGGTAATAAGCCGTGATGATATATTTATTTATTTAAATAAATATTTGAAAATATAAGAAAATTATTAAATTTATATTTTATTCCTATTACTAATTATCGTAGCAGATTCTAAATTAATTTCACAATCACTATCTCAATATTTAGGCGAGAATTTAAACTATTTTAGTTTCTCAAATTGATTTATTTACCTACTTTTAAAAGTAAATGTTGAAATTGAAACTAAATCATATTCGGTTCTTCACCTGCGAAAATGCAACATAACATAATAATAGATTCTATTGATAGATTTGATCAATTTTCTGATATCAAGTTACGACTACGAAGCAAGCATGGTAATATAATAACTGATTTAGATAAAAAAATCTTGGCCTCTAAACTCATAAATTAAAAAAAAATAACACTAGAAAATTCAAAATTTTATTCTTTAAAATTGTATTTATAAATCCCCCCCCCCCCCCATGTCACGGATTCTCGTGTAAAATCTTTCAAGAAAATATAAATTTGCAAGAGTTTTAAAGGAGGATATTTGAAATAATACTTTGAAATAAATATTTGAAAATATGAGAAAAATTATTAAATTAAATTTATATTTTATTCCTATTACTTATTATCGTAGCAGGTTCTAAATTAATTTCACAATCACTATCTCAATATTTAGTGTGAGAATTTAAACTATTTTAGTTTCTCAAATTCATTTATTTACCTATTTTTAAAAGGAAATGAAATTGAAACTAAACACCATATTCGGTTCGTCGACTGTGAAAATGCAAACCACGGCTGAAAATCTTAACCGTTTGTTTTAATTGTAACTCATTAGGCTTGAATGATTATTAAATTTGTAAAATGTAAATTTCATCGAGACAAGTGGGGTCCATTATACCGCAAAAGATAACAGTTATTTTTATCTATGGCCTGAGGCTATTCCGTTCATTTCATAATTGTATGCAGTATTAATTATCACATTAATTAGCAACGCAGCATTACTCACTCCTAGAGCACAAGGAAGAAGTAAATGCACTCAAATAAAATTATATAAAATATCTTTGAAGTCGCTTTAATCAAAATTGTAATTAATGAGAGCTTTAAATTATTTTTAATAAGCGAGAAAATCTGTTTGGGGACGACAAGCTTAATGAGAACGATTTTAATAAATTTAATTGCCAGATATTTTCTTTTTTGATTAGAAAGAAAATTTATTTACGAGAAAACTTTTCCGGTATTACCTACATTCAAAGAAAACAAAATTGTACGTAAATATACCTAAACAAATATTTTGTATTCTTGGTATAAGTAATAGGTATTTTTTTTATAAAATGATATTTTATCGACGAGCGGAAAGATTAATACATGAGTGAATTCGCGAGTAAATTATATTTCGCGAGTCGATAATTTACATTAATTGGTGTGTATAAAATTCTATTATTATTTTTTATAGCAGATGTCAAAGAAAAAATAATAAACATATCTATAAATAAACATAATTTAAAATCCCAATACGTATGTGGGTTATTATGGATTTTGTACATAAATAAGAATTAAAGTATTTTACCCAACACCGACACATAATTTACTTGTTACTACGGTTATTTGAAATAAATAATGTACAACACTAGTCACTCCGTGAGAGAATATTTTAGAAGTCACGGAGGAATTATTACTGATTTTTGTGTTTTTACCTTCCGTCACCTTTAGGTAAGGAAGGTATTGTCTTTGGTCAAAAAATTCGACGATGAGTTTTTAATCAATAAGCACGTTTTAGGGTCCCTAGAATACGAATTTACTATTTTTACGATGATGTCTGTATGTGTGTGTGTGTGTGTGTGTGTGTGTGTGTGTGTGTGTGTATGTGTGGATGTGTGTGTGTGTGTATGTGTGGATGTGTGTGTGTGTGTGTGGATGTGTGTGTGTGTGTGTGTGTGTGTGTGTGTGTGTGTGTGTGTAACAAAATTTTCGTCTGCGATAACTCTAATACTACAGTTACAAAAATTATAATTTTTCGTGTACTTCTTCGTTACATCCATATGAAGAGCTGATTAGATTTTGGTTACAATTGGTCAACCGGAAGTACCATCATTTGAAGATTTTAACAGTTTTTATTGAAAAAACTATGTTAAATACAATTTTTTCACATTTGATGTTATTATAAATATTAAAGAATATTTTATTCTCTATACGATTTGACTGCATTTTATACTTAATATTAAATGGATATAGAGTTAAAAAATTATAAAGAAATTAAATTTCATAAAGTAGCCATAGCTATGGAAACAGCTACTATATTAAGAAAATTCTAATTGAAAGATGTCAGTGTCAAGTGAAATTGAGATAGTGTGTTTGTCTTATAATTTTACGGGAAATATAGGATCTTTTGCTTTCTGTATGGAATTTGTATAAAATACATACAACTGCTTTAAGGTAATGTACAAGATATAGAATATTTAATTTAATAATAATAATAATAAATCTTTTATTTTTGCAGATACATTATACTGCATATAGAAAACGTCACAAAATAATAATTTTCTGTATGAAATTTGCATAAAATACATGCAACTGCCGGAAGGTAATGTACAAGAAATAGAATATTTAATTTAGCAAGGAACTTTCCGTATGAAATTTGTACAAAATACATAGAACTGACGGAAGGTAATGTGCTGGCCACACCAGATTTTTTTAAATATAAATAAAAGTCAATTTTACAAAATTATTTTATTATTGAAATAATTTAACATTATGAAATTTATTTATTTAAATTGATATTAACATTTATGCCAAAATATGTAGATTACTTATCTTTACCCAATGACAGATGTCATGTACGGCTGATGAAACGAAAACGAGAAACGAGTTACTGGTTATTTCCTTCCGAATTAAATTCAAAGATGCTGCTTGTGCTTCTAAGTGAATACGTTTTAAAGGAGGTCCTCATTTCCACCCAATTTAATGTATTTTTCTTTCAAATAATTCCTAATGACAGACAATCATTATTACAACATATTTTTTTCAATAACCATATAACAAAACCATAACCATTCAATGGTTACTTTCTAATTTAAAATAGTACATCAATTGAAATGTCAGTGTCAAACGATGAATGAAAACATGAAAATGATTTAAGAAGTTTTTAACAAAGTGTTGGATAAATTACTCATGTGGATTGTATATTAGTCACTAAAGAAAATTAGCCACTCGCCCTCCGGGCTACATGGCTAAACTTTTTCTTTCGTGACTAAAATGGTACATTCCACACTCATATAATAAATAACTATTATCTAGGACCACCTCAAAAGTTTATATTTTACACATCGTAAACAATGTTAAAAGATTATCAAATTTTTCTTTTATAACATCGATACCGTGGTATCGATGCGATAAAGAATTTCATGATCCACGGCCAACATTCGTTACTAACTTCATTCGCTCATTCTAAGCTCTAATCACAGTGGCATACAAGATTGTAAAAAGAAAAGTGTGATTTTTATCAGTATATTTAATCATAATGTAACGTTTTTATTTAATTTATTTATTTTTTTGGGTGAAGTGTAAATATTAGACAATTATTATTAATTAAAATAAAGGTTTATTACTATAACTGAATATTAAAAATGTATTAAATAATGACGATTACTAATATGGAACAATTATTAAAAACTTATTAAGACTAACACTGTAATTAATTATATAACACTAACACTATTTATTTATTTAACGAATTATCACTAACTACTATTTATTTCTACGATATTACTAATTATTTATTTCCACTATTTATATCACTGTTCATTTATATCACGTTCAACTGTCCACCTATCGACCTCCACTATTTATATCACTGTTCATTTATATCACGTTCAACTGTCCGCCTATCGACCTCCACAGCGTCTATATACTCAACTGACTCAACAGCTCGGACAGAAGTCACATCTCACTTTTCAACACCACTGCCGAGTATCCACTTTCACTCGCCGTTACTGTCCCCGTATACCTAGCTTCCCAATACTCGTCAACACTACCGAGTATTCACATCCACAGCTATCCCAATTTACCAGTAACTTCCCGAGTACCTGTACTCGACATAAACCGCATACAATCACTACGATACTGCTGTGCTTCTCACTAACACTTTACTCGCTAACATTCCATGAGTATGTCTCTATGAATCTCCCTATGGACCTAACTCACTCCCGAGCCTAGTTGCGTCGCTTTTATAGAGCTGCCATTAACTTCCAGAGAGCTCTAGAATATTCGACCACATAATAACAATGAACACAAAAGGCTCAGGCGACCGGATGTAAATAAACACGTCGCGGCTTGTTTGTTTACGTAGCCCGGCTGCTAGCGCGATTGCGTCATCGCTATACTTATAGACGCTTGTTCAGCGTAGCAGCGGGGCTCACACGTTACAATAAGTTAGTAAAAATAACAATTGAAAATGGAATTTAGTGATGAAGAACAGGAAAGCTGAACACTACAGTAAATTGCAGAACACTGCAAAGGAAAGTCTGAATTTAGGTACTCTCGGAAATATCAAGATATCAGGTTTTTTTATTGAAAATTATGGTCATAGATAAAATTTTGTGTGTAACTTGTGAGTAAATTTGATTTTATGACATTCATTCGAACTTTATACACTAAATAAATATTATCTATCCTTGCAGTTAAAATGCTACTTTATCTACCCTTGCGGTTAGTGCTACTTTATCTACTATTTTGACTACACTTTAACATTAGCAAAAAATCTGATGTGGACCACAGACCATCTACACTATCAGACTTGCCAACTCTATAGTAAATATAAAACCGCAGTTCGCAGCGCCTCTGGTTTTGCAGGGCTAAACTAAACTAAAAAGCGGGAAAATTGAATGCTTGTTTCAAATAATTCAAATTTGAAATTCTGTCATATTCTGTAACACAATGTTTAATTTTTATATATCGATAACAATTTTGACAAGTGACATTTTTAAAGTTTTGTCAGGTATTTTTATTGTGCAAAAAAATATCGATACATAAAAATTAAACTACTGTGTTACAGAATACATTAATACTTTTATATAGAAAATCTGAAAATAATAAATAAAAGAAAACATTATTTTTCTACTTCTTTGCTTTAATATACTTATTAAATATGCCATCCGTACTTAAATGACACTCATTATGATACAGATTATCACTATGATACATATTTTGGCTTATGGCTTAGCTTTAAAAGTCTTTCTGCAGTCTGCAGACGTTTGTATAACTTCTGTTTCTTCGGCGATAATTGCGCCACTCTGTTTACGCCGAGTTGATGTAGATCAATATGACCTAGAAAAAACCGATGTTTTAGAATTTGATCTTAAAATAAAATTATTTATTTTAATTCACAAAAGAAACATATCAGCAACAAAACGTTTTTGTCTCTTCGTTGTAATATTTTCCGTATTATCGGCAGGAAGTTCAATAATTGATACGCTTGTCTTCGGTGTTTCAGGATCAGCGACTGAAAAGACAAAAAAAATATTAGTCAATAATTAACCGTAAGTTAAGTGCAATATAATATTAAAAATTTAAAATAAAAGCATACCAGAAACAGAATCACCAGCAGAACGTTTACGTGTATTCGGTGTCCTTTCGATATCAGGCATAATATCATCAGCAAGAACTTCAGATACTGGTTCCTCTACCTCCATCATTTCTGAGGAAGCAACTAAAAAAATAATAGTAAACTATTAGTTATTTCTAAACAGTTTTAATAAAGAAATAAAAAATTCACAGAAATACGACAACAGCAAACTTGAGTAATCTTACGTAAAGAAATATTTTGTATTTCGGCAGTTACGCATTACTTAACACATAATTTTAAAGTAATTTTAGTATAAAAGACAGGGCCGCGCCGTGCGGGTGGGCAGGTTATGCCCCGCACAAAGGCGCCTGACTTTGAGGGGCGCCGTTTCAAAACAGTAAAGTAAATAATAGTACATTTTTATAAAATACTCTTATTTGTAAAAAACAAAATTACTATAAAACTTACAAAGTAACGTGTTAGAAGTGAACAAAATATTTTTGAATTTGTTTGCATTAGAGCTCTAGTTATAAGTAAAATAATTATATCAACCGGTTCGTTATTATTCTAGCATTGTTATATTGAAATAATTAGAAAAATGTTGATTACAACAATGAATATATTGTTTGTAAACTCAAGAATATTGATTACAAAAATGAATCTCAATAAATCTAATATTTAAATACCTACTATCATTTTACAAAGAATCAAATGCATATACAATTCTGAAATCTGTAGTAAAATTGTTGATTACAACAAACGATTTAGATTATAACCTATTGATTACAAGAATGAATCGAGGAAAATTTCAACAATTTTTGAAGAACCCAAAGTAAAGTTAAGTTAATTTTAATTTGCAAATTTTACATCATGAGGGGAATAGGCGCTGAACTGTAACATAGCACAAAGGCGCCTAATACCCACGGAGCGGCCCTGATAAAAGAAAATCTTACCAAACTTAAAACGTCCATAGGTATTTCATGATGATTCATATTATTTTTTTCTGGTGTCCGAAATTGTTTATGTGTAAAGTGGAGTTGACAAACACGGAATCCTCGATCTAAAATTTGCTGATATGAAAATTGCAGAAGATGGACCATCCGCAGCATCCATTCGCGCCGTAAATTTTCCAATCTTGGGAAACAAAACATGTGCCCTTGTTCCTCGACAGGGAGACTATTTGTAATGCATTTATGATGGACACATGTTAGTTTCTGGAAATAAATAATATTATTTTATTTAACACTTATAAACTCATGATCAAATTTTAATTGATTATACTTACAGATCTCGTCATTTTTCACAATATTTGTATAATTACCGCCAAACCCACTAAATAATACACAATTTAATGTTATTAACTGCACAATTAAATAGCACAAAATGGTTTGAAAAGAATTGACTGAAATCGGCAAATTCTGACAACTTTCAAATCAAATACACAAACAAACGAACCGCCCGGTTGCCTGGTTACGGTACTAGCACAGAAACTAGCGCTATTCTGCAGACTGGTTTTGCAGGGCTGAACTATTGCTTTGCAATTAGAATACCATTGAGGTGTCAGCCGCCTGATGTGGACACCACACGACTTCCTTGTACGCAAGACCAATATGAACATGAAGTATAGACTCAATTATAAAATTGCACGTATTTGACGTAATTTGACATTAACATCTATTTTTTTTTTTTGTTATTTTTTGTCCTAATCCATAGCAAGCTTCATTACAAAAACCAAAAAGTATATAAGTTTTAAATTTACATATCTCGCTTATACAAAGGGCTAATTTAATAATACTTGATGTGCTAGACGCAGAATTTAATTCTCTAAAATTCTTATTTGAAGCATTTATTTCTAAAATCAAAATGAAACCATTTTATTCAAGAAAAGCTGTTAACAACTTCAGGTAATATATCACTTCCGGTTAGCCTGTTTTAACCAAATTCTGTTATGTTATTCCAATTGATATAAAAGTCTTATATACTAAATTTGAAAAGTTTTGGATTATATTTTAATATAGTTTTTCATTAAAATCTATTATAGGCTTCAAATAAAGTACCTTTTCTGGAAATTATGTAATGACCAAAAAGGGAGGTGCACAACTAGATGTTATGGAAGTCCTAAATACAAAATTTTAACTTTGTACGGCTTACCGTTTTTGAGTTATGCGAGATACGTACGTACAGACGTCACGACGAAATTAATCAGAATGGATTCAGGGATGGCCAAAATGGATATTTCCGTTGAAATCTGGAAACCGAAATTTTTCGCGAATACAATACTTCCTTTACTTCGTACAAGGAAGTAAAAAATAACAATATTTTGTCGGAAAGAGGATTTGTCGAAATAAAAACTTTGTGTTTTAGTAATTTCCAGTGACCGTAAGTGTAAGACACGTGTCCTGTTTTTAATCCCACACCTGTGGATGATGAGATAATGAAAGGAAGCTGACGGTTTTATAATAAGCTGCGAAATTTAAAAAGAAGGATTACTCAACATTGTACTAAGTTCGCGCCTTTTATGTACTGCTTTGGGGAGTGGTACATCTGCATTTTTATGCAAAGTTTTGTGCATGTCTCAAGCATTATGAATATAAATAAAAAATTATCTTGGAGTCATCTGCAATAAAAGTGGAATAACATACGAAAAAGAACACATTTAAAATAAATATATTGCCGAGTCTTGTATCCAAATATCGAAATGTAAGAGATCGGTTTAAAGATAAAATTTATAAGATGATATATTTCAGAACTACTGATGCTCCCATGCAGTGGCATAAGCCGATTCGAATTTAATAGCTACTAGTGTGCAATAAATAAATAAATAAAATGAAAATATATGGTCACGACTTATTTCGTATTATTGGATGGGCTAATCGAATTTTATTCGCAAATTCCACTAATGACATGACAATATACGTACATTTGGGCACTATCAAGCATCTTTCAGACAAACTCTAAAAGCTATTGTGTAGAACGGTCAATTTTGCGATTTGATAATTGAAAATAATTTTCAAGTTGCCTTTTAACTTTAAACAAAGACAAAATAACATTTATTCATCTAATGTGTATACAATAATAGTAATGTATCAAGGACATAAAAAATTCAGCCCAGTCTCAGTTTAGGTTTTGCACACAAAAAAATAATAACTTTCGTCTTTCCAATCACCTTTTCAGTCATACTGCAACCAAAAATAATCTCTAAAAATCTGGTGAGGCCAACACAATACCTCCCGCCATTACAGCCCGAGTCACAAAAAAGATTAAGTCAATCCTTATTTTTGGATTAGCGAATTTTACTCTAATTTTGACAGTTTATATCTTAAAATATAGTCTAATCTAATTCAAGTTACTACCTTTTTTTAAATCCCTCAACAGGATTAAATCCCAATTACAGAGTGGGTTCACATTCACACACATCCATGCTTTGCGTGGGATTCGAATCCAGAGCCCCGAGGGCACTCATGACATGAGGTGTTGCTCTAACCATTTAGCCACCGGAGCTATAATAAAATGAAGATTAAATTTTAAATACCGGGATAGAATAGAATTCACTTATCCAAAAATGAGGATTAGCTTAAACATTTTTTTGAATCGTTAATTTTTATTAATCTAAATACATACCTACATATTTACTTATGCTGAATCGAATTCCTTTTATATTGTTCTATTTACTTTTTTCTTTTTAAAACGTTAATATTATTTTGCAATGATTAGTTCTTTGATAGTGACATTTATCTGTCAGTTACATACATTTGAATAACTGCGTTTTGTTTGTTTAAAGCGTAGACTCTGGGATTTAAATCATAGATAATTTTATAAATTTATCCATAAAATATATTGAAAAAGTATTAATGCAAATCTGTAGAAAATTTAATAATCTTTATTTTTACCTCTCGCTAAGAGAGGTATTGTATTCATGCTAAAAATCGCATATCCAGATTTTAATGAATAAGCACGTTTTAAGGTCCCCAGAATCCGATTATAACATTTTTACGATGATGTCCGTATGTGTGTGTGGATGTGTGTGGATGTGTGTGTGGATGTGTGTGTGGATGTGTGTGTGGATGTGTGTGTGGATGTGTGTGTGTGTGTGTGGATGTTGGATTCACTTTATCTCAAATACTATAAGACTTAAGACATTTTTAACTAGTGATGCCGCGAGACGAGAAACGGCGAGAATCAATCCACTCTCGTCTCGTCTCGAAATTTCGAGACGAGATTACTCTGTATCTCGTCTCGTCATAATTTTTCGTGCCTTCTCTCGATCTCGACTCGAGAGTCTCGAATTTCTCGAATTTATAATTAGCAAAGAAACGAGTACCACTAATTAAAACAGATTATTTTATTCTCTGGTATTTAAATGGTTGGGTATAATAAATACGCAATATCATGGGTTTATTAACCGTTGCTGGGCGTGCATGTCAATCTGTTTTGTACGCAGATATTGGTCATTATAATTATATATTCGTATAGTGCGGGTACTTAAAGCTGGTCTGAAGGTATCACTTTTTTTTGCTAAAATCCAAAATAACCTTAATGAATAAGTAAATATGAATGTAAATGAAGAGACAATTCAAATATTTATATTTTGTTCTTTTATAGGTTTTAATTGGAAAATATTTAAAAAAGTATATTCGAGATCTCGACTTTCCACTCTCGTCTCGAGCAAATCTCGAGGGCACTACTCTCGTCTCGTCTCGAATTATCGAGACAAGAATAAGTTTAATCTCGTCTCGAAAATTCGAGAAATTCGAGACGAGATCTCGAAAATGCGAGATCTCGCGGCATCACTATTTTTAACTACGGATTCCTCAATCTAACAATAATCGGAAGAGTCCAGTCAGATTTGGTAACAATTGGACAACCGGAAGTAGTAGTTACAAGAAAAATATCGTCTAAATATTATTTATCGAAAATTTATGTAAATACTTATATTAAAGAACGTTAAATTCTTTATTCGATAAATATAAATTCATTATTATATCTTCTATAGATTTAGAGATAAAGAAAGGCATATAAAATAATTTGATGCAAAAAATCTCAGATCAAACTACTACAAGGCAAGAAATTCAAATGTTTGTAATTGACACATAAATGTCACTGTCAAAAATATTTGTATGCCTCTGTCAAAAATATTTGTACATTATTATGAAGATTATGAAAATAAAAAAAGTCAACAACGCAAAAGAATATACGTAAAAAAGAATATAAAAGGAATTTGCGAAAAAATGACGAATATAAAGAAAAAGAAAGTAGAAAAAGAAAATTTCAGGATATTGAATATATAGAAAATGTATGTATTGTACATAATTTATATTAAAATAATTATTTTGTAGTCAGACATGAATATATGTATTTGTATTTAAACATATTTTTCGTTTTAGGCGTACAACCAGGTAAAATATCTGGCGAGAGGTTATGTGTTGGCCACATCAGATTTTTTATAATAGCATTAATCTCGAAAAAATAACATTTAAAGGTATTTTTCGAAAAAAACTATTTTGAGCTTCTAGTAAAGTGCCATTTCCGGTTATCCAATTTTCACCAAAATCTAATGGGCTTTTTCCATTACAGAAAAAGTTCGAAATACAAGGTTTCAAAATTTTCTGAATGACAGTATTTGAGTTAGAGTGGAGGATCCACACACACATACACACAGACATCATCGTGAAAATGTTAAAATTGGATTCTAGGGACCTTAAAACGTGGTCATTTACCAAAATCTCGATATGCGATTTTTAGCACGATCCCTATACCTCCCTTACGAAGGGTAGCGGCGGGTAAAAAGTGACGTTTTTCGTCCGTAACAAAGTGCATAAATTGTCAATTTTTACAAAAATCGAAGGAAATAGCAATATTTTTACAAGAAGTAAGGAAAAGTAATGTTTGTTGTATTAGGTGTCAACGGAAAAATATATTTTTCCTATGCGTTGCATTACTACTACCGTGTGAAAAAAATGAGAAAATTATAAAAATTTGGACTTAATTTACGGGACAATAATACTTTACTACACTAAGCGCCGGTATTTTAATATTAGATTAAATAGTTTTATAATACCAGCCCCAAGTGCGGCAAATACATATTTGTTTTTTTTTGTCACTATGAGCCTGTATTCACACTGAAAACACATCGTTAAAGAAGATCTATAAACATACTGTTTTCGGTGCTTTTTCATTTTCTAGAAGTGGTACCTCTGGCTGCTTTCAAAACGGACAGATAAATGGCACATAACCTCCAATGGAGGAGTTTAAGCATGTTGAAATGTAATGATTTTATTAATTTTCCCACATTACTGCAATGCTATACTTGCAATATTATTATAAGTTCAATAAAAGTAATAAAATATAGTGTATTTTTTTGTACAAACGATATTAAATTTATCGTTAGTTAAATCGCCCACAATACGATAACGTATGTGGCATCTTTGATTCGCCGTAATTGTCCGCTACGAGCACTGGTTTAGAAATATATATTTTATATTGGAACGTAAAATCGCAAAAAGCAAATTATTTGATTTTAAATATGTAAAACGTAAAACCTAGAAAATACGATAAACACAGAAATTAAAATGTCAAGTGTTAAATGTAAACATAAACAGGTGGCCGTGTTTTGCTTCTCTCTCTAAGAAGCACATTTTGGGCATGTATCTCGAGACCTAATTCGCACATAGTTGATGTACGCTATAATGGAGGGAAGATAATATTGCAAAAGTTTAACATTTTTTTCTGCGGTATTTTTTTTTTTAATTTCTCTTTAAAGTTATTTTTAGCGGAAAGCGCTACCCACATAATTGATACAAAAACACCAAGTCATATTTTTGACAATTCGCATTTTTTTAAATCTAATAAAATTATAAAATTACCTCAATTGATAAAAGAGTATAATAAATAACAAGTTTCATAAGTTAGGCAAAAAAATATAAGAGATGCAGTCTTGATAAAACGACAATCTAATAAAATCATTTTACCAAGTCTGCATCTCAAATATTTTTTTTCCCTAACATCATATCAAAAGTCAAGAAATACCATTAACTATGTTTCATAAGGCCTGTTGTCGCACTCGTCCTTTGTAAAAAAGATTCGTGCGTTAAAAGATTCCCTTATAATTTTTTTTTAATATACTATTTCACAATGATTGCGATATAGTTATTTGCATACCAAGTGCGTGAACGCTTGGTTCCCGCTTGCGAGCGTTGCCATAGAACGATTCCGGGAACCAAGTTCACGCACGTGGTTCGTACAATATTTTTCGTACGAATAGTATAAACATAACACTGTTTTGTAGCTAATTTCAGAGTAATGTGTCAAATTTAAATTCCGATTATTTTAATGTTTTTTTTTTATGTAATGTAGTGTTAATCATGGTATCTCAATAACTATTTATTATTTACCAAGTATTTCACTTGTAGTATATAGCAAATTTAAACTTAATAAACTTGTTAAATATTTTATTGTTTTGTTACAACTTATATTACGTTTGTTGGTTATGTTTTACCAACCTCCCGAGTGCTCTGTCTTGCCGACTCCCGCCAAGAAGAAATTGTTACCAATAGACCATATTATTAACTATAGCGCCTCTGCCGGCAGATTTATGAAATGAAAAAAGCGTGCCAGGGTGACAAACTATTTTTTAATTTTTCCAATTAAGTTGGCAATACGAACTTATTTTCTCTATACTTTTCTTAGGAAAAAATAGGAAAAGATATTCCTTTTTAATTAATGGATTCAAATCACAATCCGGAAAGCAACAATAGTAAACAGGCATAAATAAAAAAAATATATTTCGCACCTTACAAAAGAATCACAACAACAAAACATTAGTTTGGGGTTATCTGTCAATGACAGAAGAGTAAACAGGCGCTTAAATTTTTTAAATTTTAATGTTTATTTTATTGATTATTTATTTATTTTAAGAGCAGAATCCAGTAGTTAAACATGAAATGAAACTTGCAAGAAAAAAATTATCGTTAATTTACGTCTACATAAAATAATATTTTGCTTTAAAAATACAATTTTTCCCTAAGATAACATTGGTTTCATTTCCGCAGTACTTCCAAGCATATGATTAGTGCATTCTGAGCATGCGCATTGATATAGTAATATGGTCTATACTGTGAACCAAATGCACTAACTTCATCATTTTAAATTTAATTTCCACCGTCTTCTTTTATTATTATGAAGCGAAAGAATGTTTGACAAACTATACTTTTTTATTTTAAATATATTTCTTTAAGAAATGCTTTAGAAATTTCCCGGTCAATTATCTGGTGGAGACCTGGGAAAATGACGTTTCGGACGTTGCTTAGGCGACGCGAATCAACACATTTCAATGCAGGAGTACGAAAAAAGAGTTTTCCAAACGGTATCAGAAAAATAATTTAAAGTCGGTACTATTTTCATAGTTAAGCAACAAAAGTTTATTTAAAGAAATATTTTTGATACGTACTATATAACGAAATAATAAAATAATTTTCCATAATAGTTACAATATTTTCTATAATTTTATAGTGCATTTTAATGAAGTTTTTTATGGATTTTTTGTTTATTATACGACGCATTTACGTCTACATTATAATTTTATAATATCCATAACTATGAGTACATATTAAAAGGTATAATTAAATGTGGCGTGCTAAAGAGCTCTGAGTTTTCTCGTACTCGTTTTGGTAGGAATAATATTCCAAGCATGTCGCATAAAGAAGAATTGGTGAATATGTGAAGAATACCGAATAGGAGCGATGTTCGTGATCTTAGTTTTTCCGTGGATATTATGTCAGTGAAAACAATATTTAAATAATGAATATATTATATGATCTTAAAGATGAACAAATAAAATGGAATAGTATATTATGTTATTAGGAGTAGAAAGCGGTCTTTTTGTATTGAACCCAGCTATTGCGGCCGAGGCGCTAGCCGAGGCTAGTCAAGCTGGGTGAAACACAAAAAGGGCGTTCTACTCCGAATGATATATACTATTTTTTCTTCAAGTGTTTCAAATATTTTTTTGACATTTTTGTTTTGAAATTTTTAGATATAGTGTTTGCAATTTCAGCCAAAGCTGGTTGTGTACACTACAAAACAAAAACGATACAACTGTCAAATAACAATTTTCAATATAATCAGTGTTGCTGTGACGACTGCCGCCGCCAGCGGTGAACTAAGACACTAACATCTTTTTACTAGTACAACAATAACAACATTTTTGTACTAGTAAGACAATGAATATCTTCTATAGTGTGTGTACAGTAGCATAATATGAATATTATAATACGCTTGAAGAAAAAAGCAATTATATGAAGTACCTACAGCATCAAGTTAAATTCAAATGGTACTCATATTGAGGAATACATACTGAGCGCTCTACATAAAATAAGAAGTATAATGTTTATTATTTTCTCTTGTAAATTTAACAGCTAATAAATTCTGCTCCATAAAATCTTTCATCGTAATATGTAACAGCATTTCCATGCTCAATAATAAAACACCGTAGTCGTGTAAGAAATTAGCCTGTTATCAAGCATGCTGCGATGTAAACATAAACCCAACGTGAAATACATGAAAACCATGAAACACATGAATGAGAACAATATCACATCGAGTGCGGACTGATGCATTTGGAAAGTTCGCAAGACGACTAGCAACAGGTGCAATTATCACAGAGCGGTATTGCTACCAAGCGGCAAAACATACAGATCAAAAGATAGATAATTATTGTAACTGTAAAACACAATAGTAATTATGATAAGTCTGTTTGAAATAGTTTACGATAAATGAAAATATTTATTTATGAACAGATTACAGAAGACAGATTATACTGGAGAAGACTCGTTGCACCAGACATTTTGAATGTACCTACAGATAATTTTAAATATTAGTAAAAAAAGATGAAGCACTTAAGATTTTAGGAACTAAGTACTTCAGAGATATACAAGTACTTACTAAAAGACACGTTAGCAGACGTTTTAAGTGAGGGTTCATAACTCTAAAAAAAAAATCTTATTTGGTCCATTGTAAACGATCCGCATACCGATTTTAATTGTAAATAATCCATACCTATCTGTCTCTTTGGCTTCTACAATTAGTTACGCCTTATTAACAGCGGGGACTATAAAAGTATAATATTTTTATTTTAGAAACAAATTTGTTAGTTTATTATTAATTTTGAAGTAACCATAAAGATTATTAGTTTTAATAATTTTTGTCAATCTGTGATTTTTTCCCTAGAATTTTTCTAACTTAACCTAACCTAACCTGACACACAAAACTCATACTGTTATAATAATTTTTAGATAAGTTTAAATAATTAATACTTTTTCTACATATTTTATGGATAAATTTATAAAATTATCTATAATTTAAATCCCGGAGCCATTTAAACAAACCATACTCCTTGGTTACGCAGTTATTCAAATGTATGTAATAGACAGATAAATATCACTGTCAAAGAACTAATTATGTCAAATTAATAATAGTAACGTTTTAAAAAGAAAAAAGTAAAAAAGTAAATAGAACATCAGTACAGTTTCCAGCACACAAGTAAATATGTAGGTATGTATTTAGATTAATAAAAAACGATTCAGAAAAAATTTAAGCTAATCTTCTTCCTTGGATCAGTGAATTCTATGGGGTTTCCTGGCCGCGTGCGTGAGTGTCTGGCCGTAATTTTGGGGAACCGAGTTCGATCCCGACCGACGCCAAATATTTCGAATTTTAAATGGCACAAAATTGACCCTTGTGGTGCACTCTCCACGCCAGCATTGAGTGCCCGTCAGGTGACGCCTGGTAAACGCCCGCACAGTACAAATATGTCATCATCAATACCGAAATCTGTGTACAAAGCAGATTGGCACACCCAGCAATGGGTAATATGCCGTGATGATATATTTATTATATTCCGATATTTAAAATTTAATCTTCATTTTATTATTAAAAAAAGGTAGTTACTTGGATTAGATTAGGCTATATTTTAAGAAATAAACCCGTAAAATTAGAGAAAAAATTCGCAAATCCAAAAATAAGGAATATTTTTTGTGACTTGGCTGTAAATGGCGGGAGGTACTGATTGGCTACACCAGATTTTTTTCAAAAATTTCATCATTCAATTCTACACTCAGAGATTAAGAAAGCATGACTTTATATATAATCGGTGATATTTATGGGGATGAGATAATTTTTCTTGCAAATATTTTTTATAACTTTATATTTTACATTCGAGATGAAATGATGAAAGACACATACACCAACCATGCTCTATCCGGGGTTCAAACCAGGACTCTTAGAGCGTGAAGCAACCGCGCTACCGCTAATCTACCTGGGTCTGCTCATATAAGAATAAGTAAGAACACATTTTTATAGTTTTCTGGAAGATCACAAATGGGTTTTAAAATTAAAAGTACCTACATTTTTCTCATATTGAAATAAGAATAACATAATAGGAACCTATCTGTTTTTACCTCCCGTCATAGCGTAGGTAAGGGAGGTAATGTTATCGGTACAAGAATTCGATGGTGAGTTCTCAGTGAATAAGCACGAATTAGGGTCCATACAACACATTATTATTATTTTTTTGATGATGCCCGAGCACGCGAGCGCGCGCGCCTGCATATGTGTGTGTGTGTGACGATTTTTTTCTCCACGATAACTTTTATATCAAACTTCCAAATATGTATTTCTATTTTCCGTATTTAAGCTTTCTGCATTCATATAGAGTTGATTAGATATTGGGTACAATTGGATAACCGGAAATGATACTTTACTTGAAGCCCATAACAGTTTTTAATGAAAAACTATATTAAAATATAATCTAAAACTTTTCAATTTTAGTATTTAAGACTTTTATATCAAAGGGAATAACATATTAGATTTTGGCTAATATTAATAAACCGGAAGTGATACTAATACTTTACTTGAAGCTCAGAACAGATTTTCGTGGAAAATATATTATGATATATTCAAAAACTTTTAAAATTTAGTATTGAAGACTTTTATATGAAGGAGAACATATTATATTTTAGCTAAAATTGAGAATCCGGAAGTGATACTTTACATGAAGCTCTCAACAGATTTTCGTGAAAAATATATGATATATTCCAAAACTTGTCAAATTTAGTATTTAAGACTTTTATATGAAGGGGAGCATATTCGATTTTGGCTACAATTGATAAACCGGATGTGATACTTTATTTGAAGCTATGAACAGATATTCGTGAAAAATAAATTGATACAATCCAAAACTTTTCAAATTTGGTATTTAAGACATTTATACATATTAATGACAACGACATATTACATGTTTTCTAAAATTGATAAACCGGAAGTACTACTTTACAGGAAGCTATAAACAGATTTTCTTGAAAAAATATAGTATGATCCAAAACGTCTCAAATTTGTTATTTAAAACTCGTGTATAATTTGAAACAACATTAGATTTTGACTATACCTATATGATAAACCGGAAGTGGTATTTAATTTGGAACTCTTAACAGATTTTCGAGGAAAAACGTAATAAAATATAATCCAAAATTTGGTATTACAGACTTTTTTATTTATTGGAACAACAAATTAGATTTTGTTTACAAACGATCAACCGGAAGTGACATTTTACTTAAAGCTCATTGCTATTTTAAACATGGAATTGACGGGAGGTCATGTGCTGGCCACATCGGATTTTCCATGGGTGCATTCATATTGTCCTAATAAAGATAAGAAATAAACTACCGGATATATAAGTTTGATATTTACTACGAAAAATATTACATTCCTTTTATAAATTCTTCGACTGTAGTGACTGTACAAAAGTGAAATATAGAAAATTAAAACATCCACAACCTGCTTGCATTTCTTAATTATCTTCGTCTTCATCTGTACAGAATATAAGGTTACAATCAGCAATAAATTACTCGTGAGTCATCTCTCCAATTTCCTTTTTCTTTTAACCCTTTCAACCCTTTAGTTCCATCTGCCGAGTGCCTTTTGTCGTGCTCATTCCAAGACGATCTCCATGGAGATATGTTTACCCGTTTCCAGGATACAATTGTTACGAGATACGTGTCTATCTGACATCTCACTGCACTGCATGCTCTTCAAATGTTTCTCTCTGACTCTTGCTTTTTTCGTTTGTTTTGGGTCAGGTGTGAAGGCTTGCAACAGGTAGAGAAGGAGAATTTTTAAACGTTGTGAAAAAGTTTTTTCTGTTTATTATTAGTGTTAAGATTACCTACTAGCTATGATTAAATAATTTGAAAACAGTAGTTCTAATAATATATAAAAATATTAGAGGTTTTTTGTTACGTACGAGTAGTTAGTTGTTAGAATTTTATTATTAACGGGGATTCAAGTGACCGGCACCAATAATTCCACCATTTTTTTATAATTTCATCAGAAAGTATAAGTAAAATTAAGACTATTGGTGAAAATTCAATGAAAAAATTCCTTTTAATAAGCGAGTTATGGTCCCCCGAAGTTTGAAAATATAGATGTGACGGCATAAATATAAGTTTTTATATAAAACTGTTTTCTTCGTGGATCTAAAATGTTCTTGAAATGTATGCTGTTTTTAAATTATATTTATAAAAAACAAATTAATATTGTAACACTGTACAAGTCTACATGCTTTATAATTGCAAGTGTATCAAAATTATTAAGTTTAATGTAAGAAATTTATATTCAAATAAAAACTATTTAAGAATTGCAGTACAGGACTGGTAGCCATGTGTCCGCTATTTGAATTTATCTACTTCCATTGGTAGTAGACTCCACCCTCTAACTCGGTATTCGCTATAGATTTATAGGTGTTCTTTGAGTCGCCAATCAAAATAATATGTATGGATTTCATATGAATGACAAGCTGCTAAAACAAAACCCCCTTATTTCCGAAGTATTTGAATTATATCATTTTATTTCTTTAATAATATTCATTAAATTCGATTGAACTGTAATCCTATATTAGAGTCACTACTATATTCAGAATAAATTAAACTGCTTTACCAATACTAGTGTGTAACATCTTATTGTAATAACCATTGGTGCGATTGCTAATATGTTTAAATATTTCAGTTGATTTATGATAAAAAAAGTTATTTTATTAAGGGCCAGTTGTACAATACACAGTTAGTATCTACGGTTACGTAACATACAGTTAACCTAACCACTTGTTAAAAAACACAATTAATTGTACCATTTCTATTTTTCTAAAGGTTACCTAGCAGTCTGTCTAATAACACTGGATCAGTTTTTCCAAATTATACTATATAAAACAAAATTTTATTTTATTGCAATTTTGACATATACGTCAGTTTTCATAAAAATTAAAATTACAAAATTTTAAAAACTAAGCATAAATAACACCTAATTTTATGCAAGATGATTGTTTAAAATTAGTTGATTTTGTCGCCCACTATAAAAATATAATAGAGAATAAAAAAACTGATGCGATCACAACACAAGGTAAATAAATTATTATATAAAGTGCATGAAGTTTCTTGGTTAATGGATAAAAGAAGTAAGCAGGAATGCAGTCAATGTACAAAATTTTATTTAATCCAAAGCCGATGTTTCGCTTCCTGCTGAATATTTTAAAATAATATTTTAACGAGTGTAATAAATTATTTAAAAAATATTAGTTTTTCTATACCAGCGAAGTCCCCATCGCATATTAACATGTAGCCACATGCCAAAAATCTCAATGTCAATAGCAGGTTGTTCATGGGCGTAATACAAAAATTTCTATAAATTATATGTAAATGTATAATTTAATGGTAAATTATAAAAGAATTTTAATTGCGTACCTATCTGTTTTATGAGACAAATTTTGATAAATTTGACCTAATAACTGTTAAATTCTATAAGATTTAATATGCTGAAGATTATTAAACGCAATGAAAGACTTCTGTGTTTAATTTCATGTACTGACAGAATCAGAATTTATTTTTCAACTACTTATTTTACAACCTGTGATTTTTATATACAATAACAAAAGAATAAATACATTTGACATATACATGACGTGTATGACACCTGTCAATAAAATAATATTTATATTAAATTGTCTCTTAAACAATAACAGCTGCACTGTTGGTTTCGTTAAACGAAAACGTGTAAACAAATCAGTGTCGTCAAGTTCGTTAAAATGGTTAGGCCTCTGTCTACTTCTCTTGGCCTTCCTACTTCTTAAAAACATATTTTCTAATAATTCATCTTCAGAATCAGATTCAATTAGCAAACGTCGCCGAAAATCCATTACAAGTAGTTAAACAAACGTCAAATGTCATGCGTTAACACTTTGTTAAATCATTAACGCCTTATTTCATCAAAAGTTAAAAATATTCTGGTTAAGAGCCATGGTTACGCTTAACCTGTTATCGTAAAACACATTTTTTGACTAACCAGCTGTTAAATACTAACCCTTGTCTTAACCCCTGATTGTACAACTGGCCCTTAATCAAAAATGCTGTTACCCAGTATTATACAGGCTGTTATGTAAGTAAACGTATATAGCTTAATTGGGAAGACTGGCTGGAACCCAAATCTGCAGTAATTGTAATTCGATGTTTAATTCTATTGGTACCCGCAGAATCCGTTGGCGGCGTTGTAAATGCACCTGTCATGGCGGCCAGAAGGACTTGTCAATTTGTTTACCTTTTAAATGAGAGTTTTCTGGCCCAAAATATTGTTAACAGATCAACTCAACACAATTTTTAAGTTTGTTCAGTCGAATCCTTTATCAAGAATCACAGGTTAGGGGCAACAATTCGTAAATTCGGGTTTAATTACTACTTGTGGCGTAACTTGACTTATGGCAATTTTGCTTGGAACGGCAGTCTACGGAGACAAATATAAGTAAAATCAATCAAGCTACAAATTTTATTTATCAATAGTTGTATTAAAACTTCATACCTGTAAAATTTTATTGGACTAACCAAGTACGTATCGTTGCGCCACTCACGAATTTTTTTAACACTAGGGCTGGGTCGTGGCTGGTATGTAAACACACGATGAGCAACGAAAACCGTGGTAAAAAGCCATCAAACTTTTTGTGTTGTAGAGTGCAAATCTAAATATAATGGGGATAATAAGATTCACATTTACTCCTTCCCTTATTATCCTTGGGAACAGGTAAGGCGACAAAAATGGATACCATCGGTTCGTCGAATGACACAAGTACAGTGGAATTCCATTAAAAATCTGATTACATATTTCTCAAACACACAACATGGTTTTAAAGTTTACATATTTTGTGGTTTTGTCAAATAAAAAATTAAGTTCAATAATTGTAACTTAGGAACGAAATACTTCGATTCAAAATAGGTTATGGGACAATACATATTTGTGTGCCTTTGATAACAATAATGAAAAATAAAATAAAATATCTATGAAACATACATGCTATTGAATGTAAAATGTATAATTGTATAATATTTATGAGATCTACGATAAATTATTAGTAGACAACTTTATATAAAGCGCACGAAGGATACTGACCTTGACGAAAATATATGTCAAAATTCAAGAAACATGTAAGTAAATGGAATACACAAATTACATGTTAGCTAACGGCTCTCCCAAACCAACGGGCAATATTTTCCAAATTGTAGTCGACTAAAAGTACACAGCGACAAGTAGTGATAGTCTAAGAGTCTTCAGACTGGCGCGAATTTACCGCGCAAACGTATAAGATATATATGTCAAAATTACAGCTTATGATAACACACGTATTTTCTATTTCAAGTGGTGCTTCAAATATATTTTAAACTGACAAAACGGTTCGTGTATATATAAAACTCAATTCTACACGTAAGAAATCTTACCCCAAACTACTTAACGGGAAATCCGTCAGATGGCGCGGCCAGCGACACGGAACAGCTGCTTGGATAGCCTATAATCTCTCTTTGTGAAATGCAAAGAGAATACATATTTATTTATCAGGTTAAAGTTTTGCGATATATTTAAATTTCTTTTCCACATTGTTCAGTCGATTGACTTTATTTTTTTTGTCAAAAATTACGGAATATGACTTGAATTTTTGTTGTATTGGTGCTCCTTTTAACACAGTACTTTTTGGTCTATATTATGTTCATTTTTTAAAAAATCTTTTATATTGCACACATTTTCAAATGAAATTATAAAATCTAAGAGTGAGAACAAATTTTTATGTTGAACGAAACGATGATTTTTGATGTTTACATATTTGACATGTTATATTAGCCGCCATTAATTTAGTTCCCTAAAATTCCGCTGATGTCGCATGCCATTCTGCGGGTCCCATTTGATATAGCAGCAGAAGTTTAAAGTGAACCAATGAGGAATAATTCCAAATTCATTGAAATCGAAGTTGTCTGACTGAAACACGGGACTACATATTACATATCATTGTCGTCGAGGCAGATAATAGGTATTTGAGATTTTCACAATGGAAATATACATCTTTATCGTTAAGGTAATTGGTATTTTGAATTTCAAATAAACCGAATATAAATTGTACGCTAATGCAAAAAAAGTGTTTCACGTCAGTTTTGACTATCAACATTTTTTTTCCGAAAACATTGATTTTTATTTAATTTTTACAAAATTTTGAACAATTATAGTAAAATTAATTTAAGAATGGGACACTGACGTCACGACACCTGCGCGAAGTTCATGACGTATACATGACGTAGGGTCTCAATTTCAACTTATAAGTACACGTACGTGTAAAAAAAATTAACTGATACGCCACTAGGCGTAGCTATAAATTGAAATTGAGACCTTACGTCATGTACACGTAATGAACTTCGCGCAGTTGTCGTGACGTCAGTTTCTCAATCTTAAAGTAACTTTAGTCTACATAATTGGTCAGTTCTTATGTAAAACAAAAATTATTGCCACATTTACTATCTATGTCGTTCTATCATCGGTTAAGCGTTGTACGCTTACTTAAATAACACCCTGTACAAGTTTTGTCCTCTACGGTGAGTCAGACCAGTTTGGAAGCGTTGACAGATGATGATGAGGTCGTTTTATAAGTATAAATAAGCTAGAATACAAGCCCGATGATGCGTTTAATGCTACACCCAGCAAAACTAGGTTAAATCCTTCTTTCCGTTAATATTTTAGCCTGTAAATATAACCATGGAGTTGAGCGGCTGAGTGCTTTAACGGTTGTGGTTATAATGGATGGAGGAAATATTATTTTTATTTTTCAAGTAGCCCAAAAGTGACCCCTTTACTGTTTTGTACACAAATTTGAGTCTAAAATGTGACCATATATATATACAGACTGTCTCAAAAAACGTGCTCCGCATCAAGATCTCGAGAAGTGTATTTATAAGTTAGATATAAGAAATTGGATAAATTAGACAAAAGTTTACTGGTTTATCGTTATTTGAGAACCATGCCAGAGATCCTGAAACCTAATAAGTAGTTCTACTACTATTGCTGAGAGCTTAGTACTCGAAGTAGATATTTAATTTTGAAAATTTTAGGTTGTATTTGAATTTGCTTTAGTCAAGAAGGAAAATGTTGTAGTTTCAACGATGTGAATTTTTTCATAAACAAAAATCAATGTTGCAAGAATTTTTATATGACTTCTAAGTACTTAATTTTAAGATATTGATGTTTAAAGAGCTTCAAATTTGAAAATATCACGAAATATCTATTAAATATTTTACAATTAATTGTTGAAATTTGTGTAATATTTTGAAAAAGTCACGTGATCTGAAACAAAATGTGACGTCAGAGTACATACAGTTTAACCTATTTTCGGCCAATGGTGCGTTTTCACACCAGTACGAAAATGGTTTTTTTAAAGCAACTGCCCTTTGTAGAATTGATCTGTAAATAGATGCATGTGAATTAAGAGATATCAGTAAATCTTATCCTATTTTGCAAAGTTTCAATATGTTTGCCAAAATTTTTATAAATATTTGAAATTTCATTATTTTGTTTACATCTGTACGATTTCAGAAAAAATCATAATTATTATTCCTTTCCTCTAATATTGCATATATTTTGTTTAATTTTGTTTGAGTAATGATATTGTAAAACTATTTTACTTAGCTCGTAGCACATTTTTTTACACGAGCAACTAAAAAAATAGTGGTGCGAAAACGCACCATTGGCTGAATCCGGTATCTGTGTACATCTTCGAACAATTATTTTTACGGTTACATGTACAAACAAAATATAGGGGAAAAAGTTATAATATAACTTCTTGGTCATGTAGAAAATCCAAGCCAACATCGAGTATTTTGCGATATTTTTTTTCTCATCCTATAAAGTATAAACTTTTTTCTCTGCTTAGCAGAAAAAGTTATTATGCAACGGGAACAATTAGGGAGAACAGGACAGCCCACTGACCCTTGGAGGAAGTAAAATAATATCCAAGAACAACAGAGGGTATTTTGATTATTGTTTTGATAAAAATTATGTCAATGTGGTCAGGTGAAATGATAATTCCATTGTTACAATAGCAAGTAACACTTTTGGTGCATATCCTTTGAATGCAACCAAAAGAAATAATCGTAAAGAGAGAAAAGAGGTTGTTAATACTCAACCGAATATGATAAGCCAGTACAACAAATTTATGGGAGGTGTTGATTTGCACGATAATGCAATAACAAATTATAGAATAAATATTCGTGTCAAAAAATAGTGGTGGCCTCTCTTCATCAACACTTTGGACAGTGTTGTAGTGAATTGTTGGAAAGTGTATCGATTAGCGAATGCTTCGAAAATATCTTTGTTAGAATTCAAATCCGATGTCGCCAGAAGAACACGAAGAACGAAATATTTCAATAGGGAGACCATCGAAGTAACCAGTGACCGAAGAATTCCGGCTAGATAATGTAAACCACATTGTAATAGAACCGGAAAATCGCAGTTGGTGTAAAGTTTGTAAAAATCATACAGTTTTCAAGTGTATCAAATGCAAAGTTTACAAAAAAAGTTAATGGTTTCGGCCACTGGTGCGTTTTCTTTTGCTTATAATAATAAAAGCATTTTTGTTATTAATATTGTTAAATTGATTCATTTTAAATAATAAAATATAATTTTCGAAAAGAAAATCATGTTATTTTATTACTTGGCCGAAATGGGTTAACATGTGACAAAATATCGTCTACTTAGGTGATGGACAAACTGTTTTCCTATTGACTATGAATGACGTGATGTATGTACTCTGACGTCACAGGAGTGGGGGCTTGTTTTTAATGTTTTTCTGGCGCCAATATATTGATTTAATTATTTATTTTTTATTACTATGAAAAGTATTGCACAAACTTTTATTTAAAATACTTTTTAAAAAATGTGAAAACGGCTTTTTTGACAAAAACTAAAAAATATGGATCTAATATTTTCTATCATTATTTCTATTTAAATAATTAGTAAAAAAAAAATCGAGCAAGACTTCAATTCTTGTTGATGGAGATAAACTAATAAAGACATAACTGGACATGAATTCTTTTGGATGACAAAGTAGCAACGATACTATTTTTTATCTACGTTGTTTTTATCTTTAAAGAGTAGTAACTTTAAAAACTTAAGTGGTGTATGAACTTTGATGCACGTATGAGTAATAAAACATAAAACGACGTCCTGCCTCGGTACAGTTTCGCGACAAGTGAATGAATTATGCATAGCCATCTAGCAAGCCGCGAAACAAACTGAAATCGCGCCTCTGTCAACTTGGATACCTTGAATCATCCGTTGCTAAAATACGATCCTGTTTGGATTTTTCCACACGCTGATTTGTTAAACATGAGCGGAGGTTTATTTATGTAGTGCACCTCGTTTTAATTGAATGAGTTAATTGCCTGACACCAACGCTGCTCATAAATGCGAATCAAAATGCATACATACAAGAAAGAAAAGACGAAAGAAGATACTAGGTCGACAAACAACATTTCGACACTTTCAAGAGGTGTATGACTCAATGCATTCACTTTTATATTTCTATTAACAATACATAAAGTTGTTATGTTTTTATCATAGTCGGTTATGGTATTATTTCAAATTAGCCACCTTTTATCCACAAGAGGAAAGTTTAGCATGAGGTGTAAGGTGATAAAAAAAAGATTAAAAACTAATATATAAGTACTGATTTTTATTCACTGTCATCATTAAGGCGCAATTACAGAGCGCGTGGTTCGTCGAACCAGGGTACTGGAGGGCAGTTTGCGATGACTCGCGTTCTGACGAACCATATTGTAATTCATATTGACTTGATTTATTGGCTAAATTGCAGTTTGAATTTTATATTAATGGTTAATATATAGTTGGTAAACCATTAAAAACACTAAATACTGCTAAAAATTGGGCGCAGAAAGCTATATTTATAGAGATTTAGGCATTTTTTCTGAAAAAAAAAGTTAGATGAACTACATACATTTCTATGTTTAAGTAGGTACTTGCGCTTTCATACGAGTTATACTGTTTCAATTAATATATATTTGCAAAATTATGTCTTATTTTCCTTCTTTTCCTACGTTTTATTACATTTTTTATTTATAATTTTGCGTTAATCTGTCAAACTATTATAAACTAACATGAAGATAGTGGGCATAGCCAAGAGATATCATCTGTCAAACTATTATAAACTAACATGAAGATAGTGGGCATAGCCAAGAGATACTTGGATATACAGTGGTACTAAAACTGTTTTCTTCTTAGATTCAAAAGTCTGTTCTATCGCCAATTTCGCTTTTGTTTCTTTCAATATTAACACAAGTCAGTTGTTTTCCTTTATTTGTGTTATTCGCTATGGAGGTTGTCAATTTGTTGTCCCTTTACAAGTTGTGTGAAGACAAAGCGGTTCTTTTGGAGAAGTTGCAAGAGTGGAATTTGATTCCACGAACCTTGCAGTGTAATGTTGCAGTCAGGTTAATATGTGTGAGTGTGTGCCTTTTTTAAAACACTACTGTGCGTTAGGTTAGGTTATTTAAGTATTACTGTGCGTTAGGTATTGTTTTTGTCAGAATATTTTTTTTTAAATTCTTAAAAAATTTGTCTAATTTTCTACTCGAGAGACAATTTTGTCGTCGCGCAACTGACCCATGATCGTCATCGTAATAAAAAATGAAACATTCATATTTTACAAATGAAACCACTGTTTTACTTTCACTGGTTTACCCTATATTACCGACTTTCAATTTGAACGATGTTCGTGTGCTAATATTCTCTTATCATTTTAGGTTAAACTGTATTTCTTCTAAAATATCTATTAATAATTATTTTTCTACCTCATTTTTTGTGTTTTAATGAAGTATTGTACTAAAAAGTGTATTGTGTCTTATTAACAAGCATTTAAAGTGTTCATTTCATTGCAAAAAACACAACTTTCTTATAGGTACAGTTATACTTTATTTTTCCAAAATAATATATAAATACCTGTTTCCGCGCTCTAATTTTATGTTTTCTTATTATATTTTAACTCAAATAAGGCATTGCAACAAAAAAAATGCAATTTCTACTATTCTGGATAAACTGCAATCCACCCGTAATCCGTTTACTTTAAACGATATACTTTTTATTAGTTTATTTCGCCTTAGAAAGGATCTTGTGCTTAATCTTATTCATCAGATTTTGCATACATGTCAAATTCAAACCATCCAATATCTATTGCACCTGAATTAAAAATATTACTCGCGTTAAGTTTTTAATCTAGTGGTAGTTATCAAAAATTAATTGGACAAAGTTAGAATATAATCGTGATTTCTTTCCATAGTCCAACGGAATTTTGTTTAGCGTTGACACTTAAAATTTTTTCAGTAACTAACCTCGGATGAAGTGATAGATAATCAAGAAATGAACTCCAGTGTTTAGGTTGAACACGCATTCGTTTTTGCATCTAAAGAAAATGATTCGTTATTAATATAGTCTTTCTGAAAGACAAAGATGGAAACATCATTCAACACCAAATTGATGTAATCAAAAGGTGGAAAGAGTACTTTGAAAATCTTTTGGAAAGCACCGAAAACGAAGAATTGCAACCTGACATCACAACAACACCATCACAAATAGTAATAGAAGACACTGAAATATCGATAGATGAAGTAAAAGAAGCAATTAAGAGGATAAAAGTTGGGAAAACATCTGGATACGATGACATTAAACCGGAACAACTGAAATATATGGGTGAGGAAGGAATAAAAATGCTACACACACTTATAAATAAAATATGGAACGGAGGAGACATGCCACATGACTGGAGAACATCATTAATTATGCCCATCTACAAAAAAGGAGACAATAGAATTTGCTCAAACTATAGAGGTATTACTTTACTATGTATAGCCGTAAAAGTATACGAGAGTATACTTGAATATAAACTAAGACAAATGACTGAGAAGAATATAGAGGAAAGCCAAAGCGGTTTCCGGAAAGGATATAGCGCACAAGACCACTTTTTTAGCCTAAGACAAATAGCAGAGAAGACTATAGAACGAAACAAAGAAATTATATTATGTTTTATAGATCTGGAAAAGGCTTTCGATAAGGTAGATAGAAATTTTTTGTGGAGAATTCTAGAAAAGAACAATATTGGACAAAAACTTATTAGAGGTATACACAATATATATAAAAATAATGTAAACTATATACGAACAGGGAACCTCATATCTGAAAAATTTAAAGCAGGAGGCGGATTAAGACAAGGAGGAACCTTGAGCCCAATCCTATTCATACTCTACATGGACGAAATTACAAAACAAGCCAATAAAAGAACAATAAAAACCCCGATTGGATACCTAAACCTCCACCAAGTTTCGGTAACAGAATATATATTTGCGGACGATATGGTAATATTTGCTAACTCCGAAAAAAACCTACAAGAAAATCTGAATATATGGAATGAAGAGCTGCAAAAAGCTAACATGCAGATAAACGTCGACAAAACAAGAGTAATGAAGATATCCAAAGAAAATTCAGAACTGAACATTAAAATAAACAACATGAGAATCAAACAAGTAGATAGCTTCAAATACCTAGGAAGCATAATACAAAATGATGGTAAATATAATGAGGAAATTAATAATAGAATACAGGCGGCAGCCAGAGTATACTACACACTCAATAAAACGATTTTAGGACATAAATACGTAAGCAGAAGATCCAAATTGACTGTTTACAAAACAATATTCCTCCCAACACTTTTGTACGGATGCGAATCATGGGTACTGAACACAAGACAAAGAAGTAAAATAACAGCTATAGAAATGAAGTGTCTGAGAAAGATAGAAGGAGTCACGAAGATGGACAGAATACGCAACGATAATATTAGAAGCAATCTAGAAATACAGTCAGCACAAAAAGCAATTGAAAATAAGCAACTACAGTGGTATGGCCATCTAATAAGACTGCACAAACACAGGAAAGTTAAACAAATATGGAAAACACGAATATACGGGAAAAGAAGCAGAGGAAGACCAATAAAGACATGGGATGATGAAATAAATACAACGCTGACAAACCGAAATATAACAACCAAAAGAGCCCATGAAATTGCACAAGACCGAACCAAATGGAAGAACCTAATAAAAGACTAAAACGAAAAACCTCAACACCCCCAGGGTAGAAGAGGACTGGATTATATATATATATATATATATATATATATATATATATATATATATATATATATATATATATATATATATATATATATTAATATAGTTTTAATAACACATTTACAAGATGACTTTGAACGCTTACTTTTAAGGCTATACTTATGATTAGTAAAGCCGGTTTCCGGTTTTCACTATAGCATACACACCGTAGGGCAGAAAACGTTGACAATGCTACGAGCTACAATGAAAAATACTCTGTAGACTGTTTTTGAAGGTTGATGTCATTCTTTTTGTCAAAAATATATTGCACGACATAGTTAAAGCAATAACTTTATTTTTTCGCTTTCTATCAAGTCAATAATTTCTGCATACCAATAAAAATAGCAATATCGTGTAGTTCCAAAATATAGAGATTGACAAGTGATCTTAGGAAGGGGTAAAGTGCAGTAAGGGGGGCATATCAATGTAAATGTGGCGTGGTAGCACTAAAGGGCTGACAAAACGACGCGTGGTTCGTTCCGGTTTATGACGTAATTGGTTCAGCGAACCAATGTGGATACTTTCGCGCTTTCGTCTCTGTTACTACAGAACCACAATCACGATTGCATCTACTCCCTTGTGTTGATGCAAAATCGTTTGAAAAACCGTAAAAAAGGTGGAGCATGACGTCACATATGAAAAATAGATAAAAGTAAGCAAATCTGGCTTTGTAATTGAAGGTATATGATGAACATCAAATATTTATCTGCTAGCAACGCCATAGTCACACCTTTTTTGAATATGTCAAAGGTTGACTAGTGTGATTTGCACTGCAAGTGGTCTGCGATAAGGCGAATCTGCGCGAACCTGCACAAACCAACTAGAACCTTGCACGAACCAACGTGTTCAGCGCCTTTGATCCGTGCCAATTTACCGACAGCCGATGGAACCTCACGAACCACCATGAACTACACATCACGAACCGCAAGCCATAGCGAACCGTGTATGTCAAACGATGTAAGGTTCGTAGTTCTTCGAGACAAAATTCGACGAACCACACGCCGTGTACCTGCAACTTTAGCGAATGCCCAACAATTTAAAAGATTGTAAGTATGTACCTACCTAACATATTCACGACTTCCCCTGACAAAATTTAATTTTTTTCAAACGTCGTAGAAATGACACTTTTTGTGACTTGATTCACAAGGTAGAAGTTTCATTTTTACGCCGTTGGAAATAAGATAAACAAATATCCATAGAAACTACATATAAATATCGAATAAAAAGAAAGGTAGTACGTTTGAAAAAAAAATTGAATGTGTCATTCGGAATAAAAGTGTCTTTGTGTGCCTCGCATGCAATTGTCCGACTCGCTTCGCTCGTCGTGCAATCTTCGATGCTCGCCACACAAAGTATCACTTTTACTCCTAATAACACAATATACTATTTTACCATATCATATGTATCAGAGCTGGACAAAATACCAAATAAAAATACTCGAGTAACGAGTAAAAGAATTTAATACCCAAATGTACTTTTTGCGAAAAGTACAGAGAACTTTCTAAGTACTTTAAAGTACTTTGTAAAGTACTTCTATACGTAATATAAAATTATGTAACAAATCGCTACTAGATTTTTTTAAGACAGTTTTATAAAAAAAATTGTATGCTAAAAATATGGAAATTTCATATAAAATTAAATATTTTAAAATTAAATACCATTTTTATTTCGAAATTATGTAGATTAGCTTTGTTAACCACTTCTTTACTAATAAATATTTAAAGGAATATCGTTTATGTATTTGTATTTTCTTTTAAATATCAAGTAATAATATAATAGCTATTTGTTTGTGCAGTATGTAAGAAAATAGTGGTTTGTACAACAAGAGTGGATATGATGTCCATATCGCATGAGGATGAAGTTTGAGCACGACGCCGTAGGCGGAGTGTTCAATCATCCGAAGGCGATATGGAAATTCCACTCGAGTTGTACAGCATACTTTTTCTACGACTAACAAAAAGAAGGAAAATACGAACTATAGAAATTTGAAATTTATTGAACATTATTAATTTTTGTCATTGTATGTACTTGTCTTCCTAGGTTTTCTTAATGACATTTATTATTAAAATAATATTTTATTTTATAAATATACAATACTTTTACATACTACTCACGATTTTTATTGCCAAATTTAAAGGATAACCTTGACTTGGCAATGTGACATTTCATACCGTTCTGATTCTTATTTTTTATAAGTTATTTTTCAATACTTACAACTAATTCATAATATAATTGTGTAAATTTTATTAAATTATTCAAATCTCTTTTTATACCGAAAATATTTCCATCTAAATGAGAACATTGAAATGTCAAATGTGACATTTGTATCGTTCTTCTTCTTAATCTTGTAATAAATGAATAGACAGTTGCCTAGGTTACACGACTTCGAGATTTGTGATTCGTGGATTTCATATCCATCCTAGAATGGATATGAAATTATATCCGTTCAGTTAACTAGCACCTATTGCCTACATATCCATTCTGCAGATTGTGAAGAAATGATAAGTTTTTCAAGTGGGAGTAGAAAAAGTACTTTTCCTACTTATGCACACACGATTTTTTCTATTACCGTTTCTAAGAGGTATTTTTCAAATAAAATCTTTTAAATGTAATATTTAACAGCCAATAAATAAAGTATGCTTGGTAATTTACATTTCCGTACTTGTGTGAATATTTACAACATTAATCAACTCAAATGAATATGGAAAACAAAGACATTTCTAAAAGATAGTAGAAAAATATATAAACTGCATTCTGTTTTGCATTTGGTAATAGCATGACGAACCTGCAAAGATCTATGGTGCACAGATATGATCTTTTATGAACGATTAATTGGTGCACAAGCATATTCTTTGTACTCGTAGACATAAAATAATAATTTATAATATGAATTTGAAGTACTCAGAAATACTCAGAGTACTTTTCATGTACTCGAGTACGACAGAGTACAAAACTTGGACTTTAAACAGTACTTTCGTGTAAATGTACTCGAGTACGCCCAGCTCTGAATATATTATATCGTTTCTTATGAAAATTTTGATATTGGAATTTATATTCTATTCCTACTCTATTCTATTTCCGTACCTGGCAATATATTGATTCTATTAAAAAAGGGAGAGAGTAGAGAAAACAATTTAGGAGTCATTGAAATAGTACGTTCGATGGTTAAATAACACAAAAATATTTGGAAAGTGATATTTGGCTAGCCGAAATTGTTTATCAGCTAGCTCTAGAAAATGAAGTATACAATGACTTACTTCTCAATTGTTTTGAAGATTTGAAACGCACGATATTACTAACCTATTGTAAATAAAACGTTTTTACTCTACTGATGCATTTAATGTCTTTTTTTATTAAAATTAAAGACTTTTGCGATTTATATGTACGAATATATAATTTCTTTACTTAGCTATAAAAAAATTGTTGATTGTTGTGGATTTTTATGTATTTTTATGTTTTATGGCATTTGTAAATTTTATCTATCCTCATCATTAAAGTGTTAATTTAGATGCGAAATTTGACTGGATAAAGTGCTAATTTATAAGTAATTGTTAGAAAAATAAAGTAAATAGTCATATAAAATAACGATTATTTTTATTATAGTTCATTGATATTACCATGATATCGTATCTCACGAACACTCAAAGTTTTTGTAGAGAAATGTAGAATAAATTATACCTATAGGTAACAATGTGCGATATCAGAATTTAACAACAGGTGTACACAGTCAAGTTCGGTTTATTATAAGCAGGGTTTGGTGAAACGAGTAGATGAGTAGAATGAACTCACGACGTTTTTCCATATAATTAGATTTCTCGTTTATTACAAATTCGAAACATTGTATCTGAAACCTTTAATTTTAATTATCTTAATAATGAAAGAGTTAAAACATCTATCGCCGTTTCTTAGAAAATTCTATTATAGAATTTTACGGTCTCTAAATGTAATACGTTCATTTTACAATTTAACGACATTTCTTGCATCGCAAGATTAAGAATGACGATGAAAATATTTCTTTTAAAATATATGTTCTCACGGTTTCAACAAATGATATCGAATATTTAAACATAAATACAAATAAATAAACATGTTTGTCTCTATAGTATGTTTCAAGAAATAGTAGACTGACTTTAGTTGAGTTTCATAGTAAACGATTTATGAAAAAGAATATAAGAATTAGGATACACAACTCCACAACCGTACTCGTATTATCAAATAATTGTATTTGTAATTTTATTTATATCCTATGAAATGAAAAAAACAAATGAACAAAACTGAATTTTCAAATTTTAAAATTATTTTAATTTTCAAACAGCACAAAAGTTATACCTATCTACAATGTAAAATATCATATTTGAAAGTAAACATAAACTCTGAAGGTGCCAATTACTATATCGCTTTTTATCTGTGGCGCCTTTTCCACGACAGCAATGAATATCAGTTTTATTTATTTTATTGTAATTTTTTTTGTTTTATACAATTTAATACTGTACTTACTGCAATTGCGACCTAGAGCTGCTGTATTGAAACATGTAATGTTCACTTCAAATATATAGTATTTTTCATATATTTACAAAAAAAAATCTGTTGTGATTCTTAGCATTGTGTTCCTTATTTTTCACCTAGATAATTAATTTGAAATTGAAAATAATTATTATTTTATTATACAAAACGCAAGTATTCTTAAAAATGTAACCCCAACATATATCCAATTGCGCTATATATGTATATTACTTTCAGTTTCATTTTATATTTTCAATTTTCACCAATGCTTTATTTCAAAAGTTTAACCTTGAGTTAACTGTCCTGATGGGTATGACCATAGTGTTCCTAAAGATGAAGGGGAAGGGATGGAGGACAAAGCAATGGATATTTCCAAGAATTTCATTTATACAGATTTATACATTCTGCTCTAATCTTAAATTTTAAATCTCTCAGATCTATAATAAGTTTATAAATGAATATTTTTCATTTTCTTTATTTTATTTCAATTTGTAACATAATTTTCTCAATGTGTTAATATTATGCCTTCACATCGAAACACGCATAAAATAACATCAAAATAATGTATTTCCAAATAATGTAATATTAACTTCATTGTTGTTCTATATTTTTTAATCTCTAGATTTTACTGTTTACCTAGTGTTATTAAGAAAAACGCATTGGTGTCAATTATAATTCGGTATCTAATTATGTACCTAATTGAAATAAAATTATAATGTATGTAAGTATAAAATAAGAAAAAAAAAACACTCGGTATATATGTACGATAGTCAGAGAAAATTTATAAAATTAATATCTCAAACATTTTTTGGAATTTTTTAATCGCTCTTGTATGGTTTTTCTCAGGTATTCATGCACTATTACTTACAATTATTATAAACAATTTGTTGATAGACGCAAAGTCGAGAGTCTTGTCGAGACTCGAGACCAATGTAGTCGAGACTAAGTCAAGACCGAGACTAAGTCAAGACCAAGACAAGACCGACCTCAAGTCTTGTCTCGTCTCGTCTTGTGGCAACGCACTGTTATAAATAAAATTAATATAATTTTTACACAAATTTTTCTTTAAAAATCGTTATGGGAGATATGAAAATATTATACCATTGAATTCAAAATTAAATTCTCTACCAAATAAGTATTAAGCAATATAAAAATGTTTTTATTTAAAATTTAAAAAATACGTCCCATATTGTTTTTAAACTTCTTTAGAGCTCTTATAGTTCTGAAGCTAGCAATGGTGGTCCATTTTACATGAAAATCTGTACCTTTAATTCTTGATTTATTAAAAAAAATATATAGTGTGAAATATGCTGGGCATTTAAAATATTCTACAATTGAATGTAAATTAAAATAATATAAAACGATGGTTTTACAGTTAATCTTAATTATTTTGATACATAAATACACATTAAAACTAGCACAATAAAAGTACAGTAATGAAACACAATATTATGATGTTTTAGTAGAATTGTTTAAAAGTTGAATAGTTTCCGGGTGTATTAAACCGTTTCTCCGTTTCCTTGGCAATAAAGCGAATAAGTGTTCAAACAAGGGAATAAATAACAAAAGTATGTCACCTGTTAGATAAGATTTTATTCTAAAACAAAAAGCATGTAACATATTCCTTTTACGTTTACGTCCTTAGTGTGTAAAGTATACATCGTTATAAATAATCAAGTATTTAATTAAATGAAAAGGATTTTAATCCAACAGCTTATCATAAGAAAAATTATAACAGGAAAAACAAATTCCAATTAAAATGCGCGAATATATTTTCTGCATGTGTCATGGAATAACGCTGGAAATAGTAAAGATGAATCACTTGAAAAGTGGAAATTATGACTCTAAGTTATAACTAGGGAAACCAGTGGCGCACCTTGACTTTTACTTCTTCACGAATAACGGGCACACATGAAACAGGAAGTAGTTTTTAAAAAATTAGAAACACATAGAATTTACAACATTTATTTTTCACTATGCACTCATATAATGCAAATGATCTTTGCAAATTTTTGTAGCGACAAAATATTTCTATCTAGACGAGGTTTCACAGACAACCTTCAGATATTCATAGCTGTTATGGAAAAAGCAAAAATACATACCTCTATAGAAATTGAAAAATAAATTTAAAAAATGGCTGAATATGAACTTTTAAAAAAATTTATGTAGATTTCAAGCAATTGTTTAATAGTTATTTGTAACACTTTGTTTGCAAGTTCAAATATAATTACTTAAATTTAGCTTAAAATGTGTTCATTTAAGTTACAATTAATGATATAGCCTTAAAATTTGGCTAATTTGAAAATATTTAAAAATGGACAGGCCAGTAACAAAAAATTTCTGGCCGATTTAGGCTGTGAAAAATACTTTACAATAATTGGTAATTTATTCAATCAAAAATAATATATTTTTTAGAAATATTTACAACAAAATTATTTTCAAAAAAATCTTCAAAAAATTATTTCGTTTTATTATTTTATAATTTAATATATCGGTAAACAATTCAATGAAATTTTCATTGCAAAATTAAATGTCATTTATAAAAATGTTTTTTTTATAAAATATATACCTACATATGTCGATGTACAATAGATTTAGTAGTATTATATATATATATATATATATATATATATATATATATATATATATATATATATATATATATATATATACAGGCTGTTAGTTAAAAAGCCGTTTAACATGAGAAATCAGTTTTTCCTTGCGCAAAACTTCCCATTTAATTTTAAACAAAAATGTTTCAAATAAATGTTGTAGAGAATTAAATTCTACACCAGCATCACTAAACAGATTTTATTTCGCATGTTTAGTAACCTGAAAATCCAATTTGAAATTTTATAAATATTACTCGTTTGTAGTGATTTGCCATGAAATTTAAATAAAATTACAAAGAAATACATATCGTTTGAATTGTCGGAATTTCGATTTTGCAGGTTACAAAATAAAAATAAATAAAATCTAAGCAATAATTTAGATGTAGATTATAAAAACAAAATATTTTTAAGGACTTAGGATAGAATATAATTATCAGTAATTTTTATTTGAAAATCGAATTTCTGACAGTTCAAACGATATGCATTTCTTTGTAATTTTGTTTAAATTTCATAGCTATCACTACAAATGAGCAATATTTATAGAATTTCAATTCGGATTTTACAGGTTTCTAAACATGCAAAATATAATCTGTTTAATGCTGCTGGTGTATAATTTAATTATCTACAACTTTTATTTGAAACAGTTTTGTCTAAAATTAATTGGGAACTTTTGCGCAAGGAAAAACTGATTCCACATGTTAAACGCCTATGGCCCGCTTTTTAATTAAGACCCTGTATACGAAACCCATTAACATACACCCAGCAATGAGTAACAAGTCGTGATGATATATTTACATACTTAATATCATCATGATTTCTTTATCTGATACGGGTTATCGTACTCTATACCCAGATTTCGTTAATAATAATAAATGTTAGTGAAGAATGCACTAAATTTTATTTGGACAAGAACTAGTTTCAAATAATTAACTTCTTCAGACATAGCAACAGACAGCTAATACAATTTAGAGTAAAAAGTTGCAGTGTCTGGTGTTTAATTTGGTATTGTTTTTAGCTTAGTATGTTGTAGTAATGTAGTGTAATATATTTAAATTCTTGGTAATTGAATAAGTGCTCCCCTCTTAAAGATTCTATTCCCGTACGTCTGTGAATATAATTTACGAGAGATAAAATTAGACCGGCAACTTGAAAATCCTCTTTTTGTAAAGAAAAACAGCGCTTTGTGTGTAGTGAGTTGTACCATTAGTTGGAAAAGGCGTGTTTAGTGCCCTTCATTTCCCACCTACCTCTCCGTCACTGGTCTTCCGAGTTAGACAAGTCCCCGAAGTTGTTCATCTCCCAAAAGTGCCGTTGGACGCGTCGCGGTAATGAGCGAAAAGGGAGCGAAAACTGGAAGCCAAGCCGCACATATAATTTATTTTCCTCCTTGCAAGCGGACGTACGCCGCATAAAAATACCAGTCTAATTGGGAAAAGAAAAAGAATTAAAGAAGCAGCGACGCGTCTTACACGCTGCTTAATGGCTCAGCTGACGAAAGAGAAATAAGTATTTTATTAAATTAATTGCATGCACGTACGGCGCATAAAGAATTCCAATAAAAAAACACCTAGCGAACTTACTGAACATTTCGAGCAGATTCGCAAATGTTCAGATCGATGTTTATTTTCGCAATGCTCTAGATACGTTATTTATCTTTTAACAATGTTTTAACTAAATAAACAAACTATAAAATTATTGAAGATGTCAAAGAATTGACAAGTTAATTGCCAAATTGAGTATTGCCAATAAAAATATTTGCAAGACTTCTACCATACGAGCTACCATATTGTAGATGACATCTTTAATCTCTAAATATAACTAAATATGTCATCACTGTTTTTATTAGCAGATTTCAGAAATGACTATGTTTCCGTTCTGTTCAGGGCATTTACCAGGCGTCACCCAACGGGCACTCAAAGTTATCATGAAAGGTGAGATTGCAGGCAAGGGGTCACTTTTGTGCTATTTGAAAATTCGAAATAATTTTCATATTTGACCGTCAGAACCATAACAGGGCATTTAAAGAATTTACCCACGCCCCACGCTTTTGTTTTAATAGAATAAAAACCTAGTTTAACTTGCTCTTTCAAAACCCTTTAATCTCAGCAGATGAAAAATATTTGTATCAAAATAGCTATTTCAATGTTCTTTAGAGATATTTTTTAAATAGAAATTTAAGAATTGTAGATGCTGAAATATTACAAAAACGTAATTTTTTTTTAACTTACTCTGAATTATCAGATTTCATTTCATAAAAATTTAAACCATTAGTAAAATACTTTCAATATTTCCAATTCTTGTTTTCATTTCGTTTCACCAATTTTTTTTCCCCAAGATTGAACGATGAATTTCTTTTTGTTTATATTGAAGGACAAATGACTAAAAACTGACATATTTTGCTAATTTGTTACCATATTATTTGGCACTAACCGGGGCTATTTATTTACACACTATTGCCAAATTTCACCAAGAAAACTTAAATTTTAAGAGACCTTTAAACCAAAAAATTCATATCGAAATTTGGACAGCAATAAGTTAGGTTGATGTTGGTGCAACAGGCCATATAATTACAATTCTATCAAATTTTTCGTACATATTTAATATTCGCTATTTTTTTTTATTCTTAAATTATAATCGGAAATAGAAAATATACACGTTGCGTTTTCTTAAGTATGCCTTAGTCGTATGCGCTTTCTTGTCCAACAGTGGCAAAAAAATTCAGTTTATATTTGAGTTCTCTTATCGATTTTATCCAAGTTATGGGTCCTATTCTCTAACTCGGTACTTAATTTTTAACCATTGGATAAAATTTTTATCCAATAGATAATGATTTGACTACAAAAAATCCCTAAATTTTATACGTCAACATACTTGATTGGTTAAAAAAATTAACCAGTAGTTAAAAATTAACCACTGAGTTACAGAATAGACCCCTAAATACGTTATTTTAACTTCTCAGCTCTATAAAAACAGTATTGAGATTTTCAAGTATGCCATGCTGATCCCATTAAACAGGTACGTTCAATAAAACAAGCAACCGGAAGTACAATTTGTTGAACGACTTTGCTAGCCTAGCATTTGCTTGATTTGCTCGCAAGCAACCCAAGCCACAACTTTCTCGCTTGTCTTGCTAAGTGTCAAATATAATGGCGGGAAATACAAATTTTACATACATGAAGTTAACTTGAACTGTTTCTATTTCTTTATATGGTGTGTCTATCAACCACATGTAAAAAAGGCTTTGAGAGTTTTGTGATGAATGTTTATAGCATTATTAAATTTGAAATATTTTGTTATAGTCAATATAGCTTCTTCCAAATTAATCCCACTATCTGAAAATAAATATATAAATTCATTTTCCATATGTTCGCAGACCAAGAAAAGAAATACAACAGGTAGACAATTTCACAATGTTATATTTGACATACGTTTCTCGATGACAGTTGTGGATGACAGTTCGTCATATAGCTAGCAAATTGTTCAGTGCACTAAGCAACAAGTCTCGTTTGCTTACCTAGCATTTGCTAGATTTGCTTACTTCATTGAACGCACCTAATGGTACACTTTTTGTTGACATTTGTAAGCTTAGCATTGCTTTTAATTGTGTTTCTTTAGTTTTCGTATTATTTTCTCATTTATTAGTATTTTTTATTTATAATTCAAGTATGTATAATAGAGTTTTTATTGTCATAGTTGTAGTTTCATGTAAATGTTTGTAGTTCTAATATTCGCCGCTAGTTAGCGTTTTCTTATTTGAATATCCCAAATTGTTTGACCGTAGCGTAAATTATTGGGCGCATTCAGCAGGCATGTGATCGCTGAACATGTTCCCAATTTTTCTGCTGTATGCACCTGTTCACTAAAGACCGTACACTGAACAGTCACCGACCAGCTGACCGTAAATAAAGTACGGTGAGATGGTCCTGGTTACTTCTTTACGCGCGCTAAAGCGAATGTTATTTTCTTAATATGGCTTACAAAAAATATTATATTGTCGATAATTTTATATGTACTGCCTCTGTGCCAGAAGAGCATAATTATTATTTTAACGGTATATTAGAATTTCACCATTATTATTTAATATGCTGTTGGGTTTTAAGACTTAGTTTTTCAGCACTATTTTACGTAATATTTTTTAAAAAATAATTTAAATTATTATTTTCAGATCTTTTTGACTTTTGAACAGCGTAAATCAGATTGAATGTGAAAAGTGTATTCAGCAGAGATCTTACTTGGTCGGTGACCGTTCGGTCAGGTGTTTAGTGACCACAGAAATCTGCTGAATGCGCCTATGAAGACAAAGCCGCAAGACCGAGAAACAACTCATTTTTTTAAATCTGGACAAACTCTATATTTCAAAAATCGCTGATGAGGGCGCAACTTATTTGCACTGCCATTTAAGTGTTATCTTTGGACTGCCAAAACATGTGTTTTACAGTTGTATCGTTGTTTAGGAATTTTTTAAAAATATAAACGTTCAAAAAATACAGAAAATGATAATGTAATTAATATTTTATTTATATGTAATTATTAGTTATAATACTTCAAAAATGACAACGGGAATATGTCACGCCATTACGGCAAGTTTGGAAATAGTTTTTTATCTCCCGCTACCATTGGTAAGGGAGGTATAAGGATCGTGTTAAAAATCGCATATCGAGATTTTGGTAAATGAGCACGTTTTAAGGTCCCTAGAATCCAATTTTAACATTTTCACGATGATGTCAGTGTGTATGTGTGGATCCTTCACTATCATTCAGAAAACTTTGAAACCTTGTACTTCGAACTTTTTTAGTAATGGAAAGAGCCCATTAGATTTTGGTGTAAATCGGATAACCGGAAATGGCACTTTACTAGAAGCTCAAAATAGTTTTTCTTCGAAAAATACCTTTAAATGTTATTTTTTCGACATCAATGTTACTATAAAAATTAAAGATTATTAAATTTTCTACAGATTTACATTAATACTTTTTCTATATATTTTATGGATAAATTTATAAAATTATCTATAATTTAAATCCCGGATCCTACGCTTTAAACAAACAAAACTCCTTGGTTGCGCACTTATTCAAATGTATGTAACTGACAAATAAATGTCACTGTCAAACAACTAATCATTTCAAATTAATAATAGTAACGTTTTAAAAAGAAAAAAGTAAATAGAACAATAGGAAAGGAAATCAATACAGTTTCCAGCATATGTAAATATGTAGGATGTATTTAGATTAATAAAAATTAACGATTTGCAAAAAAATTTAAGCTAATTCTCATTTTTGGATTAGTGAATTCTATTTTATCCCGATATTTAAAATTTAATCATTTTATTATCAAAAAAGGTTAGTTACTTGGAATAGATTGGAATTGGACTATATTTTAAGAAATAAACTGCCAAAATTATAGTAAAATTTGCTAATCCAAAAATAAGGATTAGCTTAATCTTTTTTGTGACTTGGGCGGTACATGGCGGGAGGTATTGTGTTGGCCACACCAGATTTTTATCTCCCGCTACCCTTGGTAAGGGAGGTATAGGGATCGTGCTAAAAATCGCATATCGAGATTTTGGTAAATGACCACGTTTTAAGGTCCCTAGAATCCAATTTTAACATTTTCACGATGATATGTCTGTGTGTATGTGTGTGTGGATCCTCCACTCTAGCTCAAATACTATTATTCATAAAATTTTGAAACCTTGTATTTCGAACTTTTTCTGTATATAAAAATTAAAGATTATTAAATGTTCTATAGATTTGCATTAATACTTTTTCTATATATTTTATGGATAAATTTATAAAATTATCTGTAATTTAAATCCCAGAGCCTACGGTTTAAACAAACAAAACGCAGTTATTCAAATGTATGTGACTGACAGATAAATGTCACTATATATGTAGGTATGTATTTAGATTAATAAAAATTAACGATTCACAAAAATGTTTAAGCTAATCCTCATTTTTGGATTAATGAATTCTACTCTATCCCGGTTTTTAAAATTTAATCTTCATTTTATTATATCTCCGGTGACTCAATGTTTAGAGCAACGCCTCATATATAAGTCATGAGTGAGCTCGGGGCTCTGGGTTCGAATCCCACTAAGGCATGGGTGTGTGTTAATGTGAACCTACTGTGTAATTGGGATTTAATCATGTTGAGTAGTTTAAAGAAAAGGTAGTTACTTGAATTAGATTAGACCATATTTTAAGAAATAAACTGTCAAAATTAGAGTAAAATTCGTGAATCTAAAAATAAGGATTAACTTAATCTTTTTTGTTACTCGTGCTGTAAATGGCGGGAGGTATTGTGTTGGCCACACCAGATTTTTTACTGATATTTTGATGTTTCCGGGTCTTGTATTAAGAACGTAGGCTGCGACTGTGTTCGCTATGTACAGATCTACATAGTATGTAACTTAATGGAAAATAGTGTTGTAGCTAGTTTGAAAAAAGTTAGAAGAAATTTGTAATATAAAAAAATTTGTATGCGTTTTACATTGTTTTATATCTAACCTTAAAAAAATATGATCTAATGTTAACATTAGAACTACATTTAGCCAGAAAAAAATATAGGCACTTAACATAAAACTGTGATAAAAATTGGACAAAAATATGTTTTATTATCTAGTGCATAGTTATCACATAAGTATATTTTACATCATGGTTGTAGCATACATGTATATTTACTATGTGATCAACATTTGATCTATTACTTTCCACCTCTGTATGATTAAGTAATAGATAAAAGATGTATGTAATCCCCATTTTTCTTTGCTTTTATGAGTCACACTTATCGGTCTTCTATCTTGTTTGTAATCTACATTCTTCCTGGGGTATGTTATGTTAGCCCGAAGTTGAGTATCCCAGACGTAACGTAATCCTAGCGCAAGTAACGAATGTTCAATTACGGCTTCGGCGCAATGCATTGCGTGACAGAATGTGCATGCTGATGCCATGAGTTGCAGCGTTAGCACGGCGCACGGCCATGCAATTCCAACATTTCATCAAATAAATTTATGTTTACATAAATAGTGTAATCCGTACAGAACCAAGAGGGAAGAAAGAAAAGAGTAATGGCGAAGATATTGCCTCCGGAATAGCACACAGAGAACAGAATTATGTATGTACTTAGTTATTCTTTTGGTGTTGCAACAGGATTTAAATTTTGTATTAATATAATTTGAGATCATCAGTAATGCCATTACATTACCACGGACTATTACTAAGCACGCTACTTTTTCAAATGATCATATCAATCATACCTCGAAATAGTGTCATTATGAAAATGTTGCTTAATGTGGAGAATTTCACGACTTTTTGGTTTTTCTGTAAGATATTCTCAATAAAAATTCTGATGTGGACACCACACGACTTCCTTGTACGCAAGACCAATATGAAGATGTAGTATAGACCCAATTATAAAATTGCACGTGTTTGACGTAATTTGACATTAACATCTATTTTTTTATTTTTTTGTTATTTTTTGTCCTAATCTATAGCAAGCTTCATTACAAAAACCAAAAAGTATATAAGTTTTAAATTTACATATCTCGCTTATACAAAGGGCTAATTTAATATTACTTGATGTGATAGATGCAGAATTTAATTCTCTTATTTGAAGCATTTATTTTTAAAATCAAAATGAAACCATTTTTATTGTTTCGGGTTTGTGCTAACCCACTAAGTGGGAAATGCGTGCATTCTTTAAATTCACGGCAATTTAAAATAACAGAATAGCCACTCTTTTAATTTATCGTTCTAAATATGAATTTATCATATTTTGTTAATAAAAATTTAATCAAACAATATTCAATTTGAATTTCGTATAATATAATTTATCATCAGTAGGTAATGTATGAAAGTATTGCCTACAATTCAGTAATAATTTGTGTTATTTTCATTATTTGTGTTATACTAAAACCTGTGTTAAATTTACATGATTATCATTAATGACGTAAAGTCACGTGATATTAAATTATTAACAATATTTTTAAATAGTAAATTTCATAACGAGTATCGAAAGTAAGAAATATCATGGGAGTGTGAAGTTTGACGAATGAGGTGCAACCGAGTGAATGAACACACAAGCAATACGATATTACTTTCGACCTTTCGAGCGAGTTATGAACATAATTTTTTAGACGACCACAAGGAATAACATAAGTATTTTCAAGAATTTTATTTTAAATGACAATTCAATACCTACTGCTTTTTTGAAACAATCAAACAAAGCAAAGATGCCAAGCTATGTTAATTTGGCCTCATCAGTGCAATATAATCATATCGTGCTAGTACGATATTCACGTCATGCTAGTTGTACGATAGATTTAAATTTCTTATATAGGCCATATTTCATTTAAGATAAATAAACTTTATAGGTACTTACAAATAGAAGAACTAACGTGAAAATCGGACTTACCTGAAAAAGAAAAAAAAATATTAAATATAGATATTGGAGAATATTTTTACAAAGATAATTAGACACATATGCATTTAAAATTTATATTGTAAAATGTTTCCATCAAGATTAGAGCCAATAAAAAAAAATTAGGAACATACACCGTCTCTTCTTCCGATATTGTAAGAGATAGGTACTATTTAACATATAGCTGTAACCTTAAACAAATTTTAATTTACTTCTGGATTAAAAACTAACTAATAACTTAGTTATTTATGAAACAAGTGAAGCCAACTTCGGAAACACGTTAAATTTGATAAGTTGGCATACTTTTAGTATGTATGTATATATCGTGATTAATACGTAGGTACATAGAAAACATTCGAAATATCCTATGTCAACAATCACGTTAAAATACCTAACCTAGTGACAAACTAGAAGTATATCCCCTATTCACCCTTTTATTGAAACCTGGCAAATTTGAATCCAACCACCAATTACCCTATGCGAGTGTGATTTGGAAACTTGCGCCATCCAAACTTCGGTTTGTAGGAATGTGATTCGCGCCGGATAATTACTATCAGGTCTCCCTTCGCGTTCCACCGTAACGGGTGATAAGACAGGCGCCTTCAACGCTGATACGCCATGGTCAGGTTACTCGGGAATGTGACTACGTGAGGAATGACAGGAAGAATTGAAGTGAAAATACTGCAGTGCGGATGAAATGATGAGAAGGGGAGTTTTGTAACGATTTGATTGATATGGTTACACGACACGATAAAATACTTGGTTATCAAGTTTGACAGAATACTCGTATTATTTCAGCATTTTACCCATCTTTACACATATTTCGCAAATGATGACAATATTCGAAGCCTTTCTGATCGTGAATGTGAACGTAGTTTTTTTTTTCATTTCGCAAATCTTTGCTACAATTATTATGTACATTCCTTCGTTCTTAAATTTTTATTTCCGTATTTAAATATCTTTCATTTTTAGCACACAAATTTCTCATAAAATAGTTAATGTACTCATTGTATTTAATATGCGGTTTTTTATCTTTCGCCACCATAGGTAGGTAGAATCATGGTAAATACCGCAAATCGACATTTTTGTGAATATATCCTTACAAGGTCTCCAGACTGATTTTAACATTTTTACGATGATGTCCGTGTGAGTAGATATACTCAGGACGATTTCTCAAATACCGTAACATTATTGAAAATAGTTAAATAGTTTTTTAGTAACAATTATCTGTGTTCATTACATGAGTACAAATAGTAATTTATTTATGGAAATGATACTTAATTGCTTGAAAGTAACGCATACTTACTAGTATAAACTTTCTTAATTAAATCATTTCAAAAAGAAACAAAACAGGATAATATACAAAATATCAGAGAATGTTCCTGAAGGAAAACCTAAAGTGCTTTACACTTTGGTGTAATTATCTAATTGTAGTAATTTTACATGAGCAATGACAACTAATATAATAGATTTGTGATTGACACTTAGATTAAGACTGTGTTAGCAATTTGGCATTTAGATCTACTTCACATAAATACAACTCCGAATAGCGCAATAATGACATCTCTTGATTTGTATACGAACCCTATACGAGTAGAACAACAAAAGGTCATTAAACAATTCAATTTAGTGTTTATGATTATATATTAATATATACTTAGTTTGCATGCAGTTTTCAAACCGTTTTCAAAACGTTTATAGTTTTCAAAACGCCATGTATACAGTGTCAAAACGGTTTCGAATTTTCTCTAAGCAAAACTAAAATTCATGGGTTTGACTTAAAAACTAGTTTCAAAACTACTCATGTAAACACTTAAAATTCAGTTTCGATATTGTGCATGCGTACATAGCATAACGTTTCTGACGATTTGTGTTACTAACCTACAAATAAAATGACAGTCGTGGAGTTTTAGTGCGTAGTGGTACAATGTAAAAAAAAAAAATAATTGGAATAATGACAAAACGAAGAATTTGGAGTGAAGAGGACCTGTCCCTTATATATCATAATATAGAACAACAGAAGCAAAGAAGCTTTTCTCTCACAATATATTTGATATTTAGTACAATAGGGTCCTCCACCATAACAGAAAATTTAGTAAAATGTTATTTGTATTGAAAGTAGACAAGACAAAATTAGGATTGAGACGAAAAAAGTTTTAAAAAATTATTAGATTTTGAAATATTTGAGATTTTAAGCATCTGTATATTTATAACACAACTATAGCTATTTTTCTCGCGTAGTCTACTACAGAAACTGATGTGAAAAAGATAGCTATATGTTACGTTAAAAATCAAGGGCAATTAAACTAAAAATAATTATGACTTTTTAGTACTACGAATTGCTTCAAAATTAAACGAACTTTAATTTAAAGTAATAGTGGAGGACCCCATTGAAGCAACGCATCAAAAACACATTCCTTGCGAAAAAAGAGTTCCCATAGGCCTCTAAAATAGAAATCTACAAAAAAGTAATAACTTCTGTATCAAGTTCTGGGTCAGAGACATGGACCACGACAGACAGACTTAGAAAAGTAATAGAAGCTACAGAAATAAGATTTTCAAAGAAAAAATGGAAGGTAAAATAATAATGAACTAAAAAAAACTTTCATTTAGGGAAAACGTGAAAGTCAAGGCTTTAGAAATCAAAACTGAAGAAGGACAATTAAAAGGATTTGGACATGTAAAAAGGATGCCTCACGGTAGAATAACAAGAAATGTAGCAAGAAAGAAAAAATACAAGAAGCAGACCACGAAATACTTGGCAAGAAGTGAGAAAAGCAGTAAAGAAATAGAAAAAAATGGGAAAATACTGCGAAGGGTACATAGGACGCTCTCACTTGAAAATGTAGAGACCTACAAATCTAATATCTAATACCATAATGGTTATTTATGGTACGTGTTAAAAGTGACATTTTATTTTGTGAGAAGCAAGTTTGGAACACGAAGCTAAGGGGACCAAACCTTCGAACAAAATAAAATTACTTTTAACACGTATATTATACACTACTTTTTCTAGAAATACTATTTTTTTCATTTAAATTTGTATTTCTAATAATTTTTGACATATGCAAAAAATGTCGATTTGTTGTTCCATTCGTCATTACCAAGGTAACTAATTCACTTTTAACACTAGTGCTAAAAATAACAATGATCAGTCAATTTTTAACACTAGTGTCAAAAATGAAATTTTTGCGCTAAAAATAAACGTTAAAAGCCCACATTTCGTAGATTTGTACAAAAAATAATAACATCGTCTAATGAATACAAATTTAGGATTTAGATATCAGAGTGGTAAAACTTCGGATACAGCCTAAGCATCCAACTTCAGAAAAAAAAATCTAACAGCAGTTGAACTTTGTACTTAACATTGTTTTTAATTAAAAGAGTGTCAAAAATAAAGTTATTTCAAATTCATTTTTAATTCTATTATTTCTACAAAAATATTATATATCTGTAGCTTCTTATTTAATTACCAATTGGTGTTTATTTTTTGGAAAGAAATACACCCGGTAATATAGTCCTTAATTAAATTCCTGTGCCTGAAATGCTAAACATTCTTTTCGAACTGAAAACAATTTCTTTCTGTTGTGTTGCAATGGGGTGTATTAAGTGCAAGAGATACACACTCCTGTTGGCTAATTAGTTCATTAAGATTCAGGTGGAGGATCGGGAAAAGTTTACAAGGTGGGACACAGACGGTAGCTTGTAACCACCTCTGTGTCTTCCCCCTCGCCGCAGCCCAGCATTCGTACAAATTGCGTGGTGTTCGCTCCACCGAACCTGCTGCCTGCATTTCTCTAATTTGATTCAAATTGCTGTACACCGGATAAAATCAGAGATTAACTTGCGAGGGAGTAAATACATGAAACATAATGAACTTGCTAACCGCGAGACAGAGATAGCTTTATTTTATTACCCTTTATTTCGCACAGATTTAGATACTGTTAAAATATTCAGAATTATTTAGTGATTCTGGAGCAGCATACAGGTTGACCAAAAATTACAGACAAATAATGAATATTTTATTTATTATTAATATTTGACCTATAATTTAAATAACAAAGATGGAGGCGAACTTAAATCTCACTTACTGGTGTGAAACGGTCCTGAATTCCACTTCCGGTTTCGCTGGAAGCAATATCATCGTTGGTTTTTAAATAGAATGGTATATTTATATTATTATTTTCTAAAAATATTTTAAATTAGCTTTACAGTGATGCCAAATACTTGCATTTTCATAAAATATTAACCTATATATCGTTTCACGTAAGAAAATAGCAAATGGAGCTTGAGAGCCAAGCGTTTTTACATTAAACAAATCATTTAAATTTGTAAAACCACACTTTATTAAATATTTTTATCAGAAGTAATATCACAAGATCTACTGATTTTATCGATAAATTTTTATTTTGCACGAAAGCAAACTGCATGGTAAATCCCGACATCGAAGGAGGAGGGGTTTTACCTAATGTTAGTTTACTGAGTGATTTTGCTTAAAAGCAAAAAGAATGAATGCTTAAAAATATAAATTCATTTGATAAAATCAAAGAGGTCGTGTGGTATTTGGTGAGATAAATTCCAGAGACAACGCAAAATTAAACAATTTAATTATCATTTTATTTTTAAACTTGAAATATTAATTAACTGTCACAATGACAGTTATAAACAATAAAAACTCTTTATTTACTTGGTAGCGGAAATTTATCGGGGTAACGGAGTTTTATCATATATAATATAAGCGGTAAATTTTTGCCGGAAAATTTTTCAGATTGTTACGAGAGCCGGTTGCCTAGCAATTTATTGAGTGGCATTGACAAAAAAATCACGAGTTGTCAAACGAGTGATTTTTGATCAATGTCACGAGATAAATTGGCAACAGGCTCGAGTAAAGCAATCGGAAAATTTTTCCAGTATAAAATTTAACCACGAATGGTATTCGGACGACTATTTCCAAAATAAAAATCAGTTAATCATTTATATAATTTTTTTCTAGACAAAAATCTTCTAATTTTTATTGTGTTTTGAGGTGTTATGTTTAAGTTTGCTTTTTCAATGTTTTAAATAGACTCCTGTCCGAATTGACTCGTTTTTAATAAAAATTGATAACACTGAAAATATACAACTTTGACAGGTATGTAAACAATATGTTTCTAAATTCTATCTTATTGGTGTAGAGGGTGCGAAAATTTTTTTGTCACGGTGTTTTGTCGAAATGAAACTTGGTAACTACGTAGGTAGAATTCTTAATTTGGATTGGCTTATAAATTTATGAGTGAAATAGTCAGTATAATACTGTTCTCATTGGTTAAATATTCAAGTGTTTTGCATTATGATTGGTTAAAAACTAGTCGTTGGAATTTATCTCTATAAATGTACCATACCTGAATATTAAACATTACGAAATCCAAATGAAAAACATGGTACAAAATCATTTAATGCTGCCGATATTACATGATAACTTACAGTTGACATACAATATTTTATTCGCTTTTGCGAATTGGAATTGGGAGTGTATTCCGACCAATCAGAGGACCGTATTTATTTCCCTATCTAAACCACCGTTATTTTGTTGCGTGAAACAAACTATAGTTATTATTTTTTCAAATTATGTAACTTTAAAGAGTTCTCAGTTTGCCGTGAAATTTGTACCTTCTTTGTTTGAGAAAATACCTGATACACCATTTGTTGTTAATTATTTAAAACTGCCAAAAAATTAAGAGAAAATCTTGTATTTATTTTTAATTTAACATTACTTTTTATTGAACCTTAAGATAGATCGAATTGAGCGTGAATAGTACGTCACAAAATTTGAAAATAACTGTTACATAGATATTTACGAGATAAAACTTTGTCTTCTTACATTTTGATAACTAATAGGAATAACGAATAATAGCGAACAATTAAAGCAAATGTGGCAATTTGGTTGTGGCAACTAACAACGGGTACCCAGCACCTACAATTAAATATAAATTTAATTTGGATATATGATGTAAATATAATTAGATCATTTTCTGTTCGTATTTTTGGGTGACAAATTTGTTCTTTGCTTTTTCAAACTACTTGTAAGCATTTCATCTCTAATGAGGGCATAACCTCGAATTTCTCGCCAGACGTGACGTCATATCCGGTGTCTTGGTGTCCCGGCCGTCGCGACGTGTTGCACCTGTCATTCAGGCTTGCTAGATCTGCAAGTATTTTTAACCGGCCCACTTAGATACAATTGTACGGTTTCAAATTTTAAGAAGAAATTGTGATTCACAAGTTACTCAAAAAGAAAGAAAGTGAATAATTCATAACTTCGTTATTTATATAAAGAAAATGAGAGTATTTTCGTTCCAGAGAACTGACTAAAAATAAATAATTAATGTAAAGCTATTTTAGTCCATTGGTATTTATACACAATTCCGTATAATTTCAAATTAGTAGTGTAAAAGAAATTAAATTTTGTGACGTTAACAATGCAAACGTGTTGAAAAATCTTTATTAATTTACCAAAGTAATGCTGTCAACAAGATTCATTGAGCAGTTTATCATTTTTAATTTGATTTTAATAAATATGATGATATTCAAAACAGATGAGTGAATTCAAAATTTTGATGTAGAGGTCCGTGGAAGCTATTACTGCCAAAATTTCGGAGAATATGCAAATTTATTAACATTTACTTACTTTGACTAACCAGTTTGTATGTTGTAAAGGGAGCAGATTGTTAATTTTGCTTTTAATCCCTTGGCACTAAAAATGCCAATTATGTAGAATGATTGAGATTTGATAATACGATATATCAGTCATATTTTTAGAATTTAATTTTAAATATGTTCAAAGTAGTTCCATTCAATAATTCACTTCCTTCCACTTCTTATAAGCTCCCAACAATATTTTTTTGGATGTTTTCAAAGTAATTTTTGAGCTGTGGACTGGAATGTGAAAGTTATCAAATTGATTTCAGGTCACTTACAACTGCCCAAGCTGTCAAACTAATTACAAGGAGACTTAAAAACTGACAAATTAAGTTTAAAATGAATATGAAAGCTGTTAAATTAGAAATTATGATTTGAAAATGCTGTCTGGTTCATTCTATATTAGTATTTACAAGGATATTTTATTGATAGGGAGTAACTAACCTAACTTTCTCAACTTAATTTCAAATGAAAAATAAATAAGTGTATAAAATGATACTGTAATTTTTTTCCATGGCCTACCTGAATTTCATATTCCCTAAAATTTTAGCGTGACGCTCGTAGTAATAGAAAACTAAACGCAGACTTCAACACGGATCTTGTGAAACAATTTAACCAAAGCCGTTTAAGCTAGAAGAACTATAATATGTATCGACTACACATAAAAAATCCAATTATATATACACACACATTATATATATATATATATATATATATATATATATATATATATATATATATATAGGATGTCCCAGATTTAAACGGCATAACTTCAACCATGGATTAAACACGTAAAAATAAGGTGACAAGTTTATTTGAGCAAATGTCCGTAGATGCTTAGTTTCAGAGATATACATGTTTTTCTCATTAGCGCAGCGCTACTTTAAATAATCTACTTCATAATGAAATATGAAACATTATCTTATTAACTTGTGATATAATAATTATATTCATTATAAATGATTTGGTTATTATTTAATTTCACTACAAAATTTAGTTTATTTGCATTGGATGTCAGTGAAAATATGAAAATTATCAATGATTTCAAACACATTTATTATTTACAATAAATCAATTACGTATCATTTTTTTACAACATTTGTTGAAACAGGCACGACAACGATCTGCCACTGCACTGGTTGCTGCGTGACATTGCTCGGGAGATATGGTTTGGCAAACTTGAATAATTTTTCCGCGTAGAGTGTCCAAATTATTATTATTATTATATCACAACTTAATAAGATAATATTTGATAATTCGTTATGAAGTTCATTATTTAGAGTAACGCTGCTCCAATAAGAAAAACGTGAATATCTCTGAAACAAAGCATCTACGGACATTTGCTCAAATGAACTTGTCACCTTATTTTTACGTGTTTAATCCATGGTTGAAGTTATGCCGTTTAAATCTGGGACATCCTATATATATATATATATATATATATATATATATATATATATATATATATATATATATATATATATATATATATATACACAAATTAATTATAAATCCTTATGATATTTTTTAAAATTAGAACTGAAATGGATTAAAAAACGTGAAAAATATATTGATATCTAGAACATATATTTAGATTATAAACCAAGGTAATTGTTAAAATTTTAGTGAATTCCCTAAAATGCTAGTTATTTCCTGGGTAATTCCTTCAATTCCTAGTGAATTCTTTCAATTCCTAGAGAATTTCTATAATTCTGTGTTAACTCCATTAATTCCATGTAAATTCCTCTAATTCCTAGCTAATTCTTGCCAATTCCTACTCAAGTGTACAACTAATTCCCAAGTGGTCAATCCCTCGCGTCATCTGATTCCACAGTCAGCTATGCTAACCATTGACCTACAAAGACAATTGCAATTATTTTGATATTACGTGGTAAAATATTGAAACAAATATTTATTGACAGATATTTATAATTTTCTCTGATTTACGCAATGATAATAATGTAATTAATATTAAATACGGTACACGAGGTAATGTACTATTATCATGTTAAATAGCATGACTTAATTTTAAGCCGGACACTTTTTATTCACAAAAATCAGTTTTCTCATGTTAAACGCCTATGTCAAGGTTTGCTATATATATATATATATATATATATATATATATATATATATATATATATATATATATATATATATATATATATATATATATATATATATATATATATACTTAGTACCTCTTTAAATAAAATTGACAAAAACAAACAGCTATTAGAATGTTTTATCTTCTACTTGAAAGTATTAAAAGTTTGAAGAGCTTCAACTTCTGCTTTATCCCCTTACATCTCAATTGAGTTTTTGTGCTTGAGGTTTATTTAATACAGAAACAAAGCGATGTAAAACTCTTGTTGGTAAAAACATCGAAACTGGAAATATTTCAGTGTTTGCAATGCTTGGCTGTAGTCGCTGTCCATCTCGTATTTTTTCTTCGGAAATAAAAACTTCCACTGACAACATCACAACTTGCGAACGGTTTTCATCAAACGTTGTTTTTTCTCTTTTATGCTGAAATGAACACCAGCACCCAGCATCTTAAGCTATTTGTTCGAAAAGCCAAAATCCGAAAATAAACCATCGAAAACAAGATAACATACGAGTCCAGACTCATATTAGTTGGGTCAGTTTACAATTTCAACAAATCATAAATCTACACAAATGGTTAGAAAAATATACAAAATTCTTTCGGCTGCTTTAAATATAAGCTTAAAACTTAAAAAAAAAAAAAACTGTGGGTCCAATGACTGGTGATAATAGTTCGACCGGTATTTTAAGGGTTATCTTCTAGTCCAGATTTAGCTTCTACCAAGACCCTTTATTTTTGGCTCAATGAAAAGCAACTTCGTAAAAATTCAGTGCATAAAGTAAAATCTACCTTGCACGATATATGAGCCAATACTCACAGGAAAATATGCAGGACTTAGGGATACAATGCCTCATAGAATTAAAGCTGGTATTTCTAATAAAGGCAATGTAACCCAATATTAAATGGCGGATAACTTGAATAACAAATTCATTTCTTGTAAGTTTAGAATCTGTATTGTGTAATTTGTAGATATTTCTCACCATTTACGTAGGTTTTATAATTTACTGGTTTCAAGATATTATTCCATTGTTTACAATTTACATGAACAAAAGTAGGCTGGTATCATACAGATAACATTAGCCTATTGTTCTAAATACGGTCTACTTTATTCTAAAGAAATAAACATGAGGAATATTTGTCATATTGACATATGTCAAAATAATTGTTCTGTTAACCATAGCAATCTGAAAGTAGCATTAATGAGAGAATTTCAAAAAATTATATTTATCAATAATGTCTTAATTTTCTGAAACTGATAAACTATTAAACAAACCATGGATGTTATTAATCATAACAAGCCTGAGATGTCTTAAAATCCTCGCTCTACAAGCTCGGATTTCAAATCTACATCTGCGGCAGTTATGATGTGCAAAACATTCCTAGGTATGTTAATAGCTATTCTTTGTTAAAAATGTTTACCGGCTTCAGGATATTATTCTACTGACTTGTGAACAACGGTCTACAAAATTAAAATAAAATAAAATGAAAATATAATGCTCTTTATTAATAAATACAGATAACATTAGCCTATCGTTTTAAATACAGTCTACTTTATTCTAAAGTAATAAACATGAGGAATAAAGCACATAATTTGAATATTTGTCATATTGACATATATCAAAATAATTGTTCTGTTAACCATAGCAATCAGAAAGTAGCATTAACGAGAGAATTTCAAAAAATTATATTTATCAATGTTTTAATTTTCTGAAACTGATAAACTATTGAACAAACCATGGATGTTATTAATCATAACAAGCCTTAGATGTCTTAAAATCCTCGCTGTACAAGCTCGGATTTCAAACCTACATATGTGGCAGTTATGATGTGCATAACATTCCTAGGTATGTTAATAGCTATTGCTTGTTAAAAATGTTAACCGGCCCAACAAATATGAGTTTGAGCTCGTATAGCAACTTACATTTTTACAGTTTTATTCCGTTCATTTAGAAATGAAAAAAGTAGCTTCTAGCAGTTAAAAGCAACTAACTAATATATAAATATAAAGCTGTTATACAATAAGTAATAAAAACGTTTCTCAAAATATGCATTACGTACTACAGAACAATAATCTGTAAACGGTAATTTTCTCGCAGTGTAAGACCCTTTAAATAAAAGTGCTCTAGAACTAGAGCCTGCATACATGTAAAAAATGGTAAGCTTTGCTTAGCGATCGATCGATAGATTGTGATCAACGTAGCTGCTATACTTGCTACAGCACCTATCTTTAGGAAAATTTAGGTGAATGAAACATTAAATTATGAAGAAAAGGAACTGAGTAGTAACAATTTTTAGTAGTGATATGGACCGGAGCGATGCTCTGTGATGGGACCATGCCATATTGTAATTGATACTAACTTGATATATTAAACGACCAAATCATAGTCAAGTCAATTGCTATTTTCTACTATACCGTATTGATAATAAATAATTGATAAATGATTCGGATATCTTCCACTTGGATTGATAAATCTACGTACATTTCAAAAACATTGTGTAGACTCGCCTGCGCATTCAATCATTTGAATAACGAAAACCGAAAACGACTATTACGAGACTTCAATTTAATTCGCAGAATAATGAGAATTCTAAGTAATCAATTTACTTTAGATGACATCCTTTTTATTAGTTTATTTCGCCTTAGAAATGAACTTATACTTAATTTTATTCATCAGCTTTTGCCATCCATATATGTCAAATTCAAACCATCACCTGAATTGAACATATTTACCGCGTTATTTTTTTATCCTACTGATATTTATTAAAAATTAATTGGCCAAAGTTACAATATATCTATGAGTCCACAATCAATTTCAACTTTCGGATGAAGTTGTAGCTAATCAAGTAATAAACTATAGTGTTTAGGTTGAACACGCATTCGTTTATTCATCTAAATAAAACTATTAATTATTAATATAGTTTTCAATATACTACGTATACTCAAGTTTTACCTAATAATAATACATTTACAAAATTACTTTAAACACTTACTTTTAAGGTTGGTTTTTGATTAGTAAAGCCGGTTCTCACACAGCATGCACACCGTAGTGCAGAAAGCACTGATAACACTACGACGAAAAAATTCTGTAAACTGTTTTCGAAGGTTGATTTCGTATTTTTTGTCAAAAATATATTGCATGATATGCTTAAAGCAAAAACTTTATATTGTCGCTTTCTATCAAGTCAATAATTTCTACATATCAATAAAAATAAAGGAATAGCAGTATCGTGTAGTTCCAAAATATTGAGATTGACAAGTTACCAAGGGAAGGGGTAAAGTGCAGTAAGGGAAACATATCAATGTCAATGTGGCGTGGTAGCTAGCACCACAGGTTTGTCAAATTATAGACGATATTGTTCCGATTCGTGCAACTAGGGAAAATATTTTTAAAAATATTAAAAATCTGTTATCAACTTACGAATCATTGTTTAAAGTAATCACTTAATCATTCGCCAAATACATTGTTTGATTAGCTCAGATAAAACATGTAGATTTATTGAATGGAGAATTTATAATGCCTCGGTTAAACACAGGTTTTTAGCGGTAAATTCAAGATTGACCCGGGGCAAATCCAGGGTCGATTGTTAGTGTTACTATAACCATATAGATTTGTTAAAACTATAAACTAAAATCTGACATTCACATCGTAAAAGAGAATAAATTCATTCGATAATTAATCATAAATTAGTCACAGTGTAGATTTTGATATTGATATTTGGTTTTATCATACGTGTAATGAGTTCTACGGCTACGGTACTGTGAAAAATGCGAATAATTTAAAATTGTATACCTTGATCAAAAGTAGGTCCTAGACATGGCTTAGTTAACATCTAATCACAGGCTATTTACTCTTGAGTAAGAAGTAAATTCTAGGAGTTTATTACAATGCATGTTAATCTGTGTTATACTCGCATTACATACTACAAACTTTGAAAACAAAGCTGAATGTAATTCCTGTAGTATCAATACCAATTAGAAATGTGAAACAATAAAGCGAACGGAATGCTTTGTTGTATCACTGCAAAAGTTTTCGGCTCTGTATATGTACTGTTCAGTATAATTGTTTTTCTATGGAAAACTTTATCATTGTAACAAAAAATTTTGCTATTAACATTCTTTTTGAATGAACCATTTTTTAAAAATTTCTTGAAACTATTGGAAATTTACAGATATAATTTCTATAATATAAAAGTTGGTGATAATATCGATGTTCTATTTTTACTTCCTTGTACATAGTAAAAGAAGTATTGTAATCGCGAAAAATTTCGGTTTTCAGATATCAACGGGAATATCCATTTTGACCATCCCTGAATCCATTTTGACTAATTTCGTCGTGACGTCTCTATGTACGTATATCGCATAACTCAAAAACGTTAAGCCGTAGAAAGTTGAAATTTTGTATTTGGGACTATTATGACATCTAGTTGTGCACCTTTTTGGTCATTACATAATTTCCAGAAGAAGTACTTTACTTCAAGCCTATAATAGATTTTAATAAAAAACTATTTTAAAATATAATTCAAAACTTTTCAAATTTGGTATATTTGACTTTTATGTCAATGGGAATAACATAGTAGATTCTGGTTAAAATAGGCTAACCGGAAGTGATATATTACCTGAAGTTATTAACAGTTTTTCTTGAATAAAATGGTTTTATTTTGATTTTAGAAATAAATGCTTCAAATAATAATTTTATAGAATTAAATTCTGCATCTAGCGCAATCAGTATTATTAAATTCGCCCTTTGTATAAGCGAGACATGTAAATTCAAAAATGATATGCTTTTTGGTTTTTGTAATAAAACTTGCTATGGATTAAAACAAAAAAGTACAAAAAAATAAAAATAAAATGTTAATGTCAAATTAAGTCAAATACGTGCAATTTTATAATTGGGTCTATATTTCATGTTGGTCTTCCGTACAAGGAAGTCGTGTGGTGTCCACATCAAATTTTTTTCATGCAAGTATATGTGCCTTCAATTTCAAAAATACAAAAACAAAGTTGTTTACATTTTAATTTCAGTTATTCTCTATTCTTGTAAAGTAAATTCTGTGCCCTTTCCAAAAAATACGGTTCAGAAATGTATGAAATTAATTTAATTTCAAAGAAAACAGTAAGTGACATACTATCCCTGATACAGCATTCTTTTGCACACATACACTAAGTTTACATGCAGTTTTGAAATTGGTGTCAGTTTTTACTGTTTTCAGTCAAACCGGCGTGAAACTGTTTACATGTAATAGGGCTGTTGCAAGAATCTTTGTATGACTTCTGAGTATTAAATTTTAAAAGATATTGTTCATTAAATAGCCTCAAATTTGAAAATATCACGAAATATCCATTAGATATTTTAAAATTAATTATTGAAATTTGTGTAATATTTTGAAAGTCACGTGATCTGAAACAGAATGTGCCGTCAGAGCACATACCAACAGTTTAAACATGTGACAAACTATCACCTACTTTTATTCATATAAATGACGTAAACTGTTTTCCTATTGGCTTTGAATGACGTACTGTATGTGCTCCGACGTCACAGGAGTGGGGGTTTGTTTGTCATGATTATTTCTGGCGCCAATATTTTTCATGGCTATTTCTGGTGCCAATATTTTTATTTAATTATTTACGAAAATAACAATAAATTATTATTTTTTATATTACGTTGAAAAATGTTCGATAAACTTTCATTTAAAACACTTTTAATAAAATGTGAAACCGGCTCATTTTTTAAACAAGTCAACAGATTGATTTGAAACAGTTTTAGCTTTTATAGATAAGTGACAGATCCTCTTCGCCCCAAATATTTCGTTTTGTCATTATTTTAACTTTTCTACTTCATGCCACTATGTACAAAAACTACACAACTGTCGTTTTATTTGTAGGTTAGTAATACAACACAGCGCGCCAAAAACGTTTGATATGTACGCATGCTCAAGATCGAAACTGAATTTTACATGATTTTTAAAACCACATGTAAACTTGGTAATAGTTTAACGGAGATATTTGCTTGTTCATTCTCACTTTATATATACGTATATATAGAAAATTTCAGTACATAATTGCCCAAGTATGTACGTACTTATTCGGATTTCAATTTCAGTAAATACAAGTAGGTACGTGAGTGCTGAAGTACAAATTGGTTGATTACCTCTCTTTGTAAGTATTTTTCGGAGGCTGATCTGTCGGAGTGTTGAAGTTATCCAAGAGAGCATCCAATTTAAACGCTCAGTTGGCCGATGAGTAATGATTCCGGCGGCGGCGAAGACCACTGAAGAGTGAAATCCAAGATATGCTCGGCTAAATATGTCATGGTGAAAATAACTCCATCGTGACGGCTCCTAATTTAAAAGGTTTTATTTATACGTGCCGTGAGCACAGCACCTGAGCGCTGAGCGCTTTATTGACACTCCAAGAAGATTTGACACGCGACGAGGCAGATGGACCGAGCTCAAGGACATCATCAGTCACATGTTTATTGCCACCATTACACGACACCCAGGAATAAACACTCAAAATAAGTTCACTTCCTCTACACAACTTTATAGCAGTAAAACCTTCAGTTCTGTACAAAATTTCTGCGTAATACTTTATTTTCAGAACTTAGTAAGTATGTACTTTCAAAATTCGTATCTTAACAGCACCAGCAAACACCGGTGTCTATTGGCAATATAGGCTAAAGAAAGGTGATCCTCAATATAAGGAAGAAATATTATGAAAAATAACAAAAAATCTAAAAATTTAGGAGTAAAAAACTGAAAAGAGATAAATAATTATTTTTACCTTCCGTCACCTTTAAGGTAAGGAAAATATTGTCTTTGGTCAAAAAATTCGGTGGTGAGTTTTTGATAAATAAACACGTTTTAGGGTCCCTAGAATACAATTTTACTATTTTTACGATGTCTGTATGTGTGTGTGTGTGACAAAATTTTCGCCTGCGATAACCCTAATACTACAATTCAAAAAATTATAATTCTTTCGTATTCTTCTTCGTTACATCCATATGAAAAGCTGATTAGATTCTGGTTGTAATTGATCAACTAGAAGTACCCTTATTTGAAGATTTTAACAGTTTTTCTTGAAATACGATGTTAAGTAGCATTTTTTCACATTTAATGTTATTATAAATATCAAAGAATATTTTATTCTCTATACGATTTGAATGCATTTTATACTTCATATTAAATGGATATAGAGTTAAAAAATCTGATGTGGCCAGCACATTACCTTCCGTCAGTTCTATGTATTTTATATAAATGTCATACATAAAGTTCTTTCCAAAAGATTATATTTCTTGGACATTACCTTAAGGCAGTTGTATGTATTTTATACATATTCCATACAGAAAGTTTTTAACAAAAGATCCTATATTTCCAGTAAAATTATAACATAAACATACTGTCAACTGCACTTGACACTGACACCTTTCAATCAGAATTTTCTTAATGTAGCAGCTGTTTCCAGAGTTATAGCAAAGCTGACTAATATATATGATATTTAATTTCTTTATAATTTTTTAACTCTATGTCCATTTAATATGAAGTATAAAATGCATTAAAATCGTATAGAGAATAAATAATTCTTTAATATTTATAATAACATTAAATGTGAAAAAATGATATTTAACACCGTTTTTTCAAGAAAAACTGTTAAAATCTTCAAATGAAGGTACTTCCGGTTGACCAGTTATAACCAAAATCTAATCAGCTCTTCACATGGATGTAACGAAGAGGAATACGAAAGAATTATAATTTTTGGAATTGTAGTAGAGATATCGCATTAGAAAATTTTGTCACACACACACACACACACACACACACACACACACACACACACACACACACACACACACACACATACATACATACATACATACATACATACATACATACATCACCGTAAAAAAATAGTAAAATCGTATTCTAGGGACCCTAAAACGTGCTTATTCATCAAAAACTCACAACCGAATTTTTTGACCAAAGTTAAAAAGAAATTAAATACCTTATATTAACCAGCTATGTAAAAACTTTGGAAACAGCTACTATATTAAAAAAGGTGAAAGGTGTCAGTGTCAAGTGCAATTGATAGTATGTTTGTGTTATAATTTTACAGGAAATATAGGATCTTTTGCTAGTAACTTTCTGTATGAAATTTGTATAAAATACACACAACAGCCTTGAGGTAATGTACAAGAAATAAAAAATTTTGCAAGGAACTTCCTACAGACTGATCCAAAATGGTTGAAGTGTGCCGCTCCATACAATTTTTACATTTGCCGCCTACTTAGTAAAACAGCGTTACTATTTCCATGAGCGTGCCTTTCGAATTTTGCAAGCTGTCATAAAAAGATGTAATGAAAAGGAATTATAGAAGGTATCCGAAACAAATATAAAATAAATCAACATACGGTAATGATATTAATCAAATATCATGCACCTGTCATCATCTGTCATATGTAGAATATAGTTTTGATGAATTATGGAATATTGGAAATATAATTTTGACATTAGTTTGGAACAAAAGTTATCACGTGACCTTCAATCATTTTTGATCACTCTATATATATTTATACAACATACATAGAACTGACGGAAGGTAATATGCTGGCCACATCAGATTTTTTACCGTAAAAATCCAACATAGCACCTATTTAAAATAAGAAAGTTGCTATTAATATCTTGGAAATCACCAACTTGAATTTTATTCTGACATCACTTTTAAGTTTATCTCATCAAATCATGTAACTTTTATATGAAACATTTTTTAAATCTCTTATAATTACGGGCTTATTTGACATTAATCGGGATTTTCAGTTTTTTGAATAACTTTCATACTGTTCGGAATTTTAACTCAACGCACTCAGAACTGCACAACATTGCCCATTTAACCCACCTCGTATTTCTTATAGTTTCCGTGATTTAATTTGGGAAATCCTGTATACACATAAATAATAAGAAAACTACGAATATTATAGCCCAAGTTTTGATTGTTATTGGTGCAATTTTGTTACCTATGTTATTCTACATTTTCATTGTCAAACTAACGTGGTTTCTGTTTGGTGTGGTGATGATACTCAAACAAATGTGATTTGGTTTACCTTCGTGGTTTCGTTATTTTCTGCATTCATTCAAAGTAAGAAGACTTTAAAGTAGTGGTAACAATTTAGAATACAGCAGATTTGTTAGTGAGTAAAAAATCGAATATTTTTAAAAAAATATAACTTTTTTAAAACTTTGTAAAGATCTAGTTTTAATACTCGTATAATTGAATAATATTGTAAGAGGTACTATAGTGGAGGACCCCTTCATGCTAAGATTATCAAATAGATAATTAATTCATATTCCGATACTTTAATCAACAATTAACTAGATTGTTAACATGAAAAGATATTTGTAATTTTTGTCGCCTAATATTAATTACATCCTTATTTAATATTAAAGTTAAAGTTCTAATATCATAAAATATAAAATATTATTTAAAATATATTTTTTTAACTATTTTACTTTTAACATACAAATATGGAGTGTTAATAAATATACAGATGAACACCTATGGGCTGGAGTTAAACTGTCTGTAAATTTTACAGAAATCTATAAAAATTTTAGACACCTATAACTTATAGGTATAAAAATTAAAAATAGATGGAGTCTAAGGTTAAATTTAACTAAAAATATAATAATTACCCCTTAATCTTAAAATTAAATTTAACAAAAACTAAATACGTATTTCGAGAACTAGGTTCTCATCATCAGTAGTACAACAAGTGAAAGTTAAACAGAGTAGTCAAGATTACTCAACATGTCCTAACTCTCTTCCTTGCTTTTCAGAGTTGTTAGGACCTCTGGAATGGTTTACATGTTGAGTAATCTTGACTACTCTGTTTAACTTTTACTTGTTGTACTATACTGATGATGAGAACTTAGGGGTAATTATTATAATTATAGTTTTAGTTATAGGTGTACTACAGAATATCATATTTTTATAAATCCTAATAGATCTTATAGATTTTCTTATAGAACTTATAGATTGATACAGAAAACCACCACGATAGAATCTTTACATACCATACAAATGATAAGAAATAGGTCACATAATTCCTGTGACTCTTAAGTTATAATACTATTACTAATAATTATTGTACTGTTCATTTCTTGCATTCATTATTTAAATCTACAAACTTCCATTAAATGTCAGTACTGCAATTAATAGTGACTCAATTATGATGTCAATGAAATGAATCAATTTGTTTGCGTATTTGCTGCGATTAAATGAATAAATAAATTTGCAAAATGTCACTTCATAAAGTAATACTTTACTAAGTAATTTTTTCTACTATACCTATTATATGTGTCATCTGTACTTGAATGATACTCATTAATATACAGATTTTCATTATAATACAGATTTTCTTTTCATTTCGATACAGATTATCATTATGATACAGATGATTTTTATAACCAATTTATTGGTTTATAGTTTTTTTTTAAATTATTATGAATAGTTGTAGAAAAAAATAGTGTATGCAACTCGTGTATAATGATTATTAATACACTCGCATGAATTACGGCACTAGGCATCGATTTTGTAAGTTTAAATTCTATCTGATTTCAAATTCTGTCAGAATTGGGTTTTCCCCACTACGAATTTTACTGCTCCAGACCAGCAGAATTTGAAATCTATCCAGAGAAACAATTGGGGAAATCTCAATTCTGCCAATTTTCAAATTCTACTGGTCTGGAGCAGTAGAATTCGTAGTAGGGAAAACCCAATTCCGACAGAATTTGAAATCAGACAGAATTTAAAGTTACAAAATCGAGGCCCTGGCCATGGCTCGTGCCATAAATTTCATGCTCGTGTATTAGTAAATGTCATTATAAACTCGTTGCATAATATACTATTACGCAACATGGGTAAAAAGTATAGTCTTACTTAACGAATAGGAAAGTTTCACCGAATGAGCCGTAGGCGAGTTCATCAAATCCTATGAGTGAAATAAGATACTTTTTACTCTAATTGCACACAATATTATATTGAAAGACAAGTATTACAATGATCCTTATTGTAATACGAGAACAGTTTGCGTAATCGAGCCGAGTTACGAAAAGTACGAGTATTACAAATGGACATAGTAATATGTGTTTTTCATACTATTTTTTCTTATTTCGTATTATTTACTTTTTTCTTCAAAATTATTATTGAAAGAATATTAAAATATTAAGGTTGGTAACACTGACAGTTTCAATAAACGTTTGAAATTTAATTTATTTTGACATTTGACATTTTGACAACAGTTACTTTCAAGTTAGTTTACAGTGAAAATTTATATTTATTATCTTATGAACCTACAAATAAGTAATTTGTGTTAGACTAAAGGTGGATTTATACAGTCTATTTTTTATTTTACTTTTTCTTTTCGCTTTTACTTTTACTTTAAGTTTGGTACTTTATGCAGCTACTTTAAAGCATTCAATACACATGCGCAGATGTGATTTTTCTGGCATATAGTCGCAAATGTAAATAAATAAATATATCCTGTTAAAATAGACAAGAATATAATAATTTGTGCATACAAAATATTATTACATAGTAAGAAAATGTACTAACTAGTTTCATTTAATACAGACGCTATACTTTTTCTGTTTTATCATATAAGTGGGGATATTTTTGAATTAAATTTTATAATATACTGATTTTTTTGTTTGCATAACCTAAAACCTACACACAAAAACAAATACACACATGCTGACGTTTGTGAAGTGGAGCTCATGCGCAGTTGTGATATTCTTTTACTTTAACGGTCTTAAGTTGAATGTTGGTCAACTTAAGGTCTTAAAGTAAAATTAAAAGTGTGCACATAAAGCAGTACATATATTAACACACATTTAACTTTTTTAAAGTAAAAAAATAAAATAAAAAGTAGGCTGCATAAATCCACCTTAAATCACCAACTTTACAATTTAAAAAATCCCCAAAAACATTTATTCAAAATTGTTCATTGTGCGAAATAGACAAATTTTTTACGTCTACATATACAATAAAAATGCTGCAGCGTTTCATTTTTTCGCCCGTTTGCGTTAAAGGAAGTGCACTTTTTCACACTTTTATTGTGTTAAACAAGATGTACTTTATAAACCCATTTTTTATGATAATGGGTGAACTTATTTAACGGAAGTAAAAAAATATTTACGGGTAACCACTATTACAAATATGATATTTGCCAAGCAATGCATAACTAAAAAAAATATCTTTATCTTTAATTTATTTGCATATCTTTTGCCACGTGTATTGCAGAACAAAGAGACTATATTATTTTCTATTTTATGTGTGTAGCAGTGTAACTTTGTTTTCAAATTGCGGTAAAAGAACATAGAAATGTTTCCCAGTTATAAAATTGTTTTCAAATGTTGTTACTTCGCAGGATTTCGTTCCGGGTATATTAAAGTGTTTATAGTTGGAAATACAAATTTTAAAACAAAGTTTGTTAGTAATATGATATTTGACCTTTAGCAGAACATAAAAAACTTTTGATATAACGAGGAAAAATGTAAAATGTAGCAGATAAAAGATAATTGTGAATAATATAAACAAATCTTAACGGAGTAATTATAGTTAATCATCATTTTTAAAAGATAATGTAAATTATTGCTGTATAGTATCTTTACAGTTCAATCATAAATATTACAGTATTATTCTAAAGGAAAACATATTTAATGTACTTATGTTTGTTTTGAAATAGTTGAAGTTGAATACCTCCACATATCTACATAATACTGATTATTTTATTTATTCATATGAATATATTAAACTGGGTTTATGAGAAGGTACAGATATAGGTAGAAAATACAAGGGTTATGCTAAAATTATGAAAAAAATGAAAACAAAATTTGCACATCATTTTAAACAGTTACTTGTAAGTAATTTGAAATTAAGTTACGAAAGTTAAGTTAGTTAGAACTTAGAAAATATTTTTATTAAGTATCGTTGTGAATGATAATACGCTACTAATCAGACAGCATTTGCTTAAATTTTTTGCAAAAAAATAGTAATAAAACGCCTGATATACTCACTTGATTTGGCAATATACAACTTTTAGTAATTTTATGGAAAAATTTACAGAGTAGATGGTTTTCGCCTGAAAACGATATTAATATTGCAATAGTTCTTTTTATGAAAACATTGCGAAAGAATATTGGTTGGGAGATTTTAGGACGTGGAAGGAAAGCATAATGAAAGTGAAGTGTATTATTGTTGAAGGAATAAGGATTCTACTTTGAATATATTGAAAATAAATTTCTAAAAAATATGTACCGTGTGTTTATCTAATTGAATGAGTTATTGCACGACTCTTTTCTGTGCTAATAAAAAGAATAAGAAAAATATTTAGCCCCTATTTTTTTATTTTTTTCGTATTATTCTTTATTCATTAGAAAATTTTCTTTGAAATTATAATGTTTGAATTTCCGCTTCCGCTTTCGCCTGATGACGTTCGAAAGAACCTAACGAATGAGGGTGTGGCTTACATTTGTCACCGACGGAATTTAAACGAGTGACAGTCATGACAGCTGTCAACTACTACTGATTTTTGTGTTCGGAAATAATTAAACATGGTTGTAAAAATGTGTTTTGTGCAGTGTGCCCAAATAGAACTGATAATAGGGAAAAATATTTCTACTAGTACCTCAAAACGAAGAAAGAAGAATGAAATGGTTGTCGCATGTAAGGATAAAAACATAAAATCAAAACTTCTTTGTTGTAAAGATCATTGTGATATGTAAATATAAATATTTTTATATTTAAATAAGAACTATTGAATACATTTAATTTTTTAGCTGGAAAATGATGCACTCATGCTACGGTTTCTTACACCGGCTAATCTTTGCACTACTGGAACATAAGAGAGATTGATAAATCCAGGATAAACCATTACTAGACGGTATTTCTTAAGACCACTACTGACGATAATGTCAATCTCCAACTGAAGAGGATCTATTCCAAACAATGTGTCGCTGGAATATGTTTCATATAAATTTTAATAATATTATATTCTGTATGTTCCTGACACGAAAAAATTCCAAAAGTCAAAATAGAAAATGAAATGTGTGTGTGTGTGTGTCATAAAGTGTCAGGTGTCAACTAAAATGGAAAAAAGAGAGAACGGTGAAAAAATTACTCAGAAATAGACAAAACAAACATGTTGGAGATAAGTAAATGTAAAAATAATACATGGGATGAAATTTATAATGAATTTAATTTAATTAATGTTGACATGTGTCAAATTTATTTTATAGAATAAAATTTACTTCCTCTAACGGTGGAGTCATTTATTCTGTAGATTTACTTAGCTAGTATTTTTATTCTTGTTTTGACGAAAATCTCTGGAATAAACTATTTTAATTCAGGAGTAAATTTTACTTTGCTAGTGCTTTACTTATCCATCTTTTATAATTCTGGGCATTAAACTATGAAATATAATGCTATAATATAATAATAAATAACTAAGATCTACGCTAAAGAACCAAAAATCACGCTGCACTATAAGTCAGACCTTTTGTCACACAGTTGTCATTAAAGCAAACATTGACGTTGATGTATGACACATTTGTTTTTTTTTTCATCTTTCCAGTTTTGTCATTGGATAATGTCTTTCTGACGTCACAGGCATTGTAATTTGGCGCCAATTCAAAAAGTATATTTTTAAACTGCTACTGTGCTTAATATATACAGAAATTTGAACAGAAAATCATATTTAATAATACTGTAGAATGTACTTATTCGAATATCAGAAAAAAAAGATATGTTACTTTTTTGCAACACCTCATTATCAATAATTCTAGCATGGCCCACGCAAAAAATAAAAGTAGATGATAAATCTAAAGGTCACTTATAATAATGAAACATTCATATCAACATGCTTTGGTCTAAACTTTAAGTATTCATAAATTTTACATGTTTCAAGAGAAAATATTGTAAAGTTCTTACAATGTAATGTGATAATAAATTGTACATAGGAGTAGATCTAGATAAAAAAGTATTAACTTATGAATTCAATGTAGGTTTGCGGAACAAGTTTACGGATTTAATATAACAAGGGTGACAATCTTCACTTTAATTAAGATTGGATTTAGATTAATACTTATATTTCAAATAGTGAATATAGAATATGATTAAGATAAAATTCTTAGTCAATCGAAGTTTATTTATACAGGTTGATTAAAAAGTGACGCCCTTGCTTTAAAGCTTTGATTCAAAGAACTAAAACAAAATTAAAATTAAGAAAATTTTCTGATTGTCCTTTATTATCAAATTGTTGATAAAAAACAAATATTAACATTTAAACTTTATTAAAAACGAATAATACCTATTAGAAAACAATACATTTTCTACATCTGTTGTCACAAGTATTAGGGGCAGTAAATGCTTCCTACCGGTTCGTCTCGATCTCCAATACATCCGATACCGGTAGAAGAGTAATTACTGACCGCAAAGCTTGCAACATTTTTTGCACGATCGACGCACAAAATTTAAAAAAGAAAATTATTTTGACATATTCAAAATTTTTAGATATCATTATTAAAGTAATATTTGATCATTGTTACCGTCTCGCCTCCTGATTGGTAAGTAATCACAATCACTTACCGATCAGTAATTTGTAAATAAAACCTACTGCCTTGGAAACCTTCTCGGTAAACATTAAAAAATACCCAATCGTGTAAAAAAAATGTGTTTAAATAGGTTGCGTCATTTTTGAAGGCAAACATTCTCGCGATTTATCATGAAAGCATAATGAAGTTTTAACTCACGGTCGCTTCAAGTGGACGAAAATAAACTGCGGGGGGTACGTACTTCCATGATAATTCTCGTGAATGTTATTTTATTTGAACACATTTTGTGATAACAGATATGGTAAACATCTAGTTTTTTTATCAATTGACATCGAAAGACAATTTCTTATTTGTTTTAGCCCTCTGACTTAAATCAAAAAGCACGAGCGTCACTTTTAAGACAACTATATTAGATACTCTTTATACTTAAGATGTAGAAAAATTCATTCAAATTAATTACGTATAAGAAGAGTTCCGTATGTTATAAACAGAATAAAATAGTGTAAAATACACTGCATTCGAGGTGAAAATGTCAATAATGTTTTAATCTTCCAAGTATGTATATTATTCCCGATAGTTTCTTTGCTAACAAATATTACAGGAGGAAAAGCCGTTGAGTGTTAGCTCAGTATGCAAACTAAGAGTACTACCTGGTTTCGCTTTATTCAAAATACTGTTATTAGAGACTACTAATTGTTGAGTTGTCTCTCAATTTAATAATAAATTATTTTATCTACCTATTCCTGTTAATTTATACATACATATACTAACATAAAAATAAAAGTGTTTTGCATAATCATCAAAAAGTGTCAGCGAGTGTCTGTGAATCGGTTTACCTAAACTGAGAACTAAAAAAAAATAGACATTTGTTTCAACTTTTACGATTTTACTGGGAAAACTTGGAGAAAAACAGTCTGATGAAAACGTTTGTAAATTGTTTTATTACATAGCCGATGTTTCGGCACCAAATATGTCTTCTTCAGGGAAATGTAAACTTACTAAAATATAAATAAATAAATATATCATCACGGCATATTACCCATTGCTGGGTGTGCCAATCTACTTTGTATGCAGATATCGGTAATGATGATGACATATTTGTACCGTGCGGGCGTTTACCAGGCGTCACCTCACGGGCATTCATTGCTGGCGTGAGAGTGCACCACAGGTGTCAATTTTGTGCCATTTAAAATTCGAAATATTTGGCATCGGTCGGGATCGAACCCGGTTCCCCAGGTTCACGACCAGACACTTTTCCCCTGTAGAAGGCATATTTAGTGCCGAAACATCGGCTATGTAATAAAACAATTTTCAATCGTTTTCATCAGACTATTTCTAAAACTATTATAATTACCCCTTAACTTTAAAATTAATTTTAACAAAAACTATATACGTATTTCGAGAACTAAGTTCTCATCATCAGTAATACAACAAGTGAAAGTAAAATTGAGTAGTCAAGATTACTCAACATGTCAACCATGCCAGAGGTCCTAACAACTCTGAAAAACAAGGGAGAGAACTGGGATTATATAGGGTTGGGTGTCACAGGTGAATGATTACCTATAAACTAAGATAATTTTCGTTCAATAATGAGCCATTAAATTTTAAATCGTCCAATAATATTTAACTTTGCAATAAATTGAAAAGTTTTGAGTTTGATATGGGACCGAGATCTGCGTTCATCAAATTATTTTTATATTTATTTATTATTAAACTCTCGTATGCATCTAAATATCTATCATTATTAATATGTTTTAAAAGTTTATTATTAGAATTGTTAACTGTGTGATTATTAATGTACATATGTTGAGCTACGCTAGATTTTTCTGGATTACCGCTTTTTAGATGATAAAAATGTTCTTTAAACCGAGTGTCAATTTGTCTTTTAGTTTGACCGATGTAAACTTTATTACAATTATTACAACTAATTTTATAAATACCGGATTTTTTGTTAGTATCTATTTTATCTTTAGGGTTACCTAATAACGATTTAATTGTATTATTTGATTTGTAAGTTACGGTTAAATTATGATTTTTAAAAATTTTGTTTAAACTATTTTTCTCCAAGTTTTCCCAGTATTACTTTGATCCAATCGAGGAATACATATTTACGATTTTTATTTAAATGTGTTTCATCAACCAGTTCACAGAAATTATCGCTCCTACTCTAGTCCACCGTTTAAATATTTAAAAAATACATTAGTTTTTTATTATCTAAACTAAAAATATTTTTTTATATCAAAATTAAAATATGTGCAATAAAACGTTAAACATTAACAACAACAAAAAATATTGTTTTGTTTTGTTCGTTGTACAATACATAATGAATTAGATTTACTAATGGCATTAAGTTGTCTATTCTGCAAAGTTCCGTAAGCTGTGATGCGCGTCAGAGTTGAGATGCAACAGTTTAAATTCCGCTGAACAAAAACTGGAGTGAGTGTCGAATATTCGCAACGGTACAATTCAACATCAACACGTTCACGGTGACTCTGGCTCTGGTTCTCTGGCTATGGAGGACTTTGACGTTCCCAACTTCGTACAAACACCACAATAAATTCCCAACTCGCAGAATTATTTAACACGAGTTGGGAATTTGTTTTGGAACTATCATTTGTTTTAGTGACGTTTATTATGATGATATTTGTTTCCAGAAAGGGAATTTGTAATTATTATAACTTTAATATGCGATGGGACACTAGAGTAGACAGTATGAAGTGCTTAATTATGGATTCAGAAACTCAAATTACAACTATTTTAGAATTGGAAATGAGAAATATGTTTTATTTTTGTGCAAAACTATTCATTAAAATCTATGATTAGAATAATAGAAATAAAATATAATGAAAAAAGCGCACAACCAAAAATTTAATCATGAAGAAAATTTTAATTCTGTATAGAATAGAGATTTCCTCCACCATTATCTGGACGACGTTGCTGAAGATTTCGAAATTTACTACTCGTGTAGGTATTATTTTAATAGGATCCTCCACGATTTTGATTATAAACCATGTACGCAAAATATATGTTTAGTGCACGAGAGTGTAAGTTTTGTAACGAGGCTTTAGCCTAAAGTGACCAGATCTCTTTGAAGTCAATGCTGGACAATCTGGATATTAAGACGAAAAAGAAATACCATGTACCATAAACAAATGTTTCCCCATTTTATTGGGGTATCATTATTTGAGAAAAAAGAATAGGTCATTAAAATGTAAATATTGCGGTTTTTTATTTTTGAAGATAACTTCCAAACTTGAAATAATACTGCATTTTGGTTCGCATCTCTTTAGGACACTTTATATTTTCGTTCGAAAGGCGATGGTCAAGTTTTTTTTCACTGCTGAATTTCGAGTTATATGTTTTAATTTTTATATGAACGCCAATTTGGAAAGAACACTTGAAAAGATTTTTTAGATTTTCAACGATGTGTCTCGTCTATGGTTCTTTGTTTTCAACATCTAGTTTCCAACAATATTTATTAAATTTATAGATTAAAAACAATGATTAATGAAACAATTGAAAAATACAATTAAAGATAATAATTGCTTACTTTTAAGTTTATTTTTTCATTTTCATTAATATTTTTCAAATATAAAGTAGCATTCAAACTTTTTTCAAATTTAGTTTTAAATATACAATTGGCTACTAGACGTCCATATAAAAATATTACAATAAATTAAAATTCACAGAACTTTATACAATTTTTAGAAATAATTTAGGAAATTAGCAATGAAGAACCTCGAAACCGAGTGAAACTCTTAAAAATAGGCAGATATGCCAACTAATTTCCTAAAACATTAGTTTGTTCTTTTACAAAATGAAAAAATAAAAATAAATGGCGGACAAAATAACGAGCACATATCGATACTGGACAAAATGACGGACACTTATCAATGCTGGACAAGTCATGCAAATGCTGGACAGTCCAGCCTAATGCTGGGCGGATGGTCACTTTACTTTTGCCGAATTAAAAAATCACTCAAGTGCCACTAAACATATGTATGTATTTTGCGCATAAGGTGCACACAATAGTTTTTCTGCAACCAAATTTAATATTTAGAAATGAGGTAAGTATAAGAACTATTTTAAAAAAATCCCCTCTACATTGCCATCCTGTCAATGACATACCGGGTGGCGCTCGAAATCCGTCAAATATTTGTTTGTCTATTTGTTTTAATTCAACGGCTCGCCCTATTAAACTAAAATTTTCATATTTACTAAACATACGAAAATAATTTTGTTTACTAATTTGTAAGTAGAATTTTATGCTCTACAACTTTTATTTGAAGAATTATTTTCTAAAATAATTTGGGGGGCAACGCGCAAGAAACCACTGTTTTACCATGTTAAATACCTATGTAACGGATTTCCAACGCCACCCGGTATATATTTGGAATAAAGAAGTTAGACACTAAATATTTTCTCTGTTTCCGAATTAGAATCTCGCATTCTAAAACGGATATTGATGTTAGACGGAGCTTCATTCTTCAACAATTTTGTGATATTTTGTTATTTGAAATTGACATGACTGCAATAAGTACTCTACATATCTAGGCAACAGACAGTATAAAAAGCACAAAAATTTTATCAAAAATTTCCTGTAATGAAAATTGTCAAATAATAAAAAAAAATTATGTAAATGAAAGCCTCAACAAAGAAAATAGAATAAAACACACATTACAGAAGGCAATTCATGCACTCGTTCATTCGCCCACTCGCTGCTAAGCGCTCGTGAGCGAATTTGTAACTCGTGCTAGAATGAGTTGCCTACTAAATCTTATGTATTAATACACTTTTGTTAAAAAATGATAGCTTTGATATGAACGGTCAATATTTTAATTTCTATAAAAATATAGGATAAAACATAAACATTAAAATAATGAAAATGTGCAAGAACATAATAAAACAATACGGGAGTTTCTTTATTAATGACCATTCTGGATCAGCCTGTATGCATTTACAACAAACTAACAGAGTATACAAAACTGAAATATCGAAAAAGAATATTGAAATACCAGCGAACTATTTCAATAAAAACAATAACTTAATAGTGAATTAGATTAATTCAACGCAGTTAGATCATAATTTATAAAATCAATCGTGTGTATCGAATTCGATACGAAAAAAGTGAAGTATTAAATCTTAAAATCACTCATTTCCAAGTATTTCTTTTATAAATGTCTGCTATTTTAGGCGGGGTCAATGTTAATATTGTCAATACACATAAAACCGATTTAAAAAATATCAAACAAACATTAATTGAAGCATTGTAATATGTATAATTATGTACAGCATTTTTTTTTATTCCAATGCTCACTCATATTAATATTTTGCGTAATTTGTTTTTTTTCAAGATTTTTTTCCATTGAAATCTAGTTTCTAAAGCAAGACAACTGTGAAAAAATTGAATTTTTAGTCAACATGGTTCAAGCTTAAAATGAACCCGCGTATGTATTGTTGACTGCGTTTATTACTCGATCAGGTTAGATAATATAACTCATTAACAGTAAATTAATGTCAATCACTAAAATATTTTTTCTAATTTACGTTGAAAAGTACCTTAGAAGTGTTGAAACAAAAATTCAGAAGCTTCATTAAAGTGGTGCTTTAGTAATAAATTATCATGTAAAAGATAAAATATGATTTTGAAAGTAAAAATTGATGATTTTCCATTAAGCAAAAGTTAAATAAAGAAAAGAACGTGTGCACAAAAATCAGGAAATGTAAAATTTGGTATGGTCAAAATACCTCAATTTATTTATTAAATTAATTCAAATTTAATATTTAATATAATATTAACTGAATATTTCGTATAGTTACCTAGTTAAGATAATAATGATTGCAAGATAGCGATGCACAAAATAAAACTTTTAATATCTTTTTTTGTATAATGCGAATATCGCATGTTTATAAAAAAAAATCATTTCAGAGTTCAAGGTTCGTCTAGTGAATAGAAAAATAAATTACATTATTATCTTATCCAGCCACATAAAATCAGAATTGCTCGAGAGACATTAAAAATTAAAATCCTCCGTATGGAATGTTTGCTTTTGAGATTAAAAGCTAAGTTTCTATAAATAAATGATTTATAGATGTGCTTGGTTAAATATTTCATTTGCACTTAAATTGTAAGTAACGGATTTTAAGAATAACATGTTTACAATGAAGACTTTCGCTACAGACACACCGTAGAGGTTTAAATATTTTACAAGGTACGTGCTCGAGTTCACTACCCGAGTAGCAAGCAGCCATCGATTTCTGCAACAATCTTCGGTCAGCTACTTATGAGGGAACTTTAAAAGAATATTAAATAAATTTTTCATAGAATTGCACAAGAAACAAGTACTGCATTAGAGAACAACTGATCTTTTACTTTTTTCTTCATTAATATTAAATCTGATCTTTTATTTATTTTGAAGTTATTGTATTACTAACTTCTTCATACACAATATAAAATTTCACTTTTATCAATTGTTACTCTCGTCGTTTGAAGCCGCCTTCATTCAGTAAATCTTCGAAATAAATGATCCAGATTAATATTCCAAGCCGCTTGAAAATGTCTATCGAACATCCGCAATATGTTGCAGTGTTACGAGGGATGCTCTGTTAATAGTTAATAGCAGGCCATGGAAGCTCAATTGGCTAGAATCAATTGCAAAAATTGAATGTCGCATTAATTGACATTCGTTACCCACAATTGTCAAACGTTCCAATTTCGTTGTGAAACGTAGTTAATTTTGTAAGTTAAGTAGTTTTGCATTATCAATTCAGTTAAAATGACCATTCCGCGAACTGCCTTTAGAGCTATGATTTTCTATGACTATAAAAGACAGTTAGGATACCAGCAAAGCCATGAAAATTTGATAGCAGCTTTTGGCGATGATGCCCCTTCATTATCCGCTGTTAGTCATTGGTTCCGCGAATTTCGACGAGGGCGAGAGCTGCTAGAAGACGAAGCAAGACCTGGAAGACCTGCGGATGCTGCCTGTTCAAAAAATGTTGATCGTGTGGCAAGCTTGATTCAGTCCATTCGAAATACTACTAATGATTCAGGAGAAAGTGAAGATTGGATCCTCGGCAAATACCATTTTACCATCTTGGGGTAAGAAAGCTAGCAAGCCATTGGATACCGCATTTGCTCTCAGAAAGTCAAAAACATGATCGAGTAGATTGGTGTAAATTTATGTTGCAAACATTTGACGGTAGAGCTTCCAAGCAAGTGGCATACATGGTAACAGGTGACGAATCTTGGGTATACAGTTACGACCCTGAAACTAAACAGCAGTCTAGTGTTTGGGTATTCGAAGGTGAAGACTTGCCCACAAAAGTAATTCGTGGCAGAAGCGTCAATAAGAAAATGATTGCTGTTTTTATTTTCGCCGAAGTGGTCCTGTTGGTGTTATTCCACTTGAAGATCACAGAACTGTTAATTCTGAATGGTACTTCGAAGTGGCTTTACCACAGATGTTACAAACAGATCGCCAAAGGACCGGTTTTCGTAACGTCTTAGTCCATCATGACAACGCATCCTCCCACACTGCTGCCAGAACATTCGATTTTTTGAAAGATTCGAGAATTCAATTGGTAACTCATACTCCGTATAGCCCAGGACTAGCGGCGTGCGATTTTTTTGTTTCTAACTGTTAAAAAATGATGCCAGGTAAAAGATTTTCTAGCGCAGATGCAGCAGTTACAGAATTTCAAAGAACTTTTCAGAAAAACAATAAAGATTTTTTGTTTAAATAACTAACAATTTTCAGCGCAACCCTCGTACTAAATTCATATCATATTTGTTGCTTGTTTTAATTTTACCTTATTTTATAAACCGAAATATGAGAAATGATGAAAAAGCCAATATTTTTTAAAATGTTTTTGAAAGAGAAGATAAATAACAACATGATAATTTTTAGATTTTGAAGTTATATATCCAACATGAAATTAGCTCATATACCTCTCCCTGTCTGCCTATATAATCTAGTATTTAACTATCTTATTTTGCTCGATACGAATTTACAGAAGATTGAAAATACCTCAATCCTATTTTTAATCCGCTGGAAAAACCATTAGGATATTTCAAGTTATAATGTCCTTGAAGCTGCTTGAATTGTCGAAATAATCTTAGTCACTAATAACAAAATGTTATATATGTTATTTAAAAAATTACTAACTGTCTTCTTTAAAAAGATAAAAGTATAGGTATGTGATGTATTTCAAACGTTATTAGGTCTGAAAAGGTTCACTAGACCATGTATGAATAATTGTTTATGAACAAAGAAAAATAAAATATGAAAACAGTGGACGGCAGTTTTAGAAAATGAAATTTGTAGTACGCCGCAACGCCACGCAGGTAGGTGTATGTCCTTTGAGCAGGGTTTACCCGGAAATAATTTCGGAAGAGCATGTTTTGCTGAAGGGTTAAATATATAATTGAGGCTGTTCAGAATAAATAAACAAAAGGAAAGAGCAACATAATGGAGTGTGGTTTTGTTGCCTTTACAAAATTTAGAGCACACAAAGGAAGGAAAATATACGAGCGCTTTTTGAATTTATTATTATACAGCTACAACATCGTTGGCTTGAAAAATAACACGGGCTTGCCGGCGGCTCGATGCTTAACCATTTTCCTGTTCCTCATTCGCGAACTGTAATTCTTGTATAGATAAAGCGACGACAGGACAAGACGACTTCCAGTAATTCTTATTTCACTCGATATTCCGCACATCATACAAGAACACGGTACATGCTCAACTAACTGTAACTTCTATCCATGAAAATTTCAACAACCTATAAAGGAACTAGTTTCTGAGTGACATGTGGATACACATGGCTTGAAAGAATGCATAAAGGAATATCGAAATTGGAAGATCAATGCATATATGCGAGGCCACACGAAAATACATGCCTGAATGCTTATCCCTGCTCAATGCGTCACGTCAAACTATGAGGCCAGCGCGCTATTCTAGCCCTCTAAAAACAGTCGAAATAAAGCAGTCAGTGCGGAACGTCAAATGTTTTTCATTGGAGGACATGTGCAGGAGCAATTGCGGTAATACGGCTAAATTAATATATCTGACTCTAGAGAAATTCGAAGCTAAACAAGTTTTCCTAATGAATGGTGAATGTAGAGGATGCCTATTTTAAAAGTTCCCGCCTGAAAATTCATGAATAGGCAATCCATGATACATTTCAAAAGTGATTTGATTTTTAAAATTTTGTTTTGCTCTTAAACCTACTGCGATTATTAGATTTATCCTAATATTCACCAAGTGGCTTATGAAATGTATTCTGTTTTTCCTATTCTTAAAATTTCAGGCGAGAACATATAAAATGGGTATTCTGTATATCATGCAGAACATCAAATTTAGTTATGAAAAAAAAATTGGGATATTGAACAACATTTTACTAAATAATTATAGAAAAATCTGCAAAGAACAAATTTGTAATACAAAGTAGATTATCAAAAATAAAAATAGCAAGCCCCTATGAAAATGTATTTTATTCAAAAGTAATGGTTATTTTAAGTACGAGAATATAATATGCGTACCTATGTATGCATTCATTTTTAGTTTCATTATTATCATTTTCATATTATATTCTGTTATATTATTTTCATTTGTTAGCTCCAGATCTAAAGATTTATTCATGTTATTATTTTTATTATTTCTTGTATTATTTAAACAATAAATAATTTAAAGTAAAACATGAGTTTATTCATATATTTAGGCCATTTATAATTCGTTTTTTATTTCATGTAATTAATTATGTATATACAATTATATAATATTTGAATAGTTTTATATCTTTATAAATCACATTTTACAATTCTATTTGTTTAAAATTCCGTATATTTCTTAAGGCCAACGCGCACTTGTGCGACTGAAGCGAAGAGCGACGAAGAGAAGTTTTTTTATTCAATGTATTATTATGTTTATACGTGCACTTTGGAGCAGCGAAGAGTAGAGCAACGAGGCGACATTGAATGAAAAAACTTTTCTTCGCAGCGCTTCGCGTCGCTCAAGTGCGCGTCGGCCTTTATGCTCACACTCTTGTCGTTCGAGGCGTAGTGTGACACAGCAAGAGGCTAGCTGTGACCTGTGACGTTACGAATTGAGCATTCAGGCCTGTATTCTCGCTTACACAGCTTACTACTTATTACAGGATTAATTAGTCTGCTTACAGTAGAAAACGTTTAACTATCTGAGAGTAGTCCTTATCCGGAATGAAAAGTGCATCACACGACTTAATATCAAGCAATTCAAAATAATCATCTCACAATTTTACTATATAATTATACTTAAAGATATGACTGTTTTTTATATTATACGTTCCAAAGGTATCTATATAGTATGTATTTAAAATACAATTTTTTAAAAAATTATTAATTAAATTCAAATTTCTACCGTGAAGAGTCAAGAAGTTCAACCCTCTGCAATATTTAACAATTTTTTTTTTGTTCGATATATGTAAGAAAATAGAAGAAAACGTAAAGAAAATAGAAGAAAACTCCGGTCAGAGTTGGAAAATAAAAAATATAATTCAAAATTAAAAATAAACTATGTCAACAAGAATTTAAATTTAAATAATATTTTCAAAAAATAATTTGTACCTATTTTAAAAATATGTATTTGTACCATTGAGTTAAAGTAAAGAAATCATTTATTTTAAATCAAATAATTCAAGTCCGCCAGCACTTACTACAATTGTTTGTATATGCCATAATAATGCAAAAGGATAAACCAGAACAAGGTCCTAGAAAACGCGAAAGGTACATTGTTTGAAAACAGAAAAAGTGAAGTATGTAGATAAAATAATTTAAGAGAAAAATACCGTGAAAGAATACAAAAAAATAACATTAGAGAAGAAATATCATAAAGAATATAATGACAACCATGACATCTTAAGGGTAGAAGAGAATTTGAATAGGTACCTGTATGGGATCCGTGACAAAGTACACTAAATAACTGATTGTGATCGTAATTGGTCGATTCCGTGTAAAATCAATGATTTACTACCCATAAAGTAAAAGAAACGATTAGTGCCCGTGTGGTGAAGTGCGGCAAAAAATCTCTTCGGTTGAACTTTATTATTTTGCTAAAATCCATGAAAACTAAATAAGCACGCTTAGAAAGGGATAACTAGACGTGATGATAAGATATACAGGGTGACCACGAGAATCCGTGACATATGTGTTTAACATGGGAAAGTTTTTTTTTTCAAATATCTGTCCAGAAAAATTTTATTTTATAAGGAATTTATGACAGGTTTAAAAATCATTAATGTCTTATTCACACTGTTCTAATTCTTTATTACGACCGGTTTCGGTTACTTAGTAACCATTTTCAAGCGGTGCGACTACAACAAAAATACAATATACAGGTGTCTCACAACTCGCGCCCCAGACGAAACTGACACTTGCCGACGTCAATAGGTTGCCAACAAATAGAAGAAAATAATTTGCGTCTGCTTGCATAACGGAGTTACAAGACTTTTTAATCCACCAATCCCGGAAGGATATCTAGAGGTGTGGTGATATTATTACAAAATAAAACTGGTTGCTAGGTTTTAAAAATACTACTAGTGAGTTACAAAATTTGTTTGACTTACTGTAATTTTGACACTTTAGAGTTAACTTTTCACTGTCAACAAATTTAGGTTAGCGAAGGTGTCATCCGAGATCATCATTTATATCGTACAGTGCAACGTGTTGTAGCAGCTGTGTAAAATGTGTTAAACGAAAATATTATTGTCATTTTAATTCTTTGACCGGTCTCATGCGTCCTTGCGATGGCTCTCAATATCACTTTATGATCCACAAGATTTCTATCCGGAAAACGTTCCGAATAGACTCGTGCTGCCTCTCTGGCATTACGTCCACATTCTCCGAAAATTATAATCATTTCTAAGTAATCAGCGGCTGAATACATGGTAAGAATTTGCTTTTTTATTCACGTTGTCAAATTTAATATGACACTGACATTTTTCGAAAACTACAGTCGCCCACACATTTTAAAGTTTGATTTGTATAAAACCCTAGTAACGTAAAATTACGCCAAACACACGTTAAAGGTGTAGGTCTCTGATTGATCAATTTTAAGACGTCTTTTCTCGAATATCTTTTAAGCTAGATTTTTTTTCTTCGAAATTACACATCCGAGTGCAGTCTCGTGTTTCCTCATTCGCTCTGGGGCGCGAGTTGTGAGACACCCTGTATAATATGGTAACATCATCAATAATGGTTATGTATTGTAATGAAAGTTGTAATATAAATTTTTATAAATGTTATAAATATAACATCTATAGTCAATAATTAAAATTATAAATAGACATAAAAGAGAAATCGAAAATGGAATTAGCAAAATTGTTGTAACTAAACTAATCATTACATATTACACTGCAACATAATTCAAACCAAATCAAAATTAACTGTGTAATATATAATAAATATTAAAAAATTACTTACACTGTAAAACTACAGAAGTTAGATTTTACTGCATTTACGGAAGAAACCATCCATTGAAATTTTGAAAAAAATATTAAAAAATTCGTAAAATAAAATAAAATCACTAACATTTTATGTCTATGAATGAAACAAAGGTCAATGGCACTGCTCGAACGACAATCAAAATACTTGCAATTTAAATTGAAGTAATATGTCCAGTAACGGACTATTCTTCAATTCAACTTGATCAAGTTTTTTATTCATACTAATTGATTTTTTGATTTCTAAATTTTCCAAAAAATCTAAAATTTTTCCATTGTTCATTATGTGTAGAATCTCAAAGTCCTTTGAGATATCGCAATTATGGCCGCTATTTAAGAGATGTTCCGCGAAAGTGGAATGGCTATTCTGGAGTCTGAAAACTCTCATATGTTCTTTGAATCTGGTTATAAATTTTCTGCTCGTCTTTCCTATGTTACAATTACAATCCCCACATTTTAATTTATAAACCCCTGATTTATTCAATAGTTCTGGTTAGTGTTTCTGACGAGACGATCGAGCCGAGAAACTAAATTGTCTCGTCTCGTCCCGTCTAGAAGACAAAAAATTAACTCTCGTCTCGATTTTTTCTCGTCTCGAACAATGGAGTCTCGTCTGTAATTTATTATTATATATTTAATGTTCTTATTCATAAACAACAAGTTAACAAAACTTAATTTAGTATAATAAAATGTATAATATAAAAATAATGTTAATTATTAGTATAAACATTGATTAAGTAAGGGTGATTAGCGACCAGTTGATTAGCATTGTTCTATCTCTGTCAAACGTTTATGAATTAGCTTAGAGAAAAATACTTCAAATAACAGTCGTAGAAAAATTTAGTAAAATGCATCTTGTATTTGAAGTATTTTTTTTTAAATAATTAATAAGCGATTGAGAGTTGAGAGATAAAACAATGCTAATCTACTGCGCGCTGTAGAGTTCATACTACAAGCCACGCAATTTGCACCACCAAAAGGCAAATTTTATGCTTTGCTTAAATAAAATAATGAAAAGTGAAGTTAGATATCATTTAAAATAATGGACATTACTGTCAAACATTCGAACTGCTTTTATTTATTTAAATCAAGTTTAAAATTTAACGTCTGGAGGTGCAAATTGTTACATTATTTATCCAGTTAAAAAGTTTGCTGTAAAAAATCTCGTGCCATTTTGGTTAAATAAGGATAAATATCTTGATGCTTATTCCAAAATTTTAAAATGTTCTCTGCTTTATCCCGATCCTGTATTAGATTTATAATTTTTTAATGTTACAATGAAAATATAAAAAAACTGTACTTTTAAAAATACAAAAAATTGTCGAGAAATCTCGAAATAATTGTCGAGAATCGAGAATCTCGACATGTAAGTATCGTCTCGTCTCGTGAGTTCAAAAAGCTTTCTCGTTTCGGCAAGACGAGAAATTTCGACACGAGACGAGACGAGATTCGAGAATGTCTCGTTTCGTCAGAAACACTAGTTCTGGTCCATCAACTTTTCTACAAATTTCTCGTTTTAAATTCGAAATCGGCTTAAATACAACTTCGATATTTATTTTTGATAACATCACAAATTTTATTTTGATAATAAGCCGTGAAAATATATCTACTTTTGTAAAGTGTTAAAACGAACATGGTAAAATATTCCTAAACTGGTAACCTGTTTGAAAACAACCCCAAACAATCCCATGCAAATTACAAAATCAATTTAGAATTTAGAGTATTCGCAGATAAATTTTGCCGGACCGTAATCCTCTCTGGCTGTGGAGTAGAGTAGTTTCATTTGTACGCGGTTTCCTACATGAATATTTCCATTTTAATATGTCCGAAACTGTAGGGCGATATAAGATTTAATCTCTTGTGCGAGCGGCACTGATGAGGACGTACCTCCAATCCCGCATGATGAACTACGTGGCTAATATCATTTAAATATAACTAGCAGAGCAGTCCGGATAGCTAAGGTAAACACTACATCCACATGAAATTATAGTTACTAGATAGACTGGGGATCTTTATCATAGAAAACATTTAAAGTAAAATTTATATAAAAGATAATTTATATTAAGATATTTTTATCTAGTGCAAGAATTAATTAATAATTTAAATATCTTGAAAAAAATTATGCATGTGACTAGTGTAATTACATTCAAGATTAAAATATATAATACCAATTATTTTTGTATAAATACAAGTACTTACAATAGTCAATTAGACATAAAAAAGCTGTTTTGGAGCAAAAGGTACAGGAGTTTTGAAACTTGGCAGAAATGTAGACTTATGGGGCCCTAAGTGTGACGCTAAGTTTGTGACCTCGAGGGATCGCCGCTCACACCGCCATCTTGAAAAATAGCGACCGAAATCAATTTTTTGACAATATCTTCATTCCGGTATTTCCTAGACAAAAACTAGTTATTATACAAATTGTAGGAAATTTTTTATACAAAAAAGGAATCTTACATTTTTGAGATAGGATGAACTATCAAACAGTTATGTTAAAGAATAATTAACCAAAATACTAATTTATGAAAGAAATTTAAATTACACAAAATGTATGTAATATTATGTATTTAATGTTTATGCTGCAATTCTGAACAAAACTGTAAAGGTGCACTCACAAATGAAAATTAGGTTTATGGTTTTTGTTTAGATTTGTCATTCATAAATACAAGTTTAATTTAACCGTGATTAACTCTGATATTGTACTGACATCTAAATGCTTCAAAAATGAAATATCGGTAGAGCAGTATTTAACATATACTCGTGCGCCGTGAAACTGTCATTCGCTCAGCATTATGGTCATATTTCAGCAATTAAGCTTTTCCAGTCTCCTTGTTCTTCTAGCATTTGGTTTAAAGGTTGAATCCATTAAGTGTATACTAAATAAAGATGAATGTATATTTCTATATCGTTTCAGACTCGTTCTCATTGGTGAAGTTTGTGACGTCAAACTAAATCATAAAGCTAAAGTTTGGACATAGCAATGTTTAGCTTTATGATTTGGATTTAGAGACCCTAAATTCTGAAGTGTGAATGGTGTCATTACATAATATGCGGCCAAAGTCTTTAAATCTAAAGTATAAACCATAAATCTACACCTGATTTTCATTTGTGAATGCACCTTTAGTATTACAGATATATAATCTATAAAAAACTGGCAAAAACGCATCTATTTTTGTTGATTAATATAAAATTATATATAAGAGTGGCAGCTTTCGTTGTGATTTTGTTCATTATTTACAGATCTATAGATCTTTAAAACTTACAGATATCTTCAGAATATAGCCATTAGTCTAATAGCTTTTACTACTTATAACAATATGCATTCGTTTTGGCATCGAATTAAGTACTATTTCGTTGATTTTAACATAACTTTTGTCATCGATTTCCTACAATTTTTCATTTTTTCATCCACCACTCTGACATGATTAAATTTAGGATAACATTGTTTAAATATTTAGATTTGGCATGAAATTCTATTTCATATCATGTATTGCACAATTTTTACCAGCGAGCGGTTTGCGAGTTACTATTCTTCTAATATATTAAACATCTTTTTCAAAAAGTCAATAGATATAAATTAACCCTTTAATTTTTAATATATGGATCTTGTTCGTGTATTTTGATGGCCCGAGTCAAACCAAACATAAAATTAAATTAAATTTATAAATCGCACAATAATGATGCAATATTCTTAAAAGCTTTGATTGACCATAAGATATCTTAAGCTCCCTCCATGGAACAATATACCTTCATTGTCGAAATAAAAGTAAATTGACACATCCTTAAGTACATATGTAAGCCGTAATGATATATTAATTAATTATATATTTTTTACAAAAAGTTTAATACATTCGAAACATTTCCTCCATATTGTGAACTCCGTTAGCCCTCGAAGCAGATTAATAATGGAAAATATTACTGAGTTTGCTACTTCCTAATTGGTCAACAGTAGATCTAGCTGACATACGCAAATTGACAATGGCAAAGGGATTTAATTCAGCATTTTCAACAAGAATTTTTCCATTAATAAAGATCAATACGAAGAATATAATAAAAAATTGGTATCATTCTTTCATAATCTGGATGTAGGTACTGTTTTTCACAATACACTTTCATTTTAGCGAAGGTTTACTAAATGTTAAATAATGAGTATTTATTACTGTTTTGGTGTATGCACCACTACATCATAAGAGACTCGTGGAAGTTAAGTTATTCATTTTAGTTAGTTTGGAACTATGATTATTAGAAACATTACTTAATTCTATAGATACTCTAAGAGCAATGGGGCTAGGCCGAACATAATCAATAATCATTGAAGTTCAAATATGTATTTAATATAAACACGCAGATCTACTCGTATTTAAAAGTCATAAAACAGTGTAGCATTGCTCTTAAAGTTTTGATATGGATTTAATTGCTAAATTATCAACAATGTCACGATAGGCCTTGCAAAGTCAAGAGTATCAGTAGTTACTCGAATCATAATTGTTTGGTTCTAGGTCGGTTAAATGACCTTAATCAGTGTGACAGTTACTGATTACTAATATAATCAAAGAAATAGTGATACTCCTACGTAATCAGTACCACATATCTAAGTTAGACGACTGGGCAGATCGTCGTATCAGAGTGCAATAAGTGTGTTGCAGGGCCAAGTGGTGTAAAAATGAGACGTGTTTTAAAACTCTTCACTTTTAGTCATCTTATTTACGAAATAATTAATCAAAAATATCTATTATATTTAAATTTTAGGACAGAATAATGCCAAGGTAATGGTTTTACCAAATTGCAGCATGTTTAAAAAAAAAGAATTTACAGTGTCTCATTTTTAACCTGCCTTTGGAGTTTTAATGAGACAACTATGATTAAAAATGAGACGTGTTTGCAGACGTGTAGTGAAGCTATATCATTGATGAGGTAAATTTAAGACGGTCGAGTTGAAATATGAGACATGTTATGCGAAATTTTTTATAGTCATATGTAAAGTTTTTTTGGTATGATTATAAAAAAATTCGTTATAACTTACGTGTCTCATTTTTCATCTAGACCATCTTAAAATTACCTCCATCAATGATATAGTTTAATTTGTTGAAATTAATAGCAAACACAAGTTGTTGGGATTGGGAAACACTAGCAGTTCCTCCATGAAATATTTCATTGTTTATATATTATATTTTCAACCATTTTCATCTCCGTGAACAAAACTTTGCAGCTGTCTCAAATTTTCCCCGTAAAATCAGCATATTCTAACTCGCCATAGATATACTAACATTGGCAAGCACCATCTCCCAACGTTTGGTAGAGACTGCTCCACGAAATATGGGGTGCGGTCCGAATCATGCTATCATAGCTTACAGTGCTCAGGCTGCTCACAGCTGGTCCGAATTGAATAAGCGCGCTGACGACTGTGAAGGCGATAACGATTCGGACCGTTCGTAAGCGTTCTTATTTCTTGCTTGTCATTTGTGAGTTTAACCTCGTACAATTCATTAGTTTCCTCTAAAAAAACCTTTACTGCGTTAACAACTTTATCTTAACACATAATTTCATTATTTCAGCAAGCACTGGCGTAAACAACATCAAACGTACGTACAGCGCTTATACTGCCTATCCTCTTGGGCGTGAGCACTGTTAGCATGAGATGATGACGTCACCTCTGACGTCATACACCTCACAGCGCAAACTTTGAGCGTTGTAAGCATGATTCGGACCAGCTGTTAGCGCGCTGTCGGTACTCAAAGCGTGATTCGGACCGCACCCATGATGTTCACCGAGCGCTTCCCATGACAGAACAGCATGAGAACAAAAAGTATTCCGCTTTATTTTAAAAGTTATTGAAACGTAATAGTATTTTATGTACCAAGAGCGTTACGATGCCTTGGGCCCGAGGGATAGATGTCGTCCGATGGGCATTATCATCTAGTAACGCCTGTGGTGCATACAAGATTTTATGTTTCACTAGAGTTTGTGAAATAAGTTTTCATATATAATAATTTTGATTACAATAATGCTTAAGCTTTGGCGTTGCTAAGGATGCTGTTTAATTGTTTTGTTTATTATCAACATTTATTTATTTTTAAACATCAACGTTCTACATCGTTGGAGAGGTTGGAGATGATGAAATGGGTGAATTTAATGTATCGGATGTTATTTTATCGAAACGGTGTGAAGAAATTATTTTGAATGCTTCTGCTAACTTTGAGGAAGAGAAACGCATAAATCTTCTCCTAATTATTCCATTCTCGTCTGTAGAAGATTTAAGTATTATATTTTGAGGTTCGTTTTCACATGACAGATCTCAGTTCTTTATATCCTATGCACTTATTTCTGAATATTATTACATTTTAGAGAGTTTGTACTGCTTTGGATGTGTCACATATGATGGTAAATAATATCAAAAATGAATTCAAACGTGGATAAATTTCATCTCCAAAAAATTAGTGATCCGTCATCCGTCAAAAATCAATGCTTAACATTCCAGACTGCAATTCGACGTACTTACTATTTAGATGTGTGGTGAAAGTAAATTGCTTTTTAAGGCCCTTTTTATAATCCATTTTAAGTGTTATAATTAAATTCAAAATGACTTCTGTGTTGTGCTTTCAAAGCTGTTTTTTTTATTATATTAATTGTTGTAATCAATTAATGTATCAATTGTTGTAATCAGTCCTTATTATTATTGTACTGAATTGTAATTAAAAAGAAAATAATTTTCATTATATACCGTTCATATTATGTTTTTATTTAAAGTCCATAAACGTTGATCGGATTATAATGAGGGCATAATGAATTATTATGTCCTCCCATTATGCCCCGGTTGTTATAGATATGTTTATATACACCGTATCCTAGCAATAAACAGTTCATATTACTTTAGAAAGACAAAATACCATATGGTGAAACTCAATATATTATTGTTATTAATGTGTCGATCAATATATATTTAGGTTCTATACTATATAATTACCAATTTGCCATTTTAGCGCCCCAATAGCAGTATGTTTGGTAAAAAAATACGACTGTCTCATTTTTACTCAAATTTTTGAATGTCTCATTTTTACACCAGTAGACCCTAGATGTTTGGTACTGTAGAGCGTAAAAATATGTTAATCCTACGATTAACACGCTAAACCTTTGATTCACTAATTTGATATATTTACAGATTGCCGTACTGACAGGCCAACGTAAAATTAGCAAAATATATATATATATATATATATATATATATATATATATATATATATTTGAATTTAACTTTGTATATATTCATTTCTTATCACTTTTAATTTGTACAAGAATGATTTTGGCCAAATTTAATCACGGAAGTTAGAACCAAAACAGCTAAGTCCAAAGCTTTTGAGAATTTGTCTATGCTGTGAATGTCAGCAAAAGTCACAACTATATATAAGGCGAGGCCGGCTGTGTAATATAATTTTTATACAAAATACTATAATACTAAGATTGACCGTTTATGACTTGATAAAAGTATATAAATTATAATAATACAATTTTTTGTAGATCTCCCGCAGCAAATTGATAAATCTTACTAGATTACTTGATTCTCGGGCCTTTACAGCAATATGTATTATATTATGAATATACATTTACTCGGCCGGTACATTCGAATTAAAATACAAGTATTTCAGATCGGATCATTCAGAAATCTAACTAAAATTAAATAGCTTTCGTTAATAGAAGGCGTAAATGATTATGTTTACAAAATAATTTAATTGTACAATGTTACAATTGAGTTGTAACTAAAATTCTCGGATGAATAAAATAGCAGTGATATTTTGTGCTTTAGTTGCATGTCTTTTCGGAAAGTATCCCGTCCATGTTGATGCGGATGTTAATCTTAACTCTTGCATCTTTCGTTCCGGCTGAGAGAGCAGTACATATGTACCGGAGTGGAGCTGTTGCTGCTGCTCGTAAACACAAAATCGATGAGGAATCCGCGACGAACACGAGCTGCGTGCACTACACTCAATGCGCGCACTGATTTATTCAGAGATGGAATCAACCGAGTTGAGCTCACTACACACAAGAATGCAACACTTGAAATATGATAGAGAGGACGAAGACGAACGAACACATACATAGAGAGAAATCTTTGGTTTTAATACTTATAGGAAATGCATTTCTGAATAAACATAAATATATCATTAAATCCTATTACCAGTAAATGTATTTTGAAAGATCTGGAATATGTACTTTATAATTTTAATACCTAATATTAAATATAAATAATTTTCTTCTACAATCGTGAGCGAAATAAATGTTTTCAAACTCAAATTGAGTGTGGGATGCAAATTCCCGCCGTAGTGTAGGAAATAAATAAATCATTAGATTTTTGTTTTGTTGACAGTTGTCATAAAAACAATTGTCACAATTGCTTAAAAATATCATATACTAACAATATATTCCATAACTTAACCGCGGTAACCAAGGTTCTGGTTAAGCGTTCCGGAATGTAACCAAAACATAATTTCAGGATCGAGGTTCCATTTCGGAATGTGGATTTTGAAAGTTTTGGTTACTTCTTCGTGACCACAACGACCACAATTTTTTTGTGGTTGTTGTAGTCATTTTCTTATAATATAATAATATGTACAGATATGTATAATATTTACGGTAGTATAAAATAGACAAATAGAGTTACGTTGTCACTTATTTCTAATGATGTGGTGGTTTCCTGCTTTACCGACACAAATTAACCAAGATGTTCCGAATCACAACCACTTTTCCAAAACCATAACCTGACCACGTGAACCACAAGAAAACCATAAACACGCTCGTGGTTAAGTTACGGAATATACTATAAGTAGTGGATGATAACTAGGTATGTCAAAATTTTAGAATACATTTCGTAATTTATCATATTTTGGACGATTGCAAGTGCAGAAAAAATATTGTATACAAAAGTTGCAGAACACGTGATACTGAAATTCCTTACAAATTCCAAAACTCTCCGCATTTGTTTCGGAAACTTGCATTCTCTATTTCGGAATAAGAATGAAGTCAATCTGATTTTAGTTGCAGGTTTTGGTAATGCCGAACCTACCAATGAGGACACTTGCCAGAAGTCATTTCATGGGCTTCCAAAGCTGTCAGGGAAAGACAGAAATATCACCTCTTTTGTAGGTAGGTATTATCTGAAAATTCGAATTTTCAAGTTTGAAGTTAATCGGATTCCAACCAACCAACATAATACCTATTTTCATATATTTCTTTTGTAATATCATTCGTTTCCCTAATATTATATGATATAATACATTAGGAATGCATGTGTATCCCAAAATAATACCAAAACAACTTTAGTAATACTTAAAATAGTACGATAATGTCATACCTCCTTGTGTACACCATACTTCTTTTGCGAGAACTCTTAGATTACTATCAATTTTGAAAGATGATTTATCTACAATTTGTAGTTACTATCATATGATAGTTTATTGATTAATATTTACACACACATGATTATTAACATATTAATACCGCCAGTAGATTTATCAAGCTATCGATCACCACTACCAGGTTTGCATCAAGTATTATTACGCCCATAGGCATAGTTGCTTTGAATGAAGCATTTTATTTCTACGTTTACTCATTGAATACTACTATTTTATTTATACTTCGAAAAAATATATGTTAATGTTGTAACTGACACGTATGTTTTCATGGTAACAACATAACAATAATAATATAATTTAGATAAATGTCATAAATGTAATTTGTTTTTCGTTCTAATTAAATAATATTAAATAGCTACTAGTTCTTCTTCTGTGTCAAATAGCGTGTATTCTAGTAATTAAACTTAGTCACAATCACAACAATTTTAGCCACGAGGTTAACTGACATTATTTTTGAATCTGTCAATTATCAATATTAATTTTTATAAATATAAAAATGAACCCTGCACAACTATAAGCCTTATTAGAACATATGAACAGGAAACAAATGCAGCTTATTCGCACAATATTGTCGTCAGTTGAATCTGAAAATGGAGGTAAACAGGTAAAACAGTCCCAATCTATTATCAATGTATCAAATGTACCTCCGTTTGAAAATTTGGGCCGAAAAAGGAGAAATTGAAATATTACCGACAAAGGTTTGAAAATTATATTACAATGAAAGATTTAAAGTAAGAAAAGAAAAAGAACCCACAAATGTTATTAAACTCTATTGGAGCATCAAGTTACAACATTTTAGCAGCATTAGTAGCACCAAGAGCATCAGCAGATCTAGATTATGAAGAGCTAATAAATCAATTAGAAAAACATTTATCTCCAAAGAAGAGCCCGCTAGTATCTCAACATTATTTCTTGTCAACATCAAAATGAACATCAAACAATTGCAGATTACGTGTCTGTATTACGTCGTGATATTACTGATTGCGACTTTATGTTGATATGCGAATGTAAAGAAAATGTATCAGCGGCGGACATATACCTCAAAGTACAATTTATTCGTGGAATAAAAGATTGTTGGATCAAAGAACAGATCCTACAATCAGAATGAATCCACTTTAATGATATTTTATCAAAAACAATTGCTCTCGAAGCATCAAAAGTAGACAGTCTTGTATTATCAAATCTCTCCATTAATTCTATCCAGAAGATATCTAAAAATCAACAACAATCAAGAAGAGAAAAATACAGCTCAGGTTATAGAAATCAAAATCAAAACAATAAATTCAACAAATCAAATCAAAATCAACAAACCAGATCCAAATCAAAGGAACGCCTAAATTATGAGCAACTTGGAATCAATAATCTTTGTTTACGATGTGGAAGGAATAACCATATATCTAAAAATTGTCAAACATCGCCATACAATCTAAAATGTTCGTCATGTAATGCAACAGGACATATAGCAAAGCAAAGGTATGTATCAAAACCCTTTTTAAAAATAAACAAAACAATTCTAAATCAAATTCATCAAATATCAAATCAACAAGTCAATATTTACGAAAATCTTGGAGTTGATCAAATTGTCGACATATATGACCAACATATATCAAATAATATAGTGAAAGATACAAAGAAATACTTCACCTCAGTCAAGATTGAAAATCAATATTAAAAATTCAAAGTCGACACTGGCGCCGGTTATACATTAATACCAGAAGATCAATTCAAAAAGTTAGATTTAAATAAACCACTGAAACCAACAAATATTGCTTTTCGCTTATACACAGAAAATATATTTTATCCTCTTGGGAAAGTTAGAGTTAAAGTTGAATATAAAGATCGTGTATCTCATGAAGATATGTATATCATTCCGAATGGATACGACCCTCTTTTAAGAAGATATGGGTAAGACACTTAAAAATAAATTTAGAAGAAATCGATCAAGAAAACTGGAACAAAATCAATGACAATCAAATACTATCAATAAACGACGAAACAGAAATCGAAAATGCTTTTCCTGAAATTCTTACTCAAAAAGTTGGTTGTTTTCCAAATTTTATCATCAAACTTTAACTTAGAGAAGGCGCGAAACCCAGCTTTACACCAGAACGAAATGTACCATTTGCTCTTCGTGAAAAAGTAGAACAGGAATTAGATAATTTAGATGCAGCGGGTATCATAAAAAAAATCAGTTATCAGCGACTGAGGATCACCGTTGGTAGTGATACCAAAGGGAGGTGGAACAGTTAGACTATGCGTAGAAATTCAACTCCGAAGAACGTCAAAAAAGAACACCTCAATATCTTCAGGATTATGTTACTAACTTTTGAAATGCTTCCAATTAAGTGGGGGAGAATTGTTGTAACTGTCCCATATGTTTTCATGGTAATAAATAACAATAATAATATAATTTAGATAAATGTCATAAATCTAATCTGTTTTTCGTTCTAATTAAATAATATTAAAAAGCTACTAATTCTTCTTCTGTATCAAATAGCGCGTATTCTATTGATTAAACTTAGTCGCAATCACAACAGTTAATAAAAATAATAGGTTAAGTACTTAATTAATTTTGATTTTTTATGTTATTCTTTTAAACACAATTTTCCAATATTTGTTCATACCCATTTCTTTTTAATATTGACTCATGAACTAGCGCGTCATAATAAGTATGTAATCATATGTGGTAATACCACATTACTAGATGACAACCGAGTAGTAAATGAAGAAATATTTCTACCTTTTTGTGTTTTGTGGTTAAACTAGAATGTCATTATAAATTTTTGAAATGAGTACTATTCGTACCTACAAAATATTGTTTTGTATCAAACTGCTAAAGTTATTCAAAGAAGAATATGCATGGACTATTGCTTCGCCATCTAACGGAATTTTATCATATACCTAGTTGAAAATGGGTTGAATCGACCCGATTGAAGTTAGCGGGTGATCGGAATAAACACATTTTCACCCGGATTGAAATTTTCAACTCGACTCTAAAATACAAATGGGTTGAGCTTATTCGACCGGATTGAGTCTACGGGATAAACGCTCAACCTGATTGAAGTATATATATATATATATATATATATATATATATATATATATATATATATATATATATATATATATATATATATATATATATATATATATATATATGATTCACTATCGTTAGAGGTTATCTGTCAGCTGCATTTTAACAGTTAAATCGTATGTGATTAAAATTGAATTATGTCAAAAGGAAACATTTGGCATTATCAGGAAGTAATGTATTTTCTTTTCCTAATGAAGGAAATGAAAATTCTCGGTCTTATGCACGGTAAAAAGCTTAGAATACTCCATATTCCCAACAGCTAGCGAGACAATATAGTGAAACAAAAATCTTTTTCTCAAAACGTATAATTTTAGAAGAGTCGTTTAAAAAATTATATTTTGGTTTCAATTTAATACTTTGTACCTCGCAAATATAATTAAAAGTGCTTTTAGAGACTCTAAAATTTTCTATACAATCTGAATTTGTAAATTGTAACACGTATTCCCATCAGTCAAAACTTTGTGTTTTATTTTACATTCGTAACCTTTTATTTTAAAAATATGTGCGTAATGTCATTACTTGTTTTTGTTCCATTTTCGATTATCTCGTATTCGTCCGCAAAATCAAGTAAACATAACCAAATAAATTTCAAATAGGGTTCACTTGACCCGCTATACAAACAAGAGCGAGATAAATGGTAAAGAGTTAACCTTGAAATTCGACCGGGTCGAATATCAACCGGTTTGAAACTATCGGGATAAACTTAGTAATAGTAACGTCAAATGCTGCGGCGCCATTGTACACACCGTTTCGAAACGATACAAATCTTAATTATAATTTTAAATTTATCACAATTTTAGCTCGCCTCCTCGTGGTGCACTTTGGATAATTCTAAGGAGCTAGAACAAACAGGCAGTCAGACTATCTATGTGATTTCCTGGCCAACACATATACGAATACATACCAACACTAACCATCACAAGCTAATGAGCCCGCTGATAACAACGAGAAGAAGAACCAGAAAGAGGCACAATAAGATCTACCCCCCATCTATTGGCTTCCCATCTAAGACATATTGTCTACCAAACCTCGGAAAAAAGAACAGTATGTATAGCACGTGTTCGAAGAGTGCAATCTAAGAGCTTACGATAGTGACGCCAGTGACATTTTGATGGCAATTCAAGATTTGGATAAATTAGACGTTTGTTTACAGTTAATCATGTTAAATATGTGTATTAGCCGTACAATAAATAAATAAATATCGCAAGCATATTTTTATGCAAGATCTCTAAATCACCTCACCATCACTTAACCCAATGCACAAAACTCACTATTGAAAAACTCGAGCCGAATTTTATGCGTTAGGTTAAGTTATTGTTGTTTTAATTAAAGAAATATACAAGCTAAGTTGTTTAACAAAAGTCCCGCGTTCGGGTTTTTAATTATTTTGGGAAAGTCACGAAAGTTTCTAGTACTAAACTAAACAATGTTTCATATGAATTTTATTTTTTTAGACGATCCTCTTTCTGGATTGTAGCCACCTCCATTTAATAGTAATGTTTCATAAAATGTTAACTTTTCTATATTTAAATTTTATGCAACAATTCTTAATCTAGAAAAATTGTAATTAAATTTTTCTTGAAGCTCTTCCTTGTGGATTTTTCTATCGGTCGGGTGAGCCCACACAGTGTGTGTTCTGTTCAAACAGTGACACACATTCGGCTAAACAAAACTTTCATTCTCTGCGTGACCTATCAGTCACCAGCCGTCATCCGTCAATACCCGATCGCACTAAATCGCACATCCAACTACGCATCTGGAAAGTCATCGACCTACGGAGAAGGCGATGTCTGTACTAACGCTGAATTCTAACTGCCACAACAGATACAAAGAATGAATAAGATGAACTTCATATTTTATTTATAATTTAAATCTTCAATCAAATTGGAAGTAACTATTTATAATATGAAGAATTTTTATCCAATATGATCGAATGTGCTTCATGCAGATTTTAATAATAATGATATATTTTTTTTTTGCAGTTGTTTATCTCCATATGAGACATTAATTGTGTAAAGTATATCATAAGCATAACTAATATTTTTTATAATTGTAACGTAACTAATTGCAAGTTTGAAGTGACAATTTGCAAATACAAAAACTTCGGAAATATACTAACAAATTATTTTATTTCTTTGGCAATATAACTAATAGTCTTCGTTATTTACAATTAATACTCGAATTAATAGTACATATAAATTGCAGTAACGAGAATTAATTCAAGTTTCTAACATCTACATTTACCACATTTCAATACTCGCAAATAATAGGGGATTACAGCTCAATCGAATTAAGAGAAATTAGTAAAAAATAGTGAAAGTAGATGCTTAATAATGAATATTAATAAAGAAATAAAATGATATAATTGAAATACTTCGGAAATAAGGGGGTTTCTGTTTTAGCAGCTCGTCACTCATATGAAATCCATATATATTATTTTGATTGGCGACTCAAAGACCACCTATAAATATATAACGAATACCGAGTTAGGGGTGGAGTCTGCTACCAATGGAAGTACACAAATTCAAATAGCGGACACGTGACTACCAGTCCAGTACTGCAATTCTCAAACAGTTTTTATTTGAATATAAATTTCTTGCATTAAACTTAATAATTTTGATACACTTGCAATTATAAAGTATGTAGACTTGAACAGTGTTACAATATTAATTTGTTTTTTATGAATATAATTTAAAAATAGCATACATTTTAAGAACATTTTAGATCCACGAAGAAAACAGTTTTATAAAAAAACATATTCGTGATCTATATTTTCAAATTTCGGGGAATCATAACTCGCTTAATAATAGGAATTTTTTCACGAATAGTCTTAGTTTTAATTATACTTTCTGATGAAATTATATTTTAAAAAAATCTGATGTGGCCAGCACATTACCTTCCGTCAGTTCTATGTATTTTGCACAAATTTCATACAGAAAGTTCCTTGCTAAATATTATATTTCTTGTACTTTACCTTCCGGTAGTTGCATGTATTTTATGCAAATTCCATACAGAAAATTTATAGCAAAAGATCCTATATTTCCAGTAAAATTATAAGACACACACTATGTCAATTTCACTTGACACTGACATCTTTCAATAAAATTTTTCTTAATATAGTAGCTGTTTTCATTGCTATGGCTACTTTATGAAATTTAATTTCTTTATAATTTTTTAACTCTATATCCATTTAATATTAAGTATAAAATGCAGTCAAATCGTATAGAGAATAAAATATTCTTTAATATTTATAATAACATTAAATGTGAAAAATGATATTTAACATAGTTTTTTCAAGAAAAACTGTTAAAATCTTCAAATGAGGGTACTTCCGGTTGTCCAATTCTAACCAAAATCTAATCAGCTCTTCACATGGATGTAACGAAGAGAAATACGAAAGAATTATAATTTTTAGAATTGTAGTATGGCAGTTATCGTAGACGAAAATTTTGTTACACACACACACACACAGACACACATACATACATACATACACACACACACATACAGACATCATCGTAAAAATAGTAAAATCGTATTCTAGGGACCCTAAAACGTGCTTATTCATCAAAAACTCACCACCGAATTTTTTGACCAAAGACAATACCTTCCTTACCTAAAGGTGACGGAAGGTAAAAATGGTGGAATCCCCTATTATTAATAACAATATAATTTATTATTTTGCATAAATTATTCTTTTAATGTCATATCTCTCTATCTAGGGCTTGTATACAGGCTGTCGCCGTTTACTATATACAACCGGACTCACCGAGCCGCAGTCTTTTACCACTATCGTACTGCCGGTGGAATTTCAGGAATGGGAGTATTTTAATTTTATATTTTGCAAAATTTTTAAAAATACCGGAGAAAAAAAATGATAAACTTTTGCAACATCTTCTTCCCGCCATTACTGCGTACATAAAATAAAACTATGTGCGTATTAGGTCATGATATACGTGCCCACAACACACAACGTGGTTCATAGAAAGAGACAGAAGCAAAACAGGACTACCTGTTTATGTCTACATTTGACATTTGATAATTTAATTTCTGTGTTTATCGTTTTTTGTGCGTTCTATATTTATATATTTAAAATCAAATAATTTGCTTTTTGCGATTTGACATAGAATTTGACGTTTCAATATCAAATATAGAAAACATACGTTCATGTTTTCATCCTAAACTATATAGCGCTCGTAGCGGACAACTACGGAGAATCAAAGATGCTGCATACGTCATCGTATTGCGGGCGATTTAACTAACGATAAATTTAATATCGTTTGTACAAAAAAATACGGTCTATTTTATTACTTTCATTGCATTAATAGTAATATTGTACGTATAGTATTGCAATAATGTGGAAAATCATTACATTTCAACATAACTAAACTCCCACATTGCTAGATTTTATTTAAGATGTATAAGTGGCCAGCTTATAGAATCCGAGTGTGATAAATACAAGTAGCTGTATTTATTTTTTATAACAAATCTCACATTGTTGGTCGGCGGGAATTGAACGCACAGAATATGGTTCGTGTGACGTCACTACGAGCTACGAGACGTGCGCTCAACCTTTTGGCCACCAAGCCAACAACAAGCAAAAAAGTAGCAGATTCATTGCCACAGCGACATTTCATATACGAAGCGAAACAGAGTCTTAATATTAATTTCATGATTATTTTAAGTTTATTTCCTTTGTCGCTGTCATCATTTTGCACTGGTTACTAAATATTTAAAAAAAATCTGATGTGGCCAGCACATAACCTTTCGCCAGATATTTTACCTGGTTGTACGCATAAAACGAAAATATTTTTAAATACAAATACATATATTCATGTCTCACTACGAAATAATTCTCACATATATTTGCAAAATCTATGGGATATTTTAATATAAATTATGTACAATACATACATTTTCTTTATATTCAATATCCTGAAATTTTCTTTTTCTACTTTCCTGTTCTTTTTCTTTATATTCGTCATTTTTTCGCAAATTCCTTTTATATTCTTTTTTACGTATAAGTATTCTTTTGCGTTGTTGACTTTTTTTTTAAATTTTCATAATCTTCAGAATAATGTACAAATATTTTTGACAGTGGCATACAAATATTTTTGACAGTGACATTTATGTGTCATTTACAAACATTTGAATTTCTTGCCTTGAAGTAGTTTGATCTGAGAATTTTTACATCAAATTATTTTATATGCATTTCTTTATCTCTAAATCTATAGAAGATATGATAATGAATTTATATTTATCGAATAAAGAATTTAACGTTCTTTAATATAAGTATTTACATAAATTTTCGATAAATAATATTTAGATGATTTTTTTCTTGTAACTACTACTTCCGGTCGTCCATTTGTTACCAAAACTTAATCAACTCTTCCCATTATTGTTAGATTGAGGATTCTGTAGTTTAAAACGTCTTAAGTCTTATAGTATTTGAGAAATCGTGAATCCAACATCCACACACACATACGGACATCATCGTAAAAATGTTATAATCGGATTCTAGGGACCTTAAAACGTGCTTATTCACTAAAATCTGGATATGCGATTTTTAGCACGAGAGGTAAAAATAATGATTTTATTGATATTGACACTTATTAGGAAAAAAATCAGTGTTTCCTTTTAAATTTAATAATAGATGCTGTCTGGAACAACATAGATACGATACACATCGTTGGAAAGCTAAGTGACGTCCATATAAAAATTATAAATTTGACATCATAACTCAAAATTTAACAGTGATAAAAAAAACTGAGAATCGTCATTTGAAAGAGCATGAAAAAATGCTCTAAAGAAGTGAAAACCAAAATTTCATATTATTTCATATTTAGAAATTACATATTTATAAAAATAAAAATCAACCAATTTTTAATATTTTTATTTATGTAGCCTTTAAAATGATCTGTTTTACACAAATTTAGTCGTCGTCGAATCTTTTAATTCATATAACCAATATTCCAATCGTGAGGCTAAAAGAACGGGCACACGGTACAGATATGTTCATTAATAAATGCTAAAAAAATCCTTGAGGTTTTTTCGCCTATCCTACACATGGAATACCTAGCTCGTAAACTATACGATAAGCAGAACTGGGCAATACTTGCAAGAAATCTTATCTGAAAAAGTACTTGTACCCAAATTTACAAGTACATTTTTAAGTACTTGGTATTGTCAAGTACTTTAGAAACTAAAAAAGTACTTGTACTTTAAGTACATTTAGAAACATTAAGATACTTGGTACTTGTACTTCAAGTACTATTTTCCGGTACTTTGCCCGGCTCTGACGACAAGATGGTAATTGTATGTAAGTACATAAAATTAATATTTGTTAGTTGAAAGTTAAAATTAATAGAGGCTACAGAACAATTCAGTATAACAGGTGCTTGTATTAAATTCAACGAGTATTTATTCCAGTTTTATTAGCAATTATTCTGTCCGTTATTGCCATTGTATTTGAGTTCTTAAAACTCATATAAAGTAGAAAACTAAATGCGTAAAATGTGTGTGGCTGTTTTTAAGCTGTTTTGTCTATGCTATTTGAAGCAGCATGCAGCGGATACAAACTACAGTCTCCACAGAGTTATTATTGTGAGTGACGGTGTCAGAAACATCTGTTATGATAGATTAACAGCGTCTCGGCGACCTAACCGTCCGACGCCGGTCGCCCGCTACTATTCTGTTCTCCTTTCCTTCTTCCCACAGACACATACACATTCAGGTCACTGGCAACACAGAGCCAACTAGATTATGGACTATTACAGCTGAAAAGCTGGGACTAAAATAAAAGATACTAGGTATCATATGGAATTGTTTAATTCATTGTTTAGGCATATTATTTTAAATAACTTACTAATTTACAACAGATAATCAGGCCTATTCTTTAAGAAAATTGTTTTTAGCAACTGGTTAAAACCGTTATCTAATCGATATAGATTTTACAATGAAAAATCCAATTTTTTGTGTATGTCAACTGTGAACTGTTGTCAACTAACATGACTAGTAAATTTTTTAAAAACTTGCTATAAAATAATCACTGAATTACAAAGTAGGCCCAAATAATTTTATTTTTGACCTCCCGCTACCCTTGGTAAGGGAGTTATAGTGATCATGCTAAAAATCGCATATCGAGATTTTGATAAATGACCACGTTTTAAGGTCCCTAGAATCCAATTTTAACATTTTCACGATGATGTCTGTGTGTATGTGTATGTATGTGTGTGTATGTATGTGTGGAGCCTCTACTCTAACTCCAATACTATCATTCTGAAAATTTGAAACCTTGAATTTCGAACTTTTTCTGTAATGGAAAGAACCCATAAGATTTTGGTGAAAATCGGATAAACGGAAATGGCACTTAACTAGAAGCTCAAAATAGTTTTTCTTCGAAAAATTCCTTTAAATGTTAATTTTTGGAGATTAATGTTATTATAAAAATTAAAGATTATTAAATTTTCTATAGATTTACATTAATACTTTTTCTATATATTTTAGGGATAAATTTATAAAATTATCTATAATTTAATTCCCAGAGCCTACGCGTTAAACAAACTAAACGCAGTTATTCAAATGTATGTAACCGACAGATAAATGTCACTATCAAAAAGCTAATCATTTCAAAATAATATTAGTAACGTTTTAAAAAGAAAAAAGTAAATAGTACAATAGAAAAGGAATTCAATACAGTTTTCAGCATAAGTAAATATGTAGGTATGTATTTATATTCATAAAAATTAACGATTCACAAAAAAGTTTAAACTAATCCTCATTTTGTGATTAGTGAATTCTATTCTATTTAAAATTTAATCTTCATTTCATTATAGCTCCATTGGCTCAATGGTTAGAGCAACGCCTCATGTCATGAGTGCTCTCGGGGCTCTGGGTGCGAATCCCACTCAGGCATAGATGTGTGTGATATGTGAATGTGAACCCACTCTGTAATTGGGATTTAATCCTGTTGAGGGGTTTAAGAAAGGTAGTTATGTGGATTAGATTAGACTATATTTTAAGAAATAAACTGTCAAAATTAGAGTAAAATTCACTAATACAAAAATAAGGATTAACTTTAACTTTTTTGTGACTCGGGCTGTAAATGGTGGGAGGTATTGTGTTGGCCACACCAAATTTTTTTCATTCTAAAGCTTGTAAAATAGAACTGCAGCATGCTTTTTTTTCAGATTTCACATCCACATTTCCGATCCCCATTGACTGAAATCTTTGCACACATATTAAGTTGCGAAGATAATACAATATTTTCGTGAAATAAATTAAATTTTCCAAATATTTCGGTTAAGAAATACGTAGTTTCACCGGTCTTTAATTATATAGCGTTACAGAAAGCACCCTGAAGACAGTCACAAGCGCACATCAACACATGACATCAACGAAAAAAGTGTGAAAATGGGATTTTATGGATCTTAAAACATGTTTCTAGTTTTGTGATTTTAGCATGAATCATATCTCTTGTTCCTGAGATGGCGGATGGCGAGAAGTAAAAATAGTACTACATCTGAATTATCCAGGTATTTATTAAGGTACTACAAGTTAGAGATCCCTTATAGAAGTTATGTAGCTTGCATATTAAAAATGCCGTTTTTAATATGCAAACTACACAGAAAATTGCCGGTAAAACAGAGAGAATTTAAGAGAACTCAAAAAATATCTGGCATTAGATTAAAACACATTAAAATATATTTATATTCATATTCAGTGTTTATAGTTTTGAAATGATTGTTTAACCGTAATTCTGTTACGGCGATGAAACCATTATATTTAGCGCTATATTTACCAGAGAATTTCTCGGAATTGTATTCTGTTTTCCCGGTTCATATTGAATAACAGCAGAGGTGATTTGTGTTGAAATATAATGTTCTCGAGTGGTATGAAACAAAAATAACTTCTGTACAGACATAAATATAGAAGATTGTGCCATTTATATTTGTCAATTAACCGCATGTCTAACTATATTTTACTTAATTTAAACCGAAATGACATAAATCTTGATAAATGAGATTAATGTAACGATTTTTATACATTCTCACAAATCATACGCTAGTGATAACAAAAAATGAAAAATCACACTGCAAAGAGTAAACTTTTAACAAGAATATTTTTCTCTTCAATCTAGCACGATTTATCTTCTTTACAAACTATGCAAACTAAAAGTTTTGAAATATTGAACGTAATAACTATTATCATTCAAAATTATGTTTGAGTAGTATGAAATTGTTACCTACAAAGTTGTAATTCAAATTCAATATAGTTTCTATATTACACAGAAAGAATCTAAAAATATGCTAACAACTAGTATTTTACGGATTATAACCAGAAAATATATTTTTACAGAAAGAGGCAACTAGTTGTAGGACGTTCCGGTAATAATAGGGGATTCCACCATTTTTTAAATATAATTTCATCTGAACGTGTAAGTAATACTAAAGACTGTCGATGAAAAACTTCCTATTAATAGGCAAGTTATTATTTTCTTCGTCGACCTAAATGTTCTTGAAATATATGCTATTTCATAAAATATAAATGAATATTATTGTAACGTGGAACGCCCACCGTCGCCGCCATTGTAAGCGAGTGTCTATTTATAGCAGTGACGTAATCGCGCTAGTAGTCGGGCAAGGTAGACAGTCGAGTCGCGACCTGTTTAATTACTTCCGGTCGCCTAAACTTTTTGTGTTCATTGTTATTATATGTTCGAATATTCTAGAGTTGTTCTAGAAAATAATGGCAGCTGTATATAAGGGACGTATAGCTATGCTCGAGAAACACAGTTAGTTCAGTGGAGTTCCTGATTACACAACATTAGTTGTGTGATCGGGGGTTGACTTACATAGTGCAGTTCCATTAGTGAAGACGGACAGACACTTAGGGCCGGATGTACAATCACAGTTTAAACTATGTTTATTACAAATCCATGGTAACGCTCAAAAATCTTGTTGTACATCAACGGTTTACAGTTTATACTTAGTTTAAACAATTGCACATTTGTTAAACGCTTGTAATCGACAGTTTAAACTACAAGTAAACTTAGTTTAACTTTAAACTGCCGATATTTTAAGCTGCAATTTAAACTGTAATTGTACAACCGGCCCTTACATTAGTGCGGTTACACAGTCAGTTACAAACAGAGTCATAGAGACATTGACATGGAGTGTTAGAGAGTAAAGTGTTAGTGAGAAGCACAGCAGTATCGTAGTGAGCGTATACAGTTGGTGTCGAGTAGGTACTCGGGAAGTTACTGGTATATTGGGATAGCTGTGGATGTAAATACTCTGTAGTGTTGACGAGTTTTGGGAAGCTATAGTGTGCAAGAACAGTAACAGCGAGTCGAAAAGATACTGGTATACCGAGATAACTGTTAAAGAGAATACTCGGTAGTGTTGAAGAGTATTGGGAAGCTAGGTATATGTGGACAATTGGCAAATGGAAGTGAATACTCGGCGGTGGTGTTGGAGAATTGTGGAATACGGACCGTCGGTGATACTGAGGCTGTAGATGGGAGAAAGTTAGTTACATAAATAGACAGATAGTATTGTGAAAGATGTGACTTCTGTCCGAGCAGTTGAATATACAGACGCTGTTGAGTCAGTTGAGTATATAAACGCTGTGGAAGTCGGTAGGCGGACAGTTGAATGTGATATAACTATATAGTGATATAAATATCGCGAAACAGTCTACAAGAGTCTGCAACAGACCGGCAGTCTTAGATTGAAACGCGTAGTGAGATAAATAGTAGTGTTAATTGGTTAAATAAATAGTGTTAGCGTTATCTAGTTAATTATAGTTCTAGTCTTAATTAGTTTTTAATAATTACCTAATACTAGTAATATTAACTTTCATTATAGTTTAATAAACACTTAATTTTAATTAATAATAATTGTCTAATATTTACACGTCACCCAAATAAATAAAAACGTTACATTATTATACTCTATAAGTACATTATTTATAATTAGAAATATATTTAAATTATTAAGTTTAATGCAAAATATTTATATTCCAATAAATCTGTTTGAGAATTGCAGTACTTAACTGATAGCCACGCCTCCGCTATTTAAATTTCTCTACTTCCATTGGTAGTAGGCTCCTTCCCTAACTGGGTATTTGTTATATATTTATAGGCCGTCTTTGAGTCGCCAATCAAAATAATATATATGGAATTCATATGAGTGACGAACTGCTATAACAAAAATCCCCTTATTTCCGAAGTATTTCAATTATATCGTTTTGTTTCTTTATTAATATTAATTATTAAGCATATACTTTCAATATTTTTTCCTAATTTTTCTTAAATTAATTGCGCTGTAGTACCCTATTATACGAAGCATCTGCATCCAGTTTTTGCAGACGTGATGCGTATCCACTCTCTTTTATTTGCTACCGTCAATATGCCCAAAGTGGAAATGGGAATTTTCACATTTGAAGTTTTTTACAGGTGATTAAAAAATTAGGGCCAAATAACTATTTTCTTGTTTATTAATTTTAGACTTATCGTTTAAATTACAAAGTTGGGGTAAAATTAAATTCCACTTTTTGGTATGAGATGTAATTGTAAAACTTTGAGTTTTGGACGTAATCTCTCTAATAAAACTCACAAAACTAGTCTCGAGGTTTACGAGCGTGGCGTGAGTTTTGTTTAGATTTTTTTTTCTAAAAAAGTTGCTAGCGAAAATATTCAAATTATTAGAATGTCGGTAGATCATGACGTATTTCACAATTGAGACTACAACATTTTTATATTATAGTATTTTAAACTAGCTTTACAGTGATGCCAAATTCTTGCATTTTTATTTAAAAATAATTTAGCTATTAAAATGATATTTGATCATTGATAAAAACGTTACAAAATTAATATTTCTGTTACAGGCAGCTGAATACGAATACATGATTTGTTTTTGATTAAACTTTTTTTCATTTGAAATGAGTGAGTAGTTTTTTAAAATGTGTACAGTGAACAATATTTCCACTCGACTACTCGACAACATCCTGACTGAATGGAAAAACCTGAACACGCGTTTGGTATATCAGGTTTGGACAGTGACTAGCATCTCGTCAACGGTAATTGTGCTAAACAATAATCCATTTGGCTGTTAAGCGAATTACAATTTGATTGTCGGTTGATTTACTCGTCGTTCGCACGAGAACAATCAACGAATTAATTACCACCCGTTCCCGCCACCCAACAACACTTCCGCGCGTCAAGTAGCGTCCCGTCCTGTGACGTCACTAGTCACGTGTCAGCTGTGCGTGAGCCCATTGTGATTTATGATCCGACAAACTACTAATAAATCCGCACTTTGCTATCCGATCATAGCCCACTATCAGAATTTTCAATTGTTACCTGACCAGAATATCCAGTGGTATTATTATGCTGACGTAGCAGAAAATTTGACATAACTTGCAAAATAAAAATATGTTGGGACCAAGCAATACCTCCAGTCAATATCGTATCAAATATTTTTCGACAAATAGCATTAAAACTAAAAGAAAGTGTGATTTTATTGTCTAATTCATTAGGTTTTTTTTTAAAAAAAAGAATTATAAAAATAAGAAGTTGGATAATTATACAAAACATTGATTTTTTAAAAAAAGACATGTCCTCGTAGTTTGGTTATTCTTCCTTACAATAAAAAAAATCACAAAAAACTTTAATATAAATTTATTAAACACTGACTGTGTCAGCACTACATCTCCGCTAATTTCATTTTTAAAAGTATAGTATGGTGTCTACTTGAAATCCGTAAAATAGGGAATACAATGTTAATTTTTTCAATTTTGCTGTAGTTAGTTACCTATTAATTTTACAAAAATGTTTCAACCAGGGTTGAACTGGGAGCATGTTTGGTACCGGGAAATCCGGATGGGGTCGGGACAGGCCAGTCATTTGAACCGATTTTTTAAAAATAATTTTAATCATTATACTATTTTGTTTAATAATTTACTGTTTAACTCCCGCTACCCTTAGTAAGGGCGGTACAGGGATCGTGCTAAAAATAGCATTATCGAGATTTTGGTAAATGATCACGTTTTAAGGCCCTTAGAATCCAATTCTAACATTTTCACGATGATGTCTTTGTGTTTGTGTGTATGGATCCCCCACTCTAACTCAAATTCAGAAAATTTTGAAACCTTGTATTGCAACCTTATTTTAATATGAAAAGAAGCCATTAGATTTTGGTGTAAATCAGATAACCGGAAATGTTATTTTTTCGCTTTATGCCATGAGGTAGTATTTCGTGACGAAGCTTGTCGAGTCACGAAAATTATTGAGCAAATATCATCCGTATTTATATTTTTGTCATTTTTTTAATGATTAAATCAATTATTATATGAAAAGGTGTATCAGGTATGTTATTATTTATAATTTGATAAAAGTTATTTGGATCTAAATAAAATACATCCTTATATAAATGATCATTTCATGTGTATGATGTCGGTAATACAAAAAATAAGTATGTATTGCGAATTTAACAATTGGTTGTCAAAAAGAAAAATAGCTATAAATATTGGCGTACATTCAAGGGTAGTAGGGAATTATTTCAAAATCAAGAATTTATGTTACTTTTGTATCGATTTATTTATTTTTACCTTCCGTCACCTTTAGGTAAGGAAGGTATTGTCTTTGGTCAAAAAATTCGATGATGAGTTTTTAATCAATAAGCACGTTTTAGGGTCCCTAGAATACGAATTTACTATTTTTACGATGATGTCTGTATGTGTGTGTGTGTGTGTGTGTGTGGATGTGTGTGTGTGTGGATGTGTGTGTGTGTGTGTAACAAAATTTTCGTCTGCGATAACTCTAATACTACAGTTACAAAAATTATAATTTTTTCGTGTACTTCTTCGTTACATCCATATGAAGAGCTGATTAGATTTTGGTTACAATTGGTCAACCGGAAGTACCATCATTTGAAGATTTTAACAGTTTTTCTTGAAAAAACTATGTTAAATATAATTTTTTCACATTTGATGTTATTATAAATATTAAAGTATATTTTATTCTCTGTACGATTTGACTGCATTTTATACTTAATATTAAATGGATATAGAGTTAAAAAATTATAAAGAAATTAAATTTCATAAAGTAGCCATAGCTATGAAAACAGCTACTATATTAAGAAAATTCTGATTGAAAGATGTCAGTGTCAAGTGAAATTGACATAGTGTGTTTGTCTTACAATTTTTACTGGAAATATAGGATCTTTTGCTTTCTGTATGGAATTTGTATAAAATACATACAACTGCTTTAAGGTAATGTACAAGAAATAATAATAATAATAAATCTTTTATTTCTGCAGATACATTACACTGTATATAGAAAACGTCACAAAATAATAATTTTCTGTATGAAATTTGCATAAAATACATGCAACTGCGGGAAGGTAATGTACAAGAAATAGAATATTTAATTTAGCAAGGAACTTTCCGTATGAAATTTGTACAAAATACATAGAACTGACGGAAGGTAATGTGCTGGCCACATCAGATTTTTTCAACTTAAATTTTTATAATTTATTTTTTAAGTTCGTCAGGCCAGTCCAGCCCTGGTTTCAACGAAAGTTTGTATACAATAAAGTTCTACACCTCTATCGCACTAATCAGATTTTATTTTGCAAGTTTTGTATCTTGTAAAACCGAATTTAAAATTAATTAATAATAGCCATGGAATTAACACAAAATTACATATAGGGCGCGAGCAGACACGTGACTCGAAAGACCTTGACGTGCTTAGAACCAGCTGATTTGTATGCGCATGTTATTTTGACAAGAACAATGTCATGTTGACAAGACCAATGTTTTGACTTATTTTGAATTTTAACTGCTAAAATGTTATTATTTTTAATTACATGTGTTTTACTGCCTAAAAACTGCAAAATATTAACATTTTAGCAATTCAAAATCAAAATAAGTCAAAACATTGGTTTTATCAAATTGACAATGTTCTTGTCAAAATGACATGCGCACACAAATCAGCTGATCCCAAGCAAGTCAAGGTTGCTCGAATCACGTCGTGTCTGCTCGTGCCCTATAAATGCATAATGCTTGAACCTTCGAGCATATACTGACTAGAGGCCACCTTACGGTATTTGTTGTGATCGGAAGATATGCGCTAGGGGAGATTTGCGGGGACGGAAGCCGTGGTGTATTGCGGGCTGCGTATTGTCTTCATATTTCCACAAAGTATGACGAATTGTTGCTTTTCAAATATCTAAATCATTTTTAATTCCAATAAAAAAGTCGCTTTTCTCTCACGTCAGTATTAGCAGGAAACCTAAAAGTTACACTTTGTTAAATAAATGTTTTATGATATATTTTAGTATAATAGTGCTATTATTCACTATTTTGATTACGGTGGAAACCCCCATTACTCGTATCTATAGACTTATAGAACGTTTTCATATAACAAATTTATATAGGTAATATTTTTCCAGCACCTAGATTTTTGAATTTAAATTTCAAATTCAAAAAGAGAAGGGAACAAATACCAAAAAACAAATAAACATTCTTATCTTTTACAATTATACCTATTACCTATAGATTTGCTTTTATATAAACATCATTCCCAATTGCATGTCATATATTAATTACTTTAGTGAACAGACATTAACACATCCTGTTATACAAATATCCATTTCGACCATCGTAATAACAATAAGTACGCGTGTTATTGCATTGCTATATCGGTCAGACAATCCAGGCGATAATGATGGCAATTGTGGTTGTCTTTTTTTGTAGTTATTGTGTGCGGTGGTGTTGCTGTGAGTTAGAGCATTACGTGACCTTCACAGGTGTAAAATGAGGCGGTCTGGAATTATCAGATCAGGATCGTTGATCGCACGATCGAGAAGTGAAGTGAGAATCGCTGCAGTACATCCGGCCATTGCAGGCGGAGTATCCTGACATGCAAAAGAACTACAGTGAGAATAAATGGATTATTGATGTTTTTGTACGTGGAAGAAATGAAAAGAAAGTGTGTCTGAAACGTTACATAAAATTGAAAATATTATTCAATGTTGTTTCGTTTTACAGATCGTACAAAAAAAATCATAAAGAGCACTAGTGATGCACGCGAGGCGAGACGAGACGAGAAATATAAAATATCGATCTCGTCTCGTTTTCGGATCTGCAATCTCGATCTCGCTCTCGTTCTCGCACATTTTTTTCTCGCTGTAAAAATAAGCGCTTGCCCACTACGTATTTACATCGGTATTTACGTATCAGTTGAACTACAAAAGATAAGTTCGCACCAGTCGTTCCGTCTTCCGTGTATTTACAGTCGTATAACTATAATAAAGAGACGAAACACTAAATTCTAGTCACCAAATTATTTCAATACGAACATCTGTTAATACATTCTGTCATCAGTAAAACTAATTAAACATTAAAAAAAAATTTTTTTGTAGCTAAGAGTTTCTACACTTTATCATTAACTGTATGCCACTATTTAAGTAAGATTTACTCATAAAAAAGCGCTACACTGGGAACGAATCACTCCGCTTCACTCCGTGTTGGCTCCTATCGACGCTTAATATAAGATCCTATATTTTTCGGGGACGACAAGAATTTTATTAACTGTAGTTTTAATTAGTAATAGTAATTAGGGGTTGAAATGTTGGAGAAAAACTAGTTCTATTAGATGTAAAACCGATTTTGTCTTTATTTTTTCGATATCACTCGACTCAAAAAATATAAACAATTCATATAATTTTCACATTCACCTGTTCTATGAACGAATTACCGTTGACTCCACTCCATGTACGGTGCATTTTTCATTGAATTTATGAATCAAAGCTATAAAGTTACAAATACTTTTTATTGAGAGACTCTCGCGAGAATCTCGCGAGATTTCTCGCTTCTCGCAGTTGTTATATCGATCTCATCTCGGATTTTAAATTGCAATCTCGCTCTCGTTCTCGTCTCGAATAATGCAACGAGACGAGACGAGATGCGAGAGTACTCTCGCCTCGTCGTGCATCACTAAAGAGCACATACATATCAATTTGCTCTGAAAATCGAGAACATAATGCTAAGAACGGATGTATTTTGTGTACATGATATGATTGATATACGAGTTGATATATAATATTTTTTAGATCTTACTACCCTGAAGAAGGTTCAAGTAGTGTGCACCGAAACGTAAATGGAAATGCAGAGATTTCGATAAATTGTTAAGACTTTACCCATACCATAGTCGAAAAATATCCTACATGTATATTTTTGTTTGTTCACACTGATTTTTTGTAATAATGGCTCATGGCCACAATGACGTATACAGGCACATGCACTAGTTCTGGCATTGATTTTTTCGGATATCTACTCTTTAATGGACCATTTTACCATTACAGGAAAATACAAATTGAACTATTGTATAAAAAAACTAGACACTCGGTGTTTATTTACTACGGAGTTTTTATAATTAATCGAGTAATTAATGGTTCTAGTAACACCACTAGATGGCAACCAAGCAATAAACGAAAAACCAGTTATGTTTATATTAGGTTGACATTCGGTGTTTATATACTACGTAGTTTTTATAATTAATCGAGTAATTAATGGTAACACCACTAGATGGCAACCAAGTAGTAAACGAAAAAACATTTTTGCTTAGGTTGACATTTCTGAGCATTTTTAAATTTTAATGTTTAAAATGAGTACTACTTGTACAACCTATTGTTTTGTACCAATTCGAGTTTTTGCGATTTGAAGATATGTGCGCGCTGAGTTTCTCTTAATTTAACGTCAGCATAAAAGGCAGATCGTGTCAAATGCTGTAATGATGTCTGCAAGACATATGGGACATATTCTAACAGAACAACAGAAGAATATGCAGTCATTTTGGATACAGCGTCTAATACAAAGTGATAAAAAATGCCTGAACTGCGCCGCTCCATACATTTTTAACATATGCCGCTTACTTACTATGACAGCATTACTATTTCCATGGACGTACCTTTCGAATTTTGCAAGCTGACATAAGAATAATCCCTAAAACTGTCTTCTTTATGTTCACCCGAACGACAATTAATTATTTTTCACGAAGGTATCCGATACAAATATCAAATGAATCAACGTACGGCAATGAAATTAATCAAATGCTATACACCTTTTATCATCTGTTTCTGTTATATGTGGAATATAGTTTTGATGAATTAGAGAATATTGGATTATAATTTTGATATTATTTTGGAACAAAACTGATCACGTGACCTTTAACCATTTCTGATCACTCTGTAGAATTAAAGCTGGTATTAATAATAAGGACGATGGAATCCAATTTGAAACATTTAACGAAATACTTGAATAACATTCAATTTTTGTAAGCTCAAAAACTATATTTTAATCTAGTGCCGTACGTTTTATAATTTGTTTGCTGAAAATGTAAACCGGCCAAAATATTATGAGTCTGGGCTCACTCACACAGTAGCAAACATTGAATTATATTTTCACATGTCATTTGAATATTTTGAACCAGCCTTGAAATGAACATCCTCAACCTTCATGCTAATAATTAAAAGTACCAATAACTAACTTAATATCAGTACAGTATTAGTGAATGACTCCTACTTATCATGTCTACATATATTTATAATTGCAATTGCAACTATGCAGCTAGCCTTCATCTAATTAAGATCTCGTCTCATATAAATCTAAGCAAATCATACAGTGCGACTAGCCATCATACTGTTGCTGCGGATATGCGTTCCTCGAAGATGAATGTGTGTAAAGTGCAGCGCCAGCAAGGGTTGCAGTACATTGCAACTGCAACATGCAACTTGCAATTAGCTGTGCGTGCTTGCGTACATATGCAGTAGGCGGAGCTAGATGCACTATGTTACTCGTATGAGGATGATTTGTTACGGAGAATTGTTGGGTACACAACAATTTTTTGGAAAAAACTTACTGCGAAATGTGACTTTTGCATAAATGAATAAATGTGTCACCAAGATATTTACTCACTGGTGGGAACAGAAATCCAATTTACACAGATTTCCGTAAATGGTAATATGATTTATTATGAATACAAGGTGTTTATCAGACTTCCCATGACAGGTATTTGAACCAATTTAGGTCATATTAGAATAAGAGTTGCCTCAATTGCAACTGGTCACTTTACTGCATATTGCCATACTCTTTGCCATATAGGCTAGTGATATGCAATCTGGTGGCAAAATTGTGAACTACAGGTTAACCATTAGTGTATGCGCAGTCAAATTTTATTAAAAGTGTAATATCAAAATAGCTAATTACGCAGGCTGTAAATGAAATAAGTACATTAAATTTAACCAGTAATATAACTCGCCAAGAGCAACAATATTTCATAATAACTTTTTCTCGAAATCGCATATTTTTTTAGCATTTTTACAACCCCGTAAATTGACGAGTCGTTCCAAGTATTTTTATAATAATTGAATGCAGTAGCAATAGCTCTGAAATTTTGTTTTAGCAATTGACAGTCCTGTCAGTTGTTGCAATTAAATTTTGCATTAGATAGAAACTTGTTTAAAATTATGTCAAAATGCTTACATTTAGAAATAGCAAGTACACGAACATTGTAATTACTTACCTATGGTTTATTTATTTATTTATTTATTCGTATCTTTACTATATTTTGATTTGTGGTTAATATAAAGACAGTGTTATAGAGTTGCCAACACATTTAGACGGAGCGTTTCCAAATCATACGTTCCTAATATTCGCACATTTGTTAATCTTGTACATCTTTGTCACAATACGGATGAGTGTCACATATGACAATTTTAAAAAAAGCAACAGTTGTATCCGTACGATGTGCAAAAAGTTTAATGTTTTCAGCACATAACAGACATCAATTATGGGAATGGCTCATAATGTTCATTAATGAGACTGAATTTATTTGGGAAGGTGTATTTATTATGCACAATACACATCTCGGCAGACGACAATGCTGTAAAAATTTTCATTAAAAAATGTTTGGCGGAAACAATAAATGGACGACTAATTATTGGTACTCATGTACCTCGTTTAAATGGACAAAAGTTTGTATTTACATTTTTTGAATAACGTATCTAAACTATTATATTTTGTCGACGATAAATAATCATCTCATAACCTAATAACTATGCTTTTGCTACCTCGTTCCTCCTTGTCTTCCTCTATTCACAGGTAATTAAAAGCCTGGTTTAATACACAACTTTATAATTTTGTTATTCAAAATTTAAATTTCTTTATTTTAAAAATTGTACTATTACTAATTAATTAATAATAAATGCAATTGTAACCGATAACCGACAATTTTTGAGCTGTTTGTATCCCACTTGAATACGGCAGCAGCCATTTGTTCTCCATGGGCGGGTAACGAAATATGCAGCAAATCTTTAAAGAATTTTAACTCAAAATCTAAAAGACTTAGAAAAAAATGTTATTAAGAAATATTGTTGCTCTCGTCGAGTTACATTACTGGTTAATTTTAATGCACTTATTTCATTTACACCCTGTATGTTTAGTTGAAAATGATGGCGCGAAAAACAAATTTGAAATGAGCATGTAATATAACCTTCTATGATCATAAAATGTTGTCCTTTTCATATTATCTTCATCTGACAGAGAAGGTACGTTCTATGGATGTAATAATTATTCCTACTAGAATAAGAATATTCTTACAGCAATAGAACGCACAGTAGCAGGTCACTGTCAAATAATATTTATATAAATAGAGGTTATGTTACAATGTAGATAACAACTACAGGTAACTTGGTATGTTTACTATGGATCTTCAAAATGTTGTTATATAAATGTTACAGATTGAGAATATAGGCAAAATTGTAGATTAGATTACAATAATTATTATCTAAAATATATATCTATAACTCTATTATTAAATAATGTTTTTTTTATTGCTGTTGTCTTCCAATCTATGAATAACGTTTTTACGTTTTTTTACGTAAACGTGTTTTTTGCGAGCACAACCTGACCTAATTATTCACAAACGTAACAAAAGGCGGGTAACATTCGACTAGTAAAATTTTGAATTTATTCCTACTCCATATGTCTTCCTACCAACGCTTCCATGCTCTGACGTTGGAATGATTCGTAGGAATATTCAGATTTTTTGGCGCAAAAGAACAAACATTCAGCTACTACTAGAAGAAGTAGGAAGATTTCTGATATCAATATAACGTGCATAGAGCCATATCTGGTGAATATGGTGGCTGCGGCATGACAACTGCTTTGATTTTTGCTAAAAAAAAATCAAAAAATGGGTAGTAAACTGAGAGCCGGTGTGTTATGGTTCAAAATCCTGGAGTTATTATAAATAAATAAATAAATTCAGCCAAAGGCTGTTCTTCTAACTAACCAGTCATATTACAAAAACAAGTGTAAATAACATGCCAACAATTATTAGTAAATGACAAAATCAAAGAATTAAACAAACTTAAATTGAACGATAATTAATATATAAGTTTTATTAACTTTTTGAAGTTACTAAATGATGGAGATCTCATTGATAGCGGTAATTCTTTATATAGTGAGGGTGCCAAGAATGAAAATGACACTTTGAATTTCGCTGTAATGAAAGAGGGAACAATATATTAATTCTTGAGCATTAATATGTCCAATAAATACGCCCACAATTTTCTTCGCAAGAGAGGACATGATATACTAACTTCCTCAGTAACCACACATTAGTTTGGCGATTACTAAACACAATATTTCCAATTTTTCCCACATTTTCATCGGCGATAGGACGCCCAGCTCTATTGTCACCTAAAGGCCTTATCACACTACAATCATATCTCTGAATCTTTTTCGCTTATTTTGTATGACCAACTCGATCTATCACACTACAATTTCGGACAACCGTTTTCTCCGACTTTTAGTGGATTTTCATACTTGAAGTTGGTTATGATTTGGTGTCTTTAATGACAATATATTTCAAATTTGTTTGACATATCAAATTATTTCAAGTAAAATGAATGTAAACGATAGAAAAATATTGCAATTGTTGGTAAGCATACTAATTTTATGTGCATCAAACAAAAAAATATCAAGTTCTGACGTTTCTGCAGTTATATTTTACTCCGAAAATTTACATTCCTGTACCGATTCCATTTCATCTGACAACCGGATCCATGACTTCATTGTAGCTATCACACTGGAGTAAGTCAGCGATATGAACCGAAGTCATGGATAATGGATGACAAGTCAGAGATAATGGCCCGTATTCCGAGCGCACTTTTATAATAAAAGCGCTTTTATGGAGCAAACGCCTCATAAGAATATAATATAAAAGCGCGCTCCATAAAAGCGCTTTTAATAAAAAAGTGCTTGGAATACGTACCACTAATTGTAGTCTGATAAGGCCCTTTTGAAAACATTTCCACCATTCATAAACTCTTGGTTTCGGCATAGTTTCCTCGATAAAGAGCATATTCGAAGATAGTAAACTTAATATAGAGTATGCAAAGAAAACTAAATTTCTGCAATGAAAGGTGTGCCATAATATTCATTTTATTATGTACTTATGTAACTGAAAGTCTAGTATTCTCCATGTAAGCAACACATTGCGCAATAAAAAGTGTATGAATGTTGACGACATACGTAATTGAAGTGTAACTCTGTTCAGGAAATAATTTGGAACTGTCAACACGCGAGTAGTTCCTATACATTGGCGTTTGATTTACATGAATTAAAACCATAAAAAAAACTATCGAAAAGAGCTAGAATAATGGTCTTGTTTTATGTGCAGAAAAAGATAATTTCCTAGTAGATGTCAGCACAGATTTTGGAGCGAAATATTTCTGAACTACCTATAAATGATACATTATTGCACAATGCCTGAATAAAAGTGCTTGGCGAGAACGATTGTTCAATGAATCATTTTTAAATTTATTGAACTATCTAGTGATAAATTTCCAGTAGAATAAAATCATAGACAAGTAAATTTTAACCGTAAGCACGAATAATATCTTATCGATTTAGGATCCCTCCTAAATAATTTGGCAAGAAATAAAAATCGGTTGCAATAAAATTAAGTCTGTATCCAAAGATGTTTGGAAATAATCGTTGCTATCAAGTTTATCGTCTGTAGGTCTGGCTGAAACAAAGCGTCGGAAGCCCTTGAAGCACCATATGATTTCATTCCGTTTTTACAGCACCATTATTTATTTTTCATGCTTGCTCTTTTGTCGTGATCTTTACGACACTTTCCTACATTTGTCCACATTGATAAACGACCCGCAGAAAGCATTGTTACACATTTTACGAGAGAATTAAAACAAATTTCAGTAATTGTTTTTATGGCCAACATTAATCATGGATGTTGAACAATCATCATCAAATTACAGATATTATGACAAAATTTCTGAGTTGTTAAAAAGATATTAATAGCTGATATCATTTGTTAATTGTATGTTATTATTTTTCGAGAAGTTCCAAATAATAGTAGATTATGTTATTAGAATTAAAAGTGACACTTTGTTGAAAAAATTGGAAATCCTACGGTTAAAGAAAAACAAATATATTTTTTAAGCTCACTATTTATATTAACATTGATTACGTTTACTTCGACGTTTGAAGCCGCTTGAATTTAGTAACTTTCCAAACTTCGGAATAAACGACTGAGATTAATATTTCAAGCCGCTTAAAAATGTCAAGTCAAGCCTATAAAATAACGGGCTTGGACTTATGAAGCAGCTTGACTTCTATCGTAATAAACAGTGAAGCTTCAAATAATGGAACTACGCATGCGCACATCCGCAATCATTTGGAGTGTCAATAAATTCATATCATTTGTTGGTTATTTGTATTTTACCTCATATAATAAAAGTCGCGACATAAAACTTCATAAAATTGTCCAAAAGCGAATTATTTGGAGTGATGAAGAAGCAAATATCTTTTTAATGTTTTTAAAAAAGAAGACAAATAACAACATAAAAAAATTAGATTTTGAGGTTATATATCCAGCATGAAATTAGATCATATACCTCTCCCTGTTTGTCTGCATAATCTAGTATTTAACTATCTTTTTTTAGTCGATACGAATTTAAAGAAGATTGAAAATAACTCAATCCTAGTTTCAATCCGCTGTGATAAACCAATCGGATTTTTCAAGTCAAAATATATTTGAAGTAGCTTGAATTGCTGAGATAAACGTAGTCATATATACATAATAGGACTGTTGCAAGAATTTTTATGTCTTTAAAGTATTAAATTTAAAAAGATATCATTATTTAAATAGCCTCAAGTTTGAAAATATCTCCAAATAGCCATTAGATGTTTTACAATTAATTTTTGAAATTTGGATATTTTGATAAAGTCACATGATCTGAAACAGAATATGACGTCACAGCACATACATCTTCATCGGCTCCAATTGGTCCCTTTAAAGTGTCAATTCTTTGCGTTTTGTTGTTACAAGTGTTATGATAAATATATTGTCAAATTTGTCAAACAAGTGTTAAATTTAGTGTTAGATAATAAAAAAATCGATATAAAATGAATAATTTACGGTACAGTATTGTGCCTTCTTGTAAAAATGCTGCTAGGAGCAAACCTACTATTGAATTTATAAATATGGCAAAAGATGCGAAGAAAAGAAAATTGTGACTAGAACGAACAATCCTTTTCTGATATAAATTTAGCCACCATCCAGCTATCGACTTTCGGTAAACTGTTCGACTTATTTTGTGTGGTCTATTAGTCATTATTACTTTATTACTCATTTATAATGGAAAATGTCAGCGTCATATGTCAAATTTGAAGTTTGTTATTAACATGTGACAAACTATCGCCTATGTTTATTTACCTAAATAACAAAAATAAACGAAGGTAATGGAAAAACTGTTTATCTTTTGGTTGTGAATGACGTAATGTATGTACTTCTACGACACAGGAGAGGCGGGGTTGTTTTTATTATTTTTGGCGCCAATGTTTTTATTTATTTACGAAAATAACAACAAATTATTAATAAAACAATTAATAATAATAATACTTTTTGAAAAATGTAAAACAGGTTCATTACCGAGGAAATATGAAATATCAAGCAATACGAGATCTATAATCTCAAAACAGATAAGAATATGAAAAATTTAATGGATGGAACACGTGGAACGACAACATGCGCTAAGAAAGAGCACTTATAAATAGGAAAAAAGAACGAAGAGAAAAAAGGGAAAATAAAAAGTGATAGCTGCACGAAGTCGAAAGAAATTTGAAGGCAATAGGATTAATGAAGTGGAGAGTTAAGGCAAATAAGAGGAATGGATGGAGAAAAATAGGTAGAATACCTCAAAGCTTGCAAAGCCTGTGAAGCTAAAATGTAAGGAAAATCATTAACCACGAGCATAGTATAATTGATCTTTAAGTAAAGTATCATTTATTAGAAAAACTAATTATGAGGAAATTTAAAATATCCAGTTTTAAAATAGCATCGTAAGAGTATTAGCGTAGACAAATGTTACAGATTCAAAACCCGCTGAGGAATGAATGTTAATGTGAATTTTTATGTCACATCCATATCAGCGGTTTTGAAAAATATTAGTTGTAAGAAAAACTATCTCGTATCCATTTGTCATCGCCTCCAAGACTGGACGGGATCACTGTGAAAGTATAGACATAAACCTTCTTCTTTATAGCGAAGAATGTCGCTGCCGAAGTTAAGGTAGCAGAATAGTAATGATTGCTTTCAATAATAGGATAATAATAATAATAATAATAATAATAATAATTCTTAAATTAACGCCTACCTTTTTACGTTCTTTAAAAATGAATAAATACTTTTACAATAATAATTATACTTAGTTATTTACATTAGATACTAGTTAGAGAATGCCAAGGTTTGTAAAATCTCCGAGACAAAAAAAAAATTCAAATCGAAATTTTGACAGCAGTATTCACTTTCCCATTTGACTTTTTGTTTTGATACGATATATTGTCAATTTAAGGAACACTTAAAATTTAAGCGTCAGCGGTGCAATATGGAATTAAAATGTTAATTACATAGCCACGAATCAAAAAAAAAAAAGTTAGTAAGTTATTGTAACATTTATCTTCTTACTTACTAAGTTTAGTTCGAACTGAAAGAGTAATGCACTATGTCTGTATACAAGAACATTTGATTGGGAAAATAATTGAAGTGGTAACAAATCTTGTTTCATTCAAACTTTGTGTTAATTTTAACAATTTTTTCTTCGCGTTCGAAAAATATGTTGCGCGATTCTTAAAAATTACGGTTGTATGAATGGGCAAAAGTCAAGGCTGAATATTGTGAAATGAGGAGCTTTTAGCAAAAACATCCTTAGTACATTTTTACCTTCCGTCACCTATAGGTAATGAAGGTATTGGTCAAAAAATTCGGTGGTGAGTTGTTGATGAATAGTATATTTTAGGGTCCCTAGAATACGATTTTACTTTTATGATGATGTCTCTATGGGTGTCCGAGTGTGACAAAACTTTCTCCTTCGATAATACTACAATTCCAGTAATTATAATTCTTTCGTATTCCTCTTCGTTACATCCATATGAAGAGCTGATTAGATTTTGGTTATACTTGGTTAACCGGAAGTACCCTCATTCGAAGATTATAAGTTTTTTTAAAAAAAAAAAAAAAACGCTGTGAAGTATCATTTTGTCACATTTAATGTTATTATAAATATTAAAAAATATTTTATTCTCTATACAATTTGACTGCATTTTATACTTCATATTAAATGGATATAAAGTTAAAAAATCTGAAGTGCCCAGCATATTTCCGTCAGTTCTATGTATTTTATACAAATTCTATACAGATAGTTCCTTGCGAAAGGTTCTATATTTCCAGTACATTACCTTCCTTCAGTTCTATATGTTTTGTACAAATTCCATACAGAAAGTTTCGTATAATTGATTCTATATTTGCAGTAAAATTATAACACAAATATACTATGTCAATCGCACTTGGCACTGACATCTGTCTATCAGATTTTTTTAAATTATATTAGCTGTTTCCAGTGTTATTGCATAGCTGGCTGCTTTATGGAATTTAAATTCTTTATAATTTTTTAACTCAATATCCATTGAATATGAAGTATAAAATGTAATCAAATCGTATAAAAATAAAATATTCTTTTTTATAATAACATTAAATGTAAAAAAATGATATTTAACAACGTTTTTTCAAGAAAAACTGTTAAAATCTTGAAGGGTACTTCCGGTCGACCAATTATAACCAAATTCCAGTCAGCTCTTCATTTGGATGTAGTGAAGGGGAATACGACAGAATTCTAATTTTTAGAATAATTGTAGTGTGGAGTTATCGACGGAGAAAAAATCGACACACACACACACACACACACACACACACACACACACACACACACACACATATATATATATATATATATATATATATATATATATATATATATATATATATACACCATACACACACACGCACACATACACACAGACATACAGACATCATCGCAAAAATAGTAAAATTGTATTCTAGGGACTCCAAAACGTGTTTCTTCATTAAAAACTCACCATTGAATTTTTTGACAAAAACAATATCTTTCTTACCGAAAGATATGACGGAAGGTAAAAATTATAAAGAAATTAAATTTCATGAATTAGCCAGTTATGTTATAATGTTTAAATATTAGAAAAATACTTGATATAAAGAAATATAAAAATAAACATTGATGAGCAATTACATAATAATTAGACATTTTTATAGGACGTTTTTGTAGAATCGCTCAAACTTTAAAATGTATAACTTGTGACTAAGATTCTTTTTGCGAGAAACAGGTTCACCCTGAAAATACATATGTAAACATTCGCATTATTTAACCGTAGTTAGTAGTTAGGGTAGTAAAGTTCACATAAACTAGTTAGATTTTCAATCATAAGCCAAATCGTATGTAAAACAAATTCCTTCCATACACAACACCATATCATACAACATACAAAACAAAATAAATCTATACTCCAATAATAATCCTTGCTTCCAATCAACTTTGTCTACGATCTCGACTTGAATTTGTAGATCTGGATCCCGATCTCAGTTAAGTTCACGTCATGTCCGTGAGTGGCGCGGAGGTTAAGGCCGCGGCAAATTATCGGTCATCGCAATGCCTCACGAGATGCATTCGAGTCGAGTACTGTACAGCTCAGACAGAGATGCTGAACGAAATGAGAGCGCGGGAGTTGCTGTACTGGAATTGGATTTATGAAATATGTGCTACGAAACATGGAATACTGTTCTATGATGATGGAATAGCTTGGGTTTTGTTATAAAATAAGATGTTGCAGAATGGACACTGGTACACAATTATTTATATCCTTCAGAATTTACGGAGAAAATACATATGTCATTATGTCTCATTCCTTTATTTTGATGTGATAAATCTGTACTAATTCCAATTTCAATAGAATATTGTCTGTCTTTTGACTCTATTCTGAACAAATCTGAAAGTCTTACAGATCTGTAAATTTGTAAATAATGAACAAAATCGCAACGAAATCTGCCACTCTTGTATAATTTTATATTAATCAACAAACATAAACATAACATAAAAACATGCGTTTTTGTCAGATTTTTTTTGCAGATTTACGGATCAGTAAGACTTACAGATTTGTTTATAATTGGTCCATCCAGTGTCTTAGATAACATTTAAAAACTACAACAATTTTAAAATGTTTACACATGAAATGTAAATGTGTTACCTTCCTTCAGTTCCACTGCTTTTAAATAAACACCATACAACGTTTCTTGTAAAAAGATGTAGACGTTACCAATAAAATTATTTTTTGAGCACCTACTTTTAAAGTAAAATCTCGTTACTAAAACAACGTTTCCATGATGCATGAGGATGGATAATTTTTTCTCCTACAACGGTGAGTGAAAAGTACTTTTTACGCACTCGAGGCACTTTTTAAACACTAGTACGTGAAAAGTAGTTTTCATGCACTTGTTCTTGAAAAGTAAATAGGCATTGCTACGCAACATTAAAGTAGATAATTAGATAGTAAATAATAATGAAAGTATTAAAATTTATTAAGAAATATTAATGTACCTACACTGTAAATGAAACAAGTGTAATAATTTTTTTTTTGAGTTCTAATTTAATTTTTTAAGAACATAAACATTTTTTACGTGAGTTCTAACCTAACCTAATTATTAATATTAATGCGCTTCATGCGTAAAACATCGCACTCGACCAACAAAATACTACTTTACACACTTGTAGTATAAATAACTATTATTCACAGTTAAATTACCAAAAAAATTTTTTTACTAAACGTTAACTTGATAATATTTTTTACTGATTATACAGACATGATTTTTATTTTTCAGTTAAATGTTTGACATAACATTTACATATTTTCTAAAGCATTATAATTATAATTAATATTGTTTTAATTTTGTAACTATATATATATATATATATATATATATATATATATATATATATATATATATATATATATATATATATATATATATATATATATATAGCAAATAAAAAATATATGACCTTATTTAGAATTTAAAAGTTAGGTTTAAAAATAATTTTTCTTTTCTTTAAATTTGTCTTGTGAAATAAAAATTGTTTGCCTATTTAACCATCTTTGTAGCTCTTATAGTTCTCGAGATATCAATGGTGGCCCATTTAAAATGAACACCCTGTATGTATGTATGTATGTATGTATGTATGTATGTATGTATGTATGTATGTATGTATGTATGTATGTATGTATGTATGTATGTATGTATGTATGTATGTATGTATGTATGTATGTATGTATGTATGTATGTATGTATGTATGTATGTATGTATGTATGTATGTATGTATGTATGTATGTATGTATGTATGTATGTATGTATGTATGTATGTATGTATGTATGTATGTATGTATGTATGTATGTATGTATGTATGTATGTATGTATGTATGTATGTATGTATGTATGTATGTATGTATGTATGTATGTATGTATGTATGTATGTATGTATGTATGTATGTATGTATGTATGTATGTATGTATGTATGTATGTATGTATGTATGTATGTATGTATGTATGTATGTATGTATGTATGTATGTATGTATGTATGTATGTATGTATGTATGTATGTATGTATGTATGTATGTATGTATGTATGTATGTATGTATGTATGTATGTATGTATGTATGTATGTATGTATGTATGTATGTATGTATGTATGTATGTATGTATGTATGTATGTATGTATGTATGTATGTATGTATGTATGTATGTATGTATGTATGTATGTATGTATGTATGTATGTATGTATGTATGTATGTATGTATGTATGTATGTATGTATGTATGTATGTATGTATGTATGTATGTATGTATGTATGTATGTATGTATGTATGTATGTATGTATGTATGTATGTATGTATGTATGTATGTATGTATGTATGTATGTATGTATGTATGTATGTATGTATGTATGTATGTATGTATGTATGTATGTATGTATGTATGTATGTATGTATGTATGTAAGTATGTATGTATGTATGTATGTATGTATGTATGTATGTATGTATGTATGTATGTATGTATGTATGTATGTATGTATGTATGTATGTATGTATGTATGTATGTATGTATGTATGTATGTATGTATGTATGTATGTATGTATGTATGTATGTATGTATGTATGTATGTATGTATGTATGTATGTATGTATGTATGTATGTATGTATGTAAGTATGTATGTATGTATGTATGTATGTATGTATGTATGTATGTATGTATGTATGTATGTATGTATGTAAGTATGTATGTATGTATGTATGTATGTATGTATGTATGTATGTATGTATGTATGTATGTATGTATGTATGTATGTATGTATGTATGTATATTAATTTTTTGTGTAAATGTATAAATGAATCGCGTATTAATCAGAAGCAGTTAGTAACCACAAACGCGTTTCGCCAGTATCTGAAAAATGAGCGAGAAGTTAATTCAGATTAGAGGTGGGCGCGGGCCGTAATTTTGTCCGGTCACGATGGGTCACGACGTGACCCGCGTGATCGTGAATATAATTTAAATTTTGCGTCATGATTGGACATGAGCGTGAGGCACTAAAAACGTATCGTGCGTGATCAGGCGTGAATGAAATTTAATCGGGCGTGAGTGCAAGTTTTCTTCTATTTTTTATTTAAAAAATTATCAATTTCCATCTTTTACTTTACATTCTTGTTATTATTATTATTATGTCCAAATAAGTCATCAACAGTATTTTTGGCATAAAAATAGTGTTATTGTTGTACCCAAAATTGTATACACAGTTGCTCCGATTTCACTAAAGATATACAAATCTTTAAGCTCGTTTGACACGATCATAATTTTGTTAAAAAAAATTGTTACCAAATTTATAATGATATTTGTGATGGAATAGAACAACCTATTTGTCCATGAACATCCGTTTCCAATGAAACCAATCTGTTGGCCAACTTATTACCAATTTGTTAACAAATTTGATAACAACTTATGACTGTGTTAAACAGGTTTAAATGTACATAGAAACAATTACGTGACACGAACGTGAACCGCCGGCGTGATCGGGCGTGAGTGCCAAAATAAAATCGTGAGTGATCGTGAATCAAACATAAAAAGTCGTGCGTGATTGGTCGTGATTACATATTTAGTTCTGTGAGCGTACGTGATCGTGAACAAAAAGTTACTCACGCGCCCACCTCTAAATCAGATGCTGAAATATTGTGAAACATGACTAGTGTTTTTCTAATTCTTTATTAGACATTGTTTCACCGAGAGTTCGCTATTGTACTTTTATTATATAAAGACCAGTTTTGAAATAAAAGGTGGCAACATTTCACGGATCAGATTTATCGGTTAGTACTTTACTAAAACAAGTTTTACGCTACACGATATAATAACCAAGATAAAGTACAAGTTCAGTGGCGGCTTGTCTGTTTGCCAGGAAGGTGATGCAGTATGTGCGATGCCTCACCAAGAAATTAAAAATACATATAATTTAAATTTTTATTAAGTAGGTACTGAATTACAAAGTGGCCTTTACTAATTATTCATATAAATGTCCAAATGTTAAGAAATAATGGCAATAAAAACTAATAATCCTCATAATTTCTTCAGAAATGACCTACTTGAAATAGTAATTTACGTTATAAGTCCGGTAAATGAGTTTTTACGGTGCGAATAAGATGTTTCTAAGGACCGAGTCAGGGATTTCAAAATAAATACCGTGAAAAATCATTTACGGACGTATGACGTAAATTACTAGTTCCTCCAGGTCATTTCTGTTTGGCACAAGTTATTCGCGATTCAAATTAGTTTTGCAGCAATGTTGTGTGACGTCAGAATGCGCTCTACCCAAGTGACAGATGAATTAGAAACAAACCTTAGTTGTGTGTATGAACAGCTATGTTTAAGAGAGTTTATTATTTGTTATATACAATGAAAAAGAAATTAAAAGAAATTTTGTGCTATTTAAAAGCAACGGTTGAGTGCCCAAATTATAGTGAGGGAGAAGAAATTATTGATTTCGAGCACATAATTACATGTGGAAGAAATCTGTTGTAGGAAATAAAAATGAAATAAATATTTTTACTTTGTGAATACTTTTTAACAACTTTTAAAACAGAATTACTCAAATTGACGCTTACATGTTATAGTAACATCGGTCATACTACATGGCGACTGCATTGTGACGTCATCAAATCTTATTCTTTCAGGTACAAATACGCGTATTTTAATGTTCATATGTGGATCTCAAATAATATTTTTGACTGTAAATTTGAATATTCTGTGCTCAACGGAGAAACAGGTTACAAGTTTATAATTTTTTCAATACCTACTAATATTTAACAAATATCTGAATATCAAATAAATATAAGTTTGGTGATTAAATACATCATTTAAATATACAAGATTAATTTTACGGATATTATACATATATTATTAAACTAATTAAAAATTGTGTTTTTTTGAAAATGAAACAAAAACAATTTATGATATTATTTACAATTAGAAAACTGTATTTACATGTAAATATTTTATTTTAAAGACGGCTGATAAATTATTCATATATATAATATAAAGTAATAATAAGCGATTTCTTTTCCTTTTTTCTTTTTTTTTTTTAAAAACCCTCTCAACAGGATTAAATCCCAATTACAGAGAGGTTTACTATACAAACATCCATGTCTTAGTGGGATTCGCACCCAGTACCCCTGCATACTCATGACTGAGAGCCGTTGCTCTAACCATTGAGCTACCGGAGCCGACAACAAAAATTATAGTATGTTAACTCCTCTATAAAATTTCGGAAGTAGATCAATATTATTACTTCTGGTTTTGAAGAAATTAATAGCAACTTTTAATTTTCAAATGGAACACCATATATATTTTTTCAAATTTAAAAAGTACGTGAAATTTGCTATCCAACTGTAGAAAAACAATCATATGTTATATTAATAAAAAATAAAATGGCGAATGATTAAAATATCAATTTTTTATTAAATGTAGGAGGCATTGCAATGCAATACAAATTTTTTGAATAACAAATTTCTAATGATATGGAATAACAGATATAATAATTAAATATCATATTAAAGTAACTGTACATCAATTTGAATATTTAATTAATTGGTATTCTTTATATTTGAAAGGTGTAATATAAAATAAATGAAATGCAAAGCTTCCTAAATTTAACTAAAGTATAATAATTTAATCATTCTCCATTCTATTTTTTAATAATACGACATACGATTGTTTTTATACAGTTGAATAGCAAAATTCACGTACTTTTCAAATTTGAAAAAATGATCCATTTGAAAATTAATAGTTGCTATCAATTTCTCCAAAACCGGAAGTAATAATATTGATCTACTTCCGAAATTTTATAGAGGAGTTAACATACTATATTTTGTTATATATTTGAAATCGCTAAAATTATTTTATTTATTATATTATGAAATTAATTCAACCATAATTGTAGGCAGGCAAGCGAATAAACACGAGTAAATATAAACTGGGCATTTTCTTATAATATTTTTAATACTCATGCCAATCAAAAAAAATCTCGCTTCTGTAATGGATTAGGTATTCGAATAACGCTACCTGGTTTTCTGTTAATCATTGTGACAAACGAGGTGCGGTAAGACGCCGTCTTGATTCTTTAAAATCAATTTCTCCTTTCTTTCCTTTATTATAAAACAAAGACGCTATACCTGCCATGACGTAAATCTTACAGAATTCAAGATTCGATATGTGTGCGAGATCCTATGTTATTTATGTGTCTTTATAGGTTATTTATGTTTCAAGCACATGATTTATGTAATTACGGACCTGATAAATACTCTGGCTCTAATGTAGACGTTGTAAATTGTAAATAAATATATTGTTCATAGTGTTATCAATATGTAATTGGTTTGTTTACTAATATAGGCAGTGATAATGTAATTCATATTCTTAACGCACTGCATACGATAAGATGACATATCATTTACAAATTATTTTTAACTTGGATACAAACAATCATGATGTATTTTAAATTACAGTATTTATAAGATGCTTATACATAAATAATGAATATATTTAAAATAGTTTTCTAGATTATTGTATGGGGAGTTGTATGTGTTTCTGTTTGTTTTTATTTTATTTTTACTTCATTGTTAAAACAGTGTTTTGTTACTGTTTGTGTGTTATTTATTTATGTATTAGATACCAATCGCGTACATCGCCAATTTGATTATTTAAATATACTACATATTTAATTTATTTTAATTTCTGCTCTGATTGCTCAGTGTATTCTGACAAATAAAGTAAATAGCAGGTATGAATTTAAATCATTTAATAAAACTTTTAAATAATAAATAGGTTTTATTTAGTCCTCGTACTACAATTTCATCAAGTAACTACTAACACACTTGAATACACACTTGAACCATAATATTCATGAGTACTTTTCACCGGTACTCGATGAAAAGTACTCACGAATATTTTCTTTGGTATTCTACTTAGACTCAGATCTGCTAGAGAAGGAAAAATATCCGTGTATATATAAATATGTGTTTGTAAGAATGTGTGCGAGGCAAAAGAAGTGCGTTGAAATATGAATGTAGGAATAGATGTGATTTATAATATGTATTAAATTTATAATAGATTCCACAACTTTAAGGTGGTACTATCATACAGTCTCATATAAAAGTTTACTTAAGTAAAAGAATAAAAATAGATATTCCAAATTTTTAATAGTTTAGTGTGATTAAGAGAATTTAATTGTTGTTGCAAATATATAAAAATAAAAATAAACATTAATGCCCGGTCTTATAAAGGATAGTTAACTAAACTTTGCGACTAAATTAATTTAACTGTTCGATTTCTGTACTATAAACATATGTTAAAATAACCTAGAGGTTAAATCTAAAGATTAAACTAACTGAAGAAAATCAAGGTATTAAATTTTAGTTGTGAGATTAAAGAGACAATTAAAAAATTAAGGTATTATTTAAAGACAGTGTTACTATTACAAAGATTAATTCTCAATCTCAATAATAACAGGTAAGTTAAAAAATCTGATGTGGCCAACACCAACACCAAACCTCCCGCTATTTAATTTTTCTTAATTTAAATATACATACTTACATATTTAGTTAATGCGGAAATTGTATTAAGATCCATTCCATATAACTATGGTTCTATGTACTATTTTCTTTTTAAAACGTTACTATTATTAATTTGAAATGATTAGTTCTTTGACAGTGACATTTATCTGTCACATCACATACATTTGAGATATGAACTGTGTAACCAAAGAGTTTTGCTTGTTTAAAGCGTAGGCTCCGGGATTAAAATTATAGATAGTTTTATAAATTTATCCATAAAATATGTATATCGAAAAAAGTATTTATGCAAATCTGTCGAAAATTTAATAATTTTTAATTTTTATAATAACATAAATCTTGAAAAAATAACATTTGAAGGTATTTTTCGATGAAAACCTATTTTGAGCTTCAAGTAAAGTGCCGAACGAAATAACCCGTTTGATATATACGATGCGGTATTGGTTGTTTTAGATTTAATAAAAGAGCATAGCATATTCAATCATTTGCGGAAAATATCAGCCAATTATTGCAATTCACATGTTGTTTAAAAGTCTCTAATACCCTTTCTCTATCTGTTTCCGTATAATAATGGACCCTATCACGTTTTTATCCATTTACTTCCACTGTAACTAAATTCAAATCTTCTTTTTAAACAGTTATAACAGCACAGCTGACAGCTTTAAAGAGTATTGCCTAAACTGCCATCTACAATACAATATTTGAACTGAAGTACGGTCGGTAAATTTAACAGAGAATTAGATAACCTTCGGTTACTAATTTTACTTCGTAACTTGCTTTATAGAACACAACTAAAATTTACTTGGAAACTAAATTTAACCGTCCAATATCTAACTGATTGTTTAACTCTCCTTTATAAGACCGGGCATGTGTATTCAAGAAAAATATATAACTTACATATAATAAATCCGAAAATTCCAACGAAAATCGCATATTTGTAGTAATGCACGACGAGGCGAGAGTACTCTCGCATCTCGTCTCGTCTCGTTGCATTATGCGAGACGAGAACGAGAGCGAGATTGCAGTTTAAAATTCGACGCGAAATCGATATAACAACTGCGAGAAGCGAGAAATCTCGCGAGAATCTCGCAATAAAAAGTATTTGTAACTTTATAGCTTTGATTCATAAATTCAATGAAAAATGCACCGTAGAAGGAGTAGAGTCAACGCCAATTCATGCATACAACACGTAAATGTGAAAATTATATGAATTCACAATATTTTTTGAGTCTATTTAGAGTCGATTAGTATCGGTCTCTGAGCGAGAAAATGCAAAAATAAAGACAAAATCGGTATTGCATGAGTAGAACTCGTTTTCTTTTATTTCAGCCACTAATTCACCCCAGTTAAAACCACGGTTAATAAAACTCTTGTCGCCTCTGAAAAGTAAAGGATGTTATATTAAGCGTCGATGGGAGCCAACAGGGAGAGAAGCGGAGTGACTAGTTGCCAGCGGATTACCAGTGTAGCGGTTTTTTATGACTTATGTCCAGTTGCAGAAATGTTCATCAACGAATTGTTCGGTTAGCGATTCATCAAAACGAAGAAATGTAACGCGATTTTTTTAACAGTAATGATATAAATGCCGTAAGACCGAGGAAACTGATTCGAATTTATTCGTATTGATGAACCGCTAACCGAACAATGCGTTGATAAACGTTTCTACAACCGGGCATAAATTTTGCTTAAATAATAGCATATATTGAATGAAAAAGTGTAGGTACTTTTAATTTTTAATGTTTAATTCGTTTTACTGATGACAGAATGTGTTCTTATTTAAATAGTTTAGAGAACACAATTTGATGATAAATTGGATATTTTGGAGGTAAATTAAATTATTTACTAACTTATCACGTTTTCTGGTGACCATAAATGAATGAAACATTATGTTCGTATTGAAATAATTTGGTCACCAGAATTTAGTGTTTCGTCTCTTTTTTATACGACTGCAAATACATGGAAGATGGTGCTATTGGTGCGAATTTCTCTCTTGTAGTTAAATAGTTACGTAAATACGTAGTGCGCAAGCGCTTATTTTTATAGCGAGACTCTCGCGAGATTTTCGTGCGAGAACGAGATGAGACCTAAAAAAATGTGCGACAACGAGAGCGAGATCGAGATTACAGATCCGAAAACGAGACGAGATCGATATTTTATATTTCTCGTCTCGTCTCGCCTCGCGTGCATCACTACATATTTTACAAATTTTCAAGAGAATATCTATAACACTAGCTGGTGACTAGACGTTTTTACACTCATGTATAAACTGTCACTTGAACTGTCGTTATGTAGTTTTTTGTACAAAGCTATCGTTTATTATGTAAGTTACTACAAAAAAAAAACCTTTCTTGCGGGACACTATTCCTATATTGCCAATGTATTTTCGCTCAATTTTGGTTTCAAATATCTCAGCTCATGGATGGTAAAGCTTTTTTAAAATATGCATACATGTGTAAAAACTCATGAAAAATAACAAAAAAGTCCGTTTCCACGACTTGATCCCCACATCATCAATAATAAATATATGGTTCAAATCGCCAGAGGCGGGAGGGAATTGATGACGTCATATTGTTACCATGGTTTTATTATAGGACTTTAATTTTCAAGTTTGATATAAGGTGGAGTATAACAGGACTTTGTCATATTCGATATTTTCAATATTTTATTTGCAATTTGTGCGAATATTATTTATTCATCAACATTCGAAGTGACATTTATTTCGCAATTCAATTAATATGATGTAATGTCAAAACTGGTAAAAACTGACAATATGACTAATATTGTGTCAATTTCGTTATTTATCAAAATTCGAAGTATAAATAGCAATTAGCAATAATAAATCTTTTGAATAAATACGATATAAGTACAATGGATAAAATATACTTCGTTTTATTGTCCAAAAGCAATATGTTCCAATAATTTTCGGAAATTTAAGAAACACCGTCTTTGCAATAACAAAATGCACAATATGTATAATCACAAGAATTAAAAAAATACCTTACCTTAATCACATGAATGGCAGAATGACATGAATATTCAAATATTTGAAAATTATATTCATTACCGCGGTTACAATACAGTTTCTATTTCATTTTTTGTCGCTGGTTAGACGGAGATAGCGTATGGCGTGTTTCAAGATATTTGCAAATCTGTCTGCCTTCGTAATGACGCGGTACTCCGGAAAACAGCATGGTATTTATGTTTTTATGCGTCAAGGGAGGATCAGAAAAAACGATGTAAAGGTACTCCTTGCTAATTAATATACCTGCGTTTATTTATAATTTGTGAAAATTTGGTGTAATGTCATATTCTCTGTTCTGTATTTCTTAAAATTTAAGTGAAACATTACATTCCACACAAATATTTCGTGTGCTGGATTTAAAATGTTTTGTTACAACCCTGTCAAGCGACCCATCAAGCCCATTTAAGAAGCCACCCGCTGCGTAAGTCTAAGCAGGTACGTTTGCAAATATCTTGAAACAAACAATATCTATACCCGTCTGGTAAACTTAAGATAATGAGATAGCGAATAAAAGCCTCATATATGCCATGTGTGTACGACAAAGATGCTAGATAATAGTTTATTAATGGGGAGTTTTCGAATTTTTAATTTTTTTATGTTAAAATATTTTTAAATCTAAAACGTTTTTACTTTTATATTTTGTAAAATTCTGTGTTTATCGTATTTTCTAGGTTTTTACATTTACATATTTAAAATAAAATAATTTGCTTTTTGCGATTTGACTTAGAATTTGACGTTTCAATATTAAATATAGAAGACATACGTTAATGTTTTCATTCTAAACTAGCGCTTGTAGCGCACAACTACGGCGAACCAAAGATGTTGCATACGTCATCGTATTGCGGGCGATTTAACTAACGATAAATTTAATATCGTTTGTACAAAAAAATACGCCATATTTTATTACTTTCATTGCATTAAGTAATATTAAATGTATAGTATTGCAGTAAAGTGGAGAAATCATTACATTTCAACATATCTGTACTCCCCCATTCTTGTATCAGAAATTGATGACGTGGGGATCAACTAGGAGATACAGAGTTGTACATAAATTTCATTCAAAACTGTCTGAAATGCCTTCCATGATAGAATCATCTTAATGTGCAGTAAAAATGGCTTTATTTACACTTCACATCATCAACGAAGTATATACATTTTGTTTACTGGAAGTGCAATTCAGTCAGAAACGGTAATATTATTTAGATAATAATTAGTCGTTGTAAGTTTTGAACGCACGATTTCTCGCTATCAATCAATGTTTATAACACCTGTAATAATTATTTATTTCATTTATCATCGCTTATAATCGATATCTGGTTGTGTTTTCAATTATCATTTCGCTGTATACTATTTGCATTATCTTCTATTGGTGTCAAGATGTATAGATCATCGTATTTGTTTTGCGCTCTCTAGCAGATGACTTTTGAAGGTGTCAGTCTGTTTGCGTACACCTCGTCTGTGTTGTGTGGCACAAGCTGTTTTGATAAATGAAGCTATTAAAAACAATTGCCTATTACTGCGTAACAAGTTTACTTGATCGATACATCGCTTAATTAGACAGCCGTCACATTTTGCATACGTGATAAATGTTGCTGAGCCATTCAAGATTAATCTTTTTATTGCAAAGGAAATGGACCGTTTGTTCTTGTAGGAGTGTGTTCAGTATCTATGAGTATAAAGAGAATAAAATTATAATATTTTTAGAAGAGTATTTATAGATACAAGTTAAATATTAAAAAACGTTTAAATTTTTTAGTGGCATGAAGATTATTGATTACTGTATATATAAAAACTGATTTCTAAAAATATACTTTACAGGATATGAAAGAGGAATTCCTTCTCATGCTCATGCATAGGGGCAGAGGGGTTGTTCATAGAAATTGAATATTTTTTAAAACCTATCTTTATGGAGGCAAGATTTATTGATTAATATTATTAATTTAGTACATTTTTTACCTCCCGCTACCCTTGGTAAGGGAGGTATAGGGATCGTGCTAAAAGTCGCATATCGAGATTTTGGTAAATGACCACGTTTTAAGGTCCCTAGAATCCAATTTTAATATTTTCACGATGTGTTTGTGTGTGTGTGTGTGTGTGTGTGTGTGTGTGTGTGTGTGTGTGTGTGTGTGTGCGATGCGTGCGTGTGTGTGTATCCTCCACTCTTAACTCAAATACTATTATTCAGAAAATTTTGAAACGTTGTATTTCGAATATTTTCTGTAATTATATTTTGGTGCAAATCGGATAACCGGAAATGGCACTTTACTAGAAGCTCAAAATAGTTTTTCTTGGAAAAATACCTTTAAATGTTATTTTTTCGAGATTGTTATTATAAAAATTAAATATTATTAAATTTTCTATAGATTTGCATTAAAACTTTTTCTATATATTTTATGGATAAATTTATAATTTAAATCCCAGAACTTGCGCTTTAAACAAACAAAACGCAGTTATTCAAATGTATGTAACTGACAGATAAATGTCGCTCTCAAAGAATTAATCATTTCAAAATAATATTAATAACGTTTTAAAAAGAAAAAAGTAAATAGAACAATAAAAAAGAAATTCAATACATTTTCCAGCATAAGTATGTAGGTATGTATTTAGATTAATAAAAATTAACGATTCGCAAAAATGTTTAAGCTAATCCTCATTTTTGGATTAGTGAATTCTATTTTATCCCGGTATTTAATATTTAATCTTCATTTTATTGGTGGCTCAATGGTTAGAGCAACGCCTCATGTCATGAGTGCCCTCGGAGCTCTGGGTTCGAATCCCACTAAGGCATGGATGTGTGTGAATGTGAACCCACTGTGTAATTGGGGTTTAATCCTGTTGAGGGGTTTAAATAAAAGGTAGTTACTTGGATTAGATTAGACTGTATATCAAAGTTTAGGAAATATACTGTCAAAATTGGAGTAAAATACGCTAATCCAAAAATAAGGATTAACTTAATCTTTTTTGTGACTCGGGCTGCAAATAGCGGGAGGTATTATGTTGGCCAGACCAGATTTTTTATATTTATTTAACATAACAAATATAACGGCTCGAGTTTTACGGACGTGATTTTTATATTTTAGGTAAAGGTATGTGAAGGTATGTTTAGAAAAGCTACATGCGTTCAAAAATAAACAGAGTCAATAAGTAACAGTCTTCATAATAAATCAATGTACATACATAATACGTATATTAACATAAATTTCTTAAATTTGTAATAACCAGAATTATATTTATTTCATATACAAGTATCTCAAAAGTGACACACGTACATTTAGGATATGATTCAGGTGGCTAAAAATGCTAACGAAAACATACAATTAAACTGTATTAAAAACGAATAATTCTACAACTATAAAATAAAATATTTTACACACAGGTATGTTGTCACAAAAAAAGTTCAAATAAGTTATACTCGCCGTCAAATGAGTATGAACTGATGCTCAACTTTTTCCCCTTTCCGCACTCTGTCCCTTGCACTCAGTGTTTCCGCTTCTTCATAACTTAGAATTTTCAACATTGCCTATACGAATAGGGCTGTTGCAAGAATTTTTATATGAGTTCTAAGTACTAAATTTTAAAATATATTATTCTTTAAAGAGCCTCAAATTTGAAAATATCTCGAAATATCCATTAGATATTTTTAAATTAATTATTGAAATTTGTTTAATATTTTGAAAAAGTCACGTAATCTGAAACAAAATGTGACGTCAGAGCTCATATAGTTTAAAATGTGACAAACTATCGCCTACTTTTATTTATATAAACCACGTAAACAGATTTCCTATTGGCTATGAATGACGTGCTGTATATGCTCCGACGTCACAGGAATGGGGGGTTGTTTCTCATTACTATATCTGGCGCCAATCTTTTTATTTAATTATTAACGAAAATAACAATAAGTTATTATTATTTTTTATAATACTATGAAAAATATTGCATAAATTTCATTTAAAATACTTTTTTGTGCAACCAGACGCGAAATTAGCATTTCGCAGCCGCAATGCAGGCTGCGAAATTAAATTTCGCGACTGTTGTTATGGCAACGCCCGCGAAATTCATTTCGCGGCCGTTGGCATGGTAGCGGTCGCGAAATTATGTAAACAATCACTTTGACATTTGAGAATTGCATAGTTTTGTTTATCAAATGTTAATCCCATAGCCACCTTGAAAGCTAACTTTCTATTTACAATAAAACTGTTTAAAATTAATAAAATTTGTAATTACATATTTTTTACGGTTGCACAAAAAATATTGTGTATACCTTGTCCGCGAAATCCTTTAGCGCCCTCGAGATTGTCTTGCCTCGGCCGCAATTTTTCTCTCGGTACGCTAAAGAGTGATTTCGCGGCCTTGATATACAAATAACTATTTAAAAAATGTGAAACCGGCTCTTTGGCAACACTTATTTGACGGCAAGTATAGTACCTCCTACTTAGAGGCAAATATTTATAATGGAAGCATATGAATATGAACGCTCTGTAGCATATTTTCCTCTATTAATGCCACAGCAGAATGGATACGGACACGAATATCGCCAAACCTATCTAATTCATTTATGTTATAAAAATAATTGGAGCGACCATTCGTAAAAATGCGGGTTCCCAACCGGTGGGTCGTGACCCCCTCGGGGCTCGCGTATTGTTTTCGCATCGGTTTTCGCGGGGGTCGCGTATACGTACGAGTTTATTATACAACTTATTTTTCATAAGTACGAGTATAATAAATGAAATCAATAAATTTATTTTTAATAAACTGTATAAGTTGTTTATAAAATTTTACCGTTAAAATAACGTCAAAACGGAAACTCAAATTTTCAACTCTCAAATACATATTTAAACAAAAACAAGAAATAAGAGCTGAATGTTGAGGCTGATATGACTATGAGGTTGGTCGTTTAACTAACACAGACTCAAATTTCCACGCTGATTGCCCAGATCTAAACACAGCCACAGGTATCGAATTAGCAGCGTTTAATTTTTATATTAGCTAATTTCGTATTTGGAAAAAAGTTTATTAAATTTTTTTAAATATAAAAGTATATAATTATTCAACCTCTGAAATTTCTTTTACAATAAGCCTTTTAAGGCAAATGTAAAGGGGGGGGGGGTTATTAAGGAGTCGCAGGCTATTTGGTCGTTAGAAAAAGGGATCGCAATTAAAAAAGGTTGGGAACACTGCGTTAAAACTTCATCATGCTTCCATTAATGTGTGTTACTGTGAAGAATAAAGAAGACGTAGACACGTTAATATGCTTTAATAGGAACACAAGAACACAACAATAAATACACAAAATACAGAAATTATATATGACAGCTTAAACTCAGACAACTTGATACATCATATACATAACAAACAATATCAAATCAATGGTTACTTCGAATATAAAGTTTTTACTTTAACAATGTGAATAACCCTACAACTAAATTTTGCCTTTTTTCAATTTGTTTTAGTCCTAAGAATCAACTCCCAACAGCACAGGTATCACTTTTGAAACACTTTTATCTTTATTTTTAAAAAATATTCTATACTGTATTTGTTATAAGAATAGGGACAACGTTTCACAGCTTGTGATTGGTGCAAACGCGAGACAGTTTTAAACTGTCCCAATGGTATTTAAATATTGTAACGTTTTTCCTGCATTTGCCTACAATAATTGACGCTAGTTAAATTGAATTTAAGTGAAACAAATAATATCAATATAAATATAATTGAAAATAACTAATAATGTAACGTAAATAGTTAATATAAATACAAAAGACACATCACTTGTCAAGTACTGTCAAGAATAATTCAATATTTATTCAATTTCAAATGTCTGATGAAAATGGTTCTCAAATGGATGATATTGAAGATGTTCCATCTATATATGATGTGTCTGAAAGTTTCGATTATTGTAATATTTTAATTTTACCGAAATAAATCTTAGAATCGTATTTAGCCTTAAAATGTTGCTGTGTAAACCGCTCCTCCCACCACTGCAATCTGAAACCAGAAGCAGTATACCCCTTTCTACACCCCGCTATGAATAAATCAGAAGATGCAACGAATCAGTTACGACTATTCCCTTTAAACCAAATTCATTTGCTAATTTGCTCAAATTGTAGTATGGCTTTGACTGGTAATTTTATGTGTAGCTACCTGACCTGTAATTAGTTCTTTTTGGCAAATGTTAATAAAATTTATAAAAACCCTGTACATATGTAAGCAGTAATACGAAATTGGTTGTTCTTTATCCTCCGTGGTTTTATTTTCAAACTGGACAATAAGATTTCTCCGATTCACTATTGAAATTGAATTACATTTGTTACTTTAAAATTCCATTTGAACATCTCTGCATCTGCATCTCCCATCCCGATACGATCCCATAAATCTATTTAAGTTTTCCAATCATGTATCCTAGGTTGCCGCTTACAATTTCCATAATAGCCTGCATCTTGTACCAATTATTTCCTAGCTGTTGCCCTCGCATCAAACTGGGGCCGCCGTGCAGCGCTGCATCGGCGAGGCGCTCATCCATTAATCTTGCGGACAAAACCGTACGGCACGCCGTGATATTACATCGGTAATCCGCTATGAACATGGAATACAGTCCGCGGGCTATAACTCATCGGCCATTCATAAGCCGCCACCCCCATATTCTTACATGGCAACGCTGGATGCTGAATCTGGGTGGAGAAGAGAACAGACAGACACCCTACTGCATGGAAATCTGTCATTCGAAGGTTAAGCTGGTTATTGGTTAGGCGCCATGTATTGTATAAGGGTTTTTTTTTCTGGAAGGAATGCGGGCAACAACCTACAGGTATGGGGAACTAGAACAGGTAGTAGAATGCCAAATATTTGGGGCTAATTTTTGGGATTTAAAGGAAATGCCGGCATAAATTTTCGGAAACGAACTGACAAGTTGAGTTCTAATAAATTCCAAGTTAATTTTGAATTAGGTAGTTACTGGAGAATTAATACCAATACCAATAAAATTTGTACGAGATTTCTACGTATTTGTAGAGTAAAAAAGATAGATTTTCATCTGTTTCCTCACAAACTTTACTGGTTTATTTATGGTTGTTTATTATCAATTTATTTATAACCTTAGTATAGCAAATCACTTCAACGTACCGATATTGGTACAATTTACAACTTTTGGGTTAATCTAAACAAACTAAGAGACTGTAATGTCTATGACGTTAACTGCAGATAAGGTCATCAAGCTTTTAAAAAGACCCTAGATAAATATATATAATTCACATACTTAAACTTTAGTTTGACATATGGAACCATAAGTTTTAAATTTCAAAAATATATGTAATTTCGCTTCAACTGGGTTAATTATTAGGTACTTTTGACAGGTTTTTAGAAATTTTTTACTATACGTAAATTTTGAATTTAAATAAATGATAATATTTATTCTTAAAAAATCTGACGTGGCCAGCACATTACCTTCCGTCAGTTCTATTAATTTTATAAAAATTCCATACAGACAGTTTCTTATTGCGAAAGACTATTTCCAGTACATTACCTTCGCTCAGTTCTATGTATTTTGTACAAATTCCATTCAGAAATTGTCTTAGAATTGATTCCATATTTGCAGCAAAATTATAACACAAACATACTATGTCAATTGCACATGACATTGACATCTGTTTATCAGAATATTTTAATTTATATTAGCTGTTTCCAGTGATGTTGCATAGCTGGCTGCTTTATGAAATTTAATTTCTTAAATCGTATAGAGAACAAAATATTCCTTAATATTTATAAATAAATAAATATATCATCACGGCATATTACCCATTGCTGGGTGTGCCAATCCGCTTTGTATGCAGATATCGGTAATGATGATGACATATTTGAGCCGTGCGGGCGTTTACCAGGCGTCACCTCACGGGCACTCATTGCTGGCGTGGAGAGTGCACCACAGGGGTCAATTTTGTGCCATTTAAAATTGGAAGTATTTGGCGTCGGTCGGGATCGAACCCGGTTCCCCAGATTCGCGACCAGACACTCAGGCACACAGCCACGAGACCCCATTAGTTTTGTATTTCAAGCAAATGTAACGTCAAAAATTATGTTAACAAAATAAAACAGAAATTTATACATTGCATTTTACAATTTAATTTCCAAGCGTTTATTTTACAAATTGTAACGGTTGGATTATCTTCGTATTAAGATGAGCCAAATCGTTACAAATAATAATAACATTAAATGTGAAAAAATGATATTAACAGCGTTTTTTCAAGAAAAACTGTTAAAATCTCCAAATGAGGGTACTTCCGGTCGACCAATTATAACCAAAATCTAATCAGCTCTTCATATGGATGTAAGGAAGAGGAATACGAAAGAATTATAATTTTTAGAATTGTAGTGTTGGAGTTATCGACGGAGAAAAAAACGTCACACGCACGCAAGCACGCACGTACGCACACATAAACACATACGCACAAACACATACATACACACACACATACAGACAGATATCATCGCAAAAATAGTAAAATCGTATTTTAGGGATTCTAAAATGTGCTTATTCATTAAAAACTTACCATCGAATTTTATGACCGAAAACAATAGGTATACTTTCCTTACCTAAAAACATGTAGGTAAAAACATGAACATGTCTAACCCTTCAAATTTTCAGGAAAGAAAAAAACTACTCATTTCAACACTGTTCATTATATGATTGCAGCAATATATGATATTGTGAAAATAAAGAAGTAAATGATGTTTAGAAAATAATGTTAGGCATATTTTAAAACTTTTTATTATTTATTTCCTCGTTTTTTACGTGCTTTGCTTGATTTTTGACAATATCTTGTAGTTCGCAATGTAACGCGTTTGAAATCGAAAGATATGGCGCCATAACCGCCGAAAACTTCAATAAATGAACTAGTTCGATTCCGTTCGATTCTTAGAATCCCCTAAATTGTTATGTTTTACTTTTATATACACGATAAAGCAATTGTCATGTAAAACTTTGTCGTAGATATTACTATAACTTGGATAAAGACATTGTTTCAAACAGATGTAAGATAGTAATTAAGTAAATATGAACTAATGCATCACTCCGCCTGATAATCAAGGTGTGAAATAATATGTATCTCGATGCAACACACTTGAATGACAAAACCGCCACAAGATGGTATAAATCTTTATAAAACCATCGCTGCCTGCAAAATTTTCAATTCTAATTCTTCAAATAAATTTTATGTTAATTCACTAGAAACAGAATTAATTTATTTAAAAAAATCATTTAAATATTTAAAATGACTAAAATTTTGTAAAAAAAATTGAATTATAATATAACGCCGGTTACTCCAATTCCGAATAAGATTGTATTACCAATATCTCTTTTAAAGAAAATAAGTGTTGATTTTGACATACGAATATGATGAGGAAATCAGTAATAGCCAATATCAAAAATTATTTTCAATTCTTCATGACCCGAAACTATTTAAGATAAAGACAAAGCTGTGTCTCTTTCAGGTGATTGAAGTTCTGAAGTACTCAACAAATAATTGGTATGTGTAACGTTTGTCTGTCTGAAGCGTATTGTAAATAAACAGCAGACAGCAACAGCAGGTCTCATAATATGCGTTCAAGTTGAAGAGCTTGGTCCTCAGTTTCACTCTGATAAGTTAACAACCGTGAGAATGGCATGCTAAGGGAGGCCCGACAACTCTACATCATGCCAAGCCAACCTAGGCGTTCTAGCGAATGGAACCCAACAGTACTTCAAAACATTCAAGGGAGAAAATAGTTAAATATGGAACACTTAAAAGGCTACACTTTGGACGGATATCACGATAAACATAGTAGAAAATAATGAAAACAATCTCAAAAAATAATCCAAATTTATATAAAATTCCATCCATTTATGTTTTTGGGATCGCGTGACAGTGTGTAATGTGATTGAATATGCTTCTAACTACCTGGGTTCAAACTCAAACGACGTTAAACTTGAAATTAATGGTCATATTCTGTTCAAAATTGTAAGTCTCACAAACCTGTAAATCTATAAAAACTGACAAATACACATCTATTTTCGTTGATTAATATAAAATTGATAGTGGCAACTTTCGTTTCTATTTTATTCATTATTCACATATTTACAGATCAGTAATATTTACAGTTTGGAACATAATGCAACCATTATTTTCATTTTTCAAATACTATAAAAGTGATTTCTGAGGTCCAAATAAAAACTGATTGGCATGAATACACACACAAATAAGTAATAAAGACACGAATATACATTCATACACGCTGTCCCACGAAACAACACCAATACTTTAACAATATAGTCTTTGAATAATCTCTTGAATATGAGATGACCCAAGTGAATACTTTGGTCTCTAATTTGAAAACGGTTATAAATTTAGTTATGACTATGACAATTGATATATTTGATAGTTCATATATTATTATTATTATAAGAACATTATTTTGATTGGTTACTGAAAAGTGGTGAGGATAAAAACAATGGAAACTTTTTATTCCTGTGGTTTAAAGAAATGTTTTACTTCATCTATTGAAAATCCTCTGAATTAAAAAAAAAACTATTATTCATTTTTAATAAAATGGACAGTCTTCGAGATAATTAAATTAAAACATTCTTTCTACAGTCTACTTACAAAGTAGCCATTTGCGCTCTCTTTTGTCATCGCAAAATGTCACTTTGCCGCTCATGCGCGACAAAGTAGAAAAACGCTCGCTGTCACTTGTATACATTCTTAATAGAATCGTTTAGTCCGGAACTAATTGCACTTTACTTATAGATTTACCACCTTCACAAGTCAATCTGACATATAACTGCTCTGTCTCTGTCGGTATATTACATAACCAAACAAAATGCCGCACTACTGTGAAAATAAAATAGGGCATTTATTTACAAAAACGAAAGCATAAAATGCTTAGATTAGACTGAAGCAATAGCTCAAGAAGAATGAAAAATAACGATAAATTAAAATTAAATATAAAATAAATTGTGTGAACAGTTGTGCTGCCACTTGCAAAAGTTTGGCGGACATCCACTTTTCCAATGCACTAGTTTAATGTACTTGAAACAAATAAATTTTACAAAAACTTATAATATTCATTACAAAATTGGCATTATTTTTTTGTAAAAACGAAAGCCAAAACAATATATTGAAATTATATTTGAATACGTTCCTATCTTCAGGCTACAATATTATTTGATTGTCAGCAATTTTAGTTAGATGACTCGGCCACCGACTGCTACTGGGAGAGGGGGTACGCAAATCAAGTACAATTGTGGGTTCGTAAGGGATAACCAAAATTATACTTACTGTCATTTGTCAAAATACCTGCAAAATAAATGGGATAGGAGGGGCGCCACTCAGTTTTGGTGATGTTAAAACCGAGAAAATAAGGGTGAGTGGTTACGGAAACGTTGAATGATGATTCAATATAAGGAAAACTCACATATGTAGATAAACATGATAAATAATTATAATTTACTCCTAGATTGACATACAGATGACAAACAGGCATCGAACTTGCATTACAACATGGCACAAAAATATAGTTCAAAATAACTTTCAATAAAATTACGATACGGGAGATCTCCATTCAATAATACTTAAATAAATATTCTACTACAGAATAATCGTACAAACTTGTAAAGATTCTAACAGGTTCGGCAAGTGCATGGGCGGCGGTACATAAAATTTTAGATACTCAAGGGCACTAACCCACCATGAATAACTTCTCAAAATAATACTAAATATTACTAGTCTTGTCACACAAATTATAACAAGGTTCAGAGAGTCTCGTAGTATTCAATATAAGCGAAGTAAGATAGTCTTTTCCAACAATCACGTGGAGTGAAAATAGGGCAAAAATGTCTTTGCGGGGTACTTAACTGATTTGCCTCGACGTGGTGGGATGGACGCAGGCGGACGTCTCCAAAGACGTCGGAATGGTGTGGTGGTGATCTCCAGCAGCTTCTCAATGGCCCCCAAAATGGGTTTGAGGGGCGATGACTCGGTGCAGGCGACGGCAACAGCACCAAGTCCAAAATATCGGGCAATGAACGTGACCAAATATCCACCTAACTGGTGATATGACGGGATCGAAGCACTCGAAGTAATTTAACCGGTAAACGATAATCGATCCACGATCATAAATAAGAAATAATTCTGAGCCCGACACTGGAGACACTTTGACCGTCTTGATCGAGAGTCGACAACTCAATCCCCGCGCACAGCACAAAAACTCTTAAAATACGTAAAAATTAACAAAGAATAAATTTTTACAAGCTCGACACCTGCTGCCATCATTTCTACATTACCAACTACTAACTACCTCTAAAAATGTAATATAATATGAGTTAAAGCGGGAAAAGGAAAGGAAGGGAAGAAGACAAGTATTTTGAATTGTGACACTATCTTCAGTGCAAAACTATTGAATAGTACTGTAAGTACAAAGTGTACATTATATTATTTTTTCTTATGGTGGAGGACTGTAGAAAAAATCGTGTGTGTGTGTTTCGAGCGCAAATGGACATTGTCGATTTCGAGAGAATGCTCTTGGGCGATGAAAGCCAAATTGCGCCCGTTTTTGAGGGCAGATTCCAAAATAAAATAAAATAATTTATTTAATGTATGTAAAACCCGAGGTAAAACCGGTCGAATCTCAATGATGAATTTGCTATTTTCTTACGTGAAACGAAGTATAAAACTCAAAATAATACGTTTTTGTAATTTTTAATATTAAGGATTAAGCACTAAGGTAGAAAATATAGTTTGTATTAAGACATCTACTCTGTATTTAACTGAGAGCACGTACAATTTAACAAACTACCACTGAAATTTATTTGAAGTGCCTTCTTTATTTCGATAAAGATATGGTTCCGAAAAGGTCTTGATAAAATAAAGTTGCCACATATGGATATAAGGTATAATAACTGCTAAACCACAAATTCTCACCTATCCACATATCTTCTACAAGAGAATATGTGCCTAACAATAAATAATGACCAGCACGAATGATAAACTTCTCTTCAAATCGTTGAAGTGTCGTAAACGTATATCGGTCTTATTTATTAGTTCTCTCCGACGGTACCTCTCAAAGCCTTCTAATTTTTTTTAAATGCGTTAAATGACCCGTAGCTAATTTCCGAGCATTACCTGCCGAGAAGTGAGATGCACTTGCTATAAAAAGTGATTTTTATGGTGACTTTTGTGGCGCCTGTACGGTCTTTTGTCTTTTTACCGCCACAGCCCTCTCTGTGTGAAATCAGTCCCTGTTTACTAATGCAATTAAAAGTTTGTTTTCGAAGTATAAATTATCGAATTATTGTTTTTGTCTCGACGTTAATTGCGACTGATTTTAAAAATGAAAGGTGTAAAATTATTACGACGAATATATATTTTCTTTTATTGTGAACAAGACATGCAGTAATAATGAAAATATTCAAGTAAACATGAAAGTCTACTTTATAATGAATTTAACACTATTAATATACTTAGATTAGTTTTGTATTATTTGAAAACTGGAAAGAATTATCAAATTTTGAGTTGACGTCGGTCGGAATTAAACCCACAGCGTTCGAATCACAACCATTCACCTAACGACACCACATTCATATTGATGTAATAAATAATACCACTATTTTTCCAACAAATTAATAATACAAAATAAAAATAAAAAAGGCTTGCGATATAACAGCTCCAAAATATAGAGATATTACTTGTACAAAAATAGAGCAAATATTGGAAGAATTACTGTTGTTAATTAATAAGTTATAATGTTATAAAAATAAATATATCATCACGGCATATTACCCATGGCTGGGTGTGCCAATCTGCTTTGTACGCAGATATCGGTAATGATGATGACATATTTGTACCTTGCGGGCTTTATAAATAACAGTATTGGGGACATGACGGCACAGCATTAATAAATCATTTTAATTTCGATTTTTAATAAAATACCTCATATTACCTATACATTATTTTAGAATAATTACAAAGTACTTAACGCGAAAATTAATATGTAATATAAGTACATTTTTTAAAATAAAATCCTCGAGTTTTTGAATTATTTTTCTATTTCTCGGCTGAAACTTATACATTTTTTCCAAATGTTTTACAAAAAATCACTTACAATTCAATTTTAATTCAGAAATTATCAATTTATTTCAGAAAACGTCAAATGTACCTATAGTTCAGAATATTCAATTTAATTTCAGAAAGCCACAATAGATACTTACACAATGAGGCCCTTAGCGCAAAACTTAGCGTAGATGGCAGCAGATGGATATTCTCTCAAGTACGTATTACACTGTACAGACTTTTATACGAATACACAGATATTATTGTGTGTAATCATGACTTTTCATGGTTGTGGCGCATTATATAAACACAAAATATAGAATAATATACAATAGGTGCAATAAAACAAACGTTTTTTTACCAAATACGAAGTGTAAATTTATTATTTTTTGCATGTTCGGGTTATTTTTTATATTTACCGATAGTGTTTCCAAGACAAATTTTACAAATTACTGAACGGTAAGTGATGTGCTTCACTTACCGTTCAGGAGGCGAGACGGTAAATAAATAAATAAAAAATCAAAGCTTACTTCATAAATGACAAATAAATAATTTTAATATGTCAAAATAATTTTCAAATCTTATTTTTCTTTCAAATTCTGTGCGTCGATCGTGCAAAAAATAATATAAGCATCACGAACGTTAAGGAATTACTGATCTCAGACAAAATTGGGACCTTCGCATCGCTCAGTCCCCAAACATTGTCTTCGATCGGTAAACTGTCCTTACTGTTCTTAATACTTAATATACTATAATTTTAATTAATAGTTATGTTTGACGCTCGTTAAAGTAACTAGCCCACTAGCGAACCTATCGGGAGAAATATTGTGCTAAGGCTCTCATTGCAATTTGCACAAGCGCATGTAGCGGCAAAGCATAGAACTACTGGTTGCTTAGGTTACGACTTCCAAACAAAGAACTGCCACCTCTACAATCCAGCCATCATTTTAGTTGTATTATCGAACGATCTTCAATGGTATTAAACAAAAAAATGCCCCAGGCACCTCTTTTCGCTTCAAACTCATTTTTAAGAAAACAACGAATAATGAATTAGGTTACAACACGAATGACAGATGCAAACAGAATGGCAGATATAGGGTGCGGTCCGAATCACGCTTTGAGTACCGACAGCGCGCTAATAGCTGGTCCGAATCATGCTTACAACGCTCAAAGTTTGCGCTGTGAGGTGTATGACGTCAGAGGTGACGTCATCATCTCATGCTAACAGTGCTCACGCCCAAGAGGATAGGCAGTATAAGCGCTGTACTTACGTTTGATGTTGTTTACGCCAGTGCTTGCTGAAATAATGAAATTATGTGTTAAGATGAAGTTGTTAACGCGGTAAAGGTTTTTTTAGAGGAAACTCATGAATTGATCGAGGTTAAACTCATAAATGACAAGCAAGAAATAAGAGCGATTACGAACGGTCCGAATCGTTAACGCCTTCACAGTCGTCAGCGCGCTTATTCAATTCGGACCAGCTGTGAGCAGTCTGAGCACTGTAAGCTATGATAGCATGATTCGGACCGCACCCATAGTACTATAGAGAGGGATGCAAGACAACGAGAGGGGGTTTGTTTGGATGCAATCTTCTATTTCTCTCTTGCGTGTGACGTCAATTATGTAAAGCTGGATTTATGCAGTCTACTTTTTATTTTATTTTTTCTTTTTCTTTTCGCTTTTAGTTTTACTTCAAGTTTAGTACTTTATGCAGCTACTTTAAAGCCTTCAATACACATGCGCAGAAGTGATTTTTCTGACATATAGTTGTAAATATAAATAGATAATAATATATCCTGTTAAAATGGCCAGGAATGTATTAATTTGTGCATACAAAAATAATATTACATAGTAAGTAAATATACTAACCAGTTTCATTTAATACAGACGCTATATACTTTTCCATGCATTCTTTTTGGCCATTTTATCCTTGAATAAAATATCTGTTTTACCATATAAAGTGGGTATATTTTTGAATTAAATCTAATAATAAACAATCTTGTTCTTTACTCATTTTTCGTTTGCATAACCTAAAACCTACACAAAAACGAAAACACAACACGCTGACGTTCGTGATTTTCTTTTACTTTAACGGTCTTAAGTTGAAAGTTGGCCAACTTAGTTAAGTAAAATTAAAAGTGTGCACATTAAGCAGTACATAGGTATATATTTACACACATTTAAGTTTTATAAAGTAAAAGAAAAAGTAAAATAAAAAGTAGGCTGGATAAATCCACCTTAAGTGTATATTACAAAATTATAAACAATTTAAAAAATATATAGTTTTATTGAACGTTATCTACCATAATTCAGGTAATTAATAGTTATTCAAACAGGTACATATAACGCCAAAATGGCCTTGATTTACACTAGTGATGACGACAATTTGTGTACAGTTCCTGAGTAGTACTCGTTGTAATTGCTAAGTTCCACCTGTCTTAGAATCTTGACAAGTTTGTTTATATTTAAACTGAACGAAACAAATAGTTTCCTACAATACTTTTAAAAGAAGATCTATAGTTTGTAGTTGATTGTTACCTATACAAAACAACTATGTATTTATAGTTTTTCTTTTTTTTTAGCAAGTTTTAAAATATAGATTTCGTTAGCCATAGCGTTAACGATTATGTTACTAACATCCGTGAAATTTGAATTACTGTTTTTTTATTATTATTATTTTCATCACTTTACGAATGTTTGCTTTTTGTTCTTGGTTGAGGTTTGCTGGGGTTTGCCTTTTCTTTCTTTTGGATATTGGAAATAAAAAGCACTTGATCGTTGATGTGAACGATATTAAAGAGATCTTTCTTACGGTGATGAAATGTTCTCGTACGTAGACGGTGAATCAAGTGTCGCGAAGTCTGGTTCTTAGAAAAATGTCACTTTACTCGTTTCGCTCAAGAATTACGCCACACATGTCTACGATGCGTCAGTACGTTAACCTGGAGTGTCATTTTATTAAAATGTTGGTGCTTATGCGCTGACACAGACACAACAAAATGCAGTAGATGCTTAACAGTGATGCACGGATTTTTAAAGCCAACAATACTACAAAAGTACATCACGGAGTAAAAGTTGTCAAGATAATACCAAACACAAATCTGTGTGCATGAACAACCAATTTTATTTAGGAAATCAACAGCAAACTTACAATGTTCATGCTACCGAGAGTACGTTTCTACAAAATTTGGCTGTCTATACTTTGTTGATAATAAATGTCTCTAATGCTCTAATGCGGGAAGGGGGAGGGGGGGGGGGTGGCTTCGCAATCAGTCAGAATAAATAAAACACCTTTTATTAATTAATAAATTATAATTTATTTTTCTATATTTTTAAGTTAACGTAAATAGGGATACCAGGTATAATTTAAAAAAATATTTAAAACACAATAACTCTTGTACCAATCGAAAGAGAAAAAAATAAGTACTTTTTAAAGTAAAAATCAAATATGGGTTCTATTTAAAATTATCTTAGTCGGCATACGGTGGCCGAGCGGATGAGCGCACATCTCTTAGCCCGCTGTGACGTCACTCGAACCATTGTAGCTACTAGAAAAATTACAGCTGACTCGTCCACCATTTTGGAGCCACTTAAATCATGTAATATCAATGTTACAGTATTATTAATCATAGAAATTATCCAAAATAATGGGTTGTTCTGTTCCAAACTGTGCAAATCATTTGAAAAATGGTTATAATTTTTACAAGTACTCGTACGTATGCAATTCATATATTTTTCTCTAACCTCAAAGATCTTAACGAACCGTATTTTTTCTTGTTTTATTATTTTAAATAAGTAAAAATGGCAAATATGGACGGTATATTTAATTATGAAAAATTGTTAGTACATAAACTTATAAGAAATGCATTTTTATTTCATAATTTACTGCATTGATTTTGGCACCAATATGGCGGACGAATTTGTGAGTTGTGAAAAATAAATAAAACTACTTTTATTTATCACACTCAGATGTTATAAGCTGGCTAATTATACATCTTAACCCTTGCCTGACCAAAATCGGGTCCCAACTGGCCCAATTTCCAGTTTTTTGTTAATAACTCTCATAATAGAATTATTACAATTCCTCTTAAGAATTCTCCTAAAATATACTTATTAATATTTTGTTATATATATGTATAATTTTCGTTTATAGAGTTATTTAACTTTTTTACCTTCCGTCACCTTTAGGTAAGGCAGGTATTGTCTTTGGTCAAAAAATTCGATGATGAGTTTTTAATCAATAAGCACGTTTTAGGGTCCCTAGAATACGAATTTACTATTTTTACGATGATGTCTGTATGTGTGTGTGTGTGTGTGGATGTGTGTGTGTGTGTGTGTAACAAAATTTTCGTCTGCGATAACTTTAATACTACAGTTACAAAAATTATAATTTTTTCGTATACTTCTTCGTTACATCCATATGAAGAGCTGATTAGATTTTGGTTACAATTGGTCAACCGGAAGTACCATCATTTGAAGATTTTAATAGTTTTTCTTGAAAAAACTATGTTAAATATATTTTTTTCACATTTGATGTTTTTATAAATATTAAAGAATATTTTATTCTCTATACGATTTGACTGCATTTTATACTTAATATTAAATGGATATAGAGTTAAAAAATTATAAAGAAATTAAATTTCATAAAGTAGCCATAGCTATGGAAACAACTACTATATTAAGAAAATTCTGATTGAAAGATGTCAGTGTCAAGTGAAATTGACATAGTGTGTTTGTCTTATAATTTACTGGAAATATAGGATCTTTTGCTTTCTGTATGGAATTTGTATAAAATACATACAACTGCTTTAAGGTAATAATGTACAAGAAATAAAAATAATAATAATAATAATAATAATAATAAATCTTTTATTTCTGCAGATACATTACACTGTATATAGAAAACGTCACAAAATAATAATTGTCTGTATGAAATTTGCATAAAATACATGCAACTGCCGGAAGGTAACGTACAAGAAATAGAATATTTAATTTAGCAAGGAACTTTCCGTATGAAATTTGTACAAAATACATAGAACTGACGGAAGGTAATGTGCTGGCCACATCAGATTTTTTTTATTTACGATGATCAGATTTTGGTATTCGATATTATTATATAATAACCATAGTAAAATAAAGAAATAATTTGTTTATATTGGTCAAGTATGGAGAGTAAATTTGGAATATATTGTTTACTTATATTGCATTATATTTAAGATAATATTTATTTAGATTAAAAATAATTATATGCTTTATTCTATAATAATGTATGTTTTCTTTAAATATTAATTATTATATAAAATTATTAAACAAATACAAATTTGCATAATTATTAATAAAGAAAGTTTTTTAAATATAATAAAAGTAAAACATTAATAAATATTGTCATATTAATAACAAAATAATTGCGGCTCGGTGAGTCCGGATAGAAAGGGTAAGCGGCGATAGCTGTAAGCCCTATACATAGAAAATATTTTCTTATTTTATGACATGACAATGGTTTAATAATTTAATACATGCTAATTCCTATACACATATATTTCTTTACGATTTGGTTGTAGTATAATGTTGCGGGCAAAGTGAGATAAACAGTAAAAGACATGATATATTTATTTATAATTTCATGTTTCATGCACTGGCAATGACTCCAATGAGGAAATAAAAATCCTATTATTATTAACTTGTTTGTTTGTAAAACAATTGCAAACTTGGCACCCATCTCAAAAGATTTTTAAATAACTTTCTTTGAGATAAAAAAGAGGAAATAAATATATTTTCACGAAATTAAATTCATGAAATATCGCAAAAAATTCGCTTTTTGAGCGAAAGCAATTTCATTTAAGGTGACACCAGATGTCTCTTCAATTATTAGAAATGTTTAACTGCAAATGTTACAAAAAGAAAAAAAATCGGGTCATCGACACAGCACACAAAACTCATCTCTGTTGAAGTACTTACTTTTTTTTTTACTTTGAATAAAAAGAAATAGTAATTATGACAAATTTGTAAATAATTACATTTCAACACATTTGTTTTTAACATCAACAGTTGGTTTACTACAAAGTTTAGATGTAAAAAGGTAATGCAGAATAGAACCATAAAGAATCAATCATTAACCAATTTTCTCATAAAATCAGGTTAGCTTTTATCAACAAGTGCAATCGATTGTAAATTTCCATAATAAATACCTCCTTTATAGTCCATTATTTTTACATAATGACATTTTTTATTAAATTTTTGATTGATACCTATTTCTAATAAGGTATTCCATCATTCAATTCATGGAAGAAATGGTAATGGTTTCTCTACCTATTTGAATAAGAAAGATAGCACCAGTGATCCACTTATTTTGAACATTTATATATGTCGTAGACACGTAGACAGATTGTCTAACATTTCTTAACTTACTGATGTACTAGTGTCGACGTCTAGGCGGTTTATAAAACGACGATCAGCCTATTTAGGTTATATATTTGTCTAAATATAACAACAAAAAGCTAACCGATTCGGACTGAGTTTTGTGCAATAGGTTAAGTTATTGTTATATTTAGAGAAATGTACAAGCCGTAAGCTGTTAGTCGTGTAGACGGGTATTATAATCTGACTACGACAAAAACATAATTGAATATTTCTGTCAAACTTGCGATTTTCAGTTTTTTCTTTAAGTCTAGCTTCAAATTTACGTATCAGCGATGCAACTGAGCTTAAATGAACAAAAGTTATTTTATTATAACAAGTAACTGTTTAGCCTTCCTCTGCACTTTTTTTTTAAACAAATTCAATTTTGTCATATTAAAATATATATAATTTAAACCATGAAAGCCCGGTTATTCCAAGTTCAGATAAAGTAACAGTTTACTATCTATTAGATAATTTTATTGTACCGTCTTAACCAGAGAATAAGATTTTTGGGTTGCTCCACGATTTTTTATTCTCCGGATAGCTAACAAAAAGATTAAAATAGAGTTAGTTTTGAAAAGCTGGCAACTTGGCTGTCACAATTTTAATAGAAGTTTGGTTATTTTTTCGCTTTTCTGTTTTGGTGCAGTTGTAGTTTGAACGTTTAGAAAAGGTGTCAATACAAATAGTGAAAATAATAGAAAGAGAGAAAAAACAGTTAATTAATCCAATTCTTCATCATCACAGTTGTACTGATTCACTATAATAATAATTAATAATAATAAGAAACAGGTTCTATCATCAAAACAACACAAACGTTAATATCAATTGAAGATGCTGTGGGTTCTCGGTGAAACATGATGATTAAGGAAAAAGTTACATACTGACTTACTAGAATTCTTGTAAGTCTTCTGATGATGGCAGGAATGCCGAAATTGTAATAAAGAATCTTTAAAATTTTGTGAAACCTACTAAATGTATACATTTTTCCTTAAACACAAACGTTCCCTGTTTTTCTTCACTTCGTGTTTTCATTCGCGTCCACTCGGTACGATATTCTTTGGATAAAACTCTAAAGGCTCGGTTGCTCCAAGTTCAGATAAAGTAACAGTTTACTATCTATTAGATAAATTTATTCTACCGTCTTAACCAGAGAATAAGAATTTTGAGTTGCTCGATGATTTTTTATTCTCCGGATAGCTAATTGGCAGATAGTTAACAGAAAGATTAAATTGTGTTAGGGTAGAGTTAATTTTAAAAAGTTGGCAACTTGGCTGTCACAATTTTAATAGAAGTTTGGTTATTTTTTCGCTTATCTATGTTTTGGTGCAGTTGTAGTTTGAACGTTTAGAAGAGGTATCAATATAATTTGCAAAATGAGTGAAAATAATAGAAAATGAGAAAAGCAGTTCATTTTACCACCACGCAAATAATCTAATCAAATTAGACGACAAATAAAAAAATATAATAAAAGTATAACTGAGTCTTGCAAAGAAAAGGACAACATCTGGAATCAATTATAAAATTATTTAAATTTTAATTGTGGCTAGTATCCACGAAATAAAAAAGAAACACGTGCCTATTTATCTGCATGCGACTGATTTATGAATAAAAATCATAAAGCTATTAGCAATTATTGGCTTATCGGAGATACAACGTGATTCATGAAAACAAATGTAGATAAATAAATGTTTTATGTCAAATTATGTTTCCTTTAAACTTAACAGATAAAAACAATAATTGGTCTTCAATTTTATCTAACAAATAGAGAACTGTAATCTTTGACAATCGAAATCTCATAAAAAAATTCTAAGTCATCCCATTTTTTAAAAATTATCACCAGTTTCTCGTACCGCACACTGCTCGAAAATTAATATTATCAAAAATTCAATTCAATTCACCATCACTGTTGTACTGATTCATTATAATAATAATTAATAATATGAAACAGGTTATATCATCAAAACAACACAAACGTTCCATATTTCTCTTCACTCCATGATTCATTCGTGTCCACTCGGTATGATATTCTTTGGATAAAACTCTTAACTGGTAGTTTGACTGTCTGTTAGCTATCTAGCCGTTAACGAAAATTTATTTTACTGGTAGCTTTTAACAGCAAGTGGAATAACGCAAACTGAAGTTATCAATAAATTAAATTTTAACCGAATGTTTAACTATAGATGGAACAACCGGCCCGTAAAAAAGTATCGAGTAAAATTTTATAAGGTTCTCGTATGGGACGAGAACCTTTACCTAACGCACAAAAGCATACGGCTCATATTTGTTTACGGCTACCTGGGTTTCGTAAACGAACTCGTATACACCTCTCGTGTGTGTTTCAAGTTATAATTGCTCATAAATATAAGTAGATATTAGAAAAATATTCTATATTATTCTTCACGTAAGAAAGGTATTGCGCAATAAAAAGCGTATGCTTCTTGACTTCTTGACGATGTACATAATTGTCACAGGTTATAGAATCTGTTTATAAGGCACAATGTCGTAACTCTATTCAGGAAATCATATGGAATTGTTAACATAATTCATATTAATTGGCAGACACAGTAAAATTTTTGAAAGACGTCCGATCAAAATCATCTACGAATTGTATGAATTATTAAGATTTTGTTTTGTCAAATTCAGTAGTGTCGTTCATTTAGTTTTTATGAGGGTACTTAAGATACTATTGTTATTTTATTATTATAAAAATATGTGTTACAGTAAAAGCATTCAAAATTCAAAACTAAGTCAACTGGTAAGTTTATTAGCAAATGTAAAACCAAATATGTGAAAAATAAGATAGTGACACAGTGTCAGTGTCAATGACGGTGATAGAAAATAACGTTATCCATACGGCTATGAATCAAGTTAATATATCTGAATTAATAAATAAACTTACGTTACAGCGAAAGTATTTTCAACAACGAGCGTCGTTTTAAAATGGAATGTCCTAACAACATGAATTTTTAAAAGAAGAACGTGTTATATCCATCCTTATCGCACACGCTTCTTGTGAGAGAGATAAATATATGGCAGTTTATTAATTCGTTCATGATACAGATGACCTTGATCGGACATCTTTCAAAAATTTTACTGTATTGTACCATTTTTTGTATCTCGCGTTTTTACGTGGTTCATTATTCATCAATAATCCAAAAAGGACTATCGAAAAGGGCTAGTATAACGGTCCTGTCCGCATGTGCGTATTTTGATGCAGAAAAAGATGTTCAGTGTGGAGTCTTATGGAATACCGGGTTGCTATGTTTACCTTCTGTTAGTCTACAAGATAGAAAGAGCAAAATAGATGCACAAAAAGGGATTAAATATTATGGGTACTTTATTGAATGTATTTATGACTATTGTATTTTCAGTTACAGTTAAATTATATTTAATAATATTTCCCATAGAATGGCAGAACAAAATCACCCTTGTAAATACGACCGCAAATAAAAACTGATTGCATAATATTCAATTTTGCTATTTATATTGCTTTTAATCCTATTTATCAGAAGATTTTCTGTTATTAAACACCTCGTTAAAAACAAATGTACTTACCAAAACTACATGGAGCTGCAGCAGTTCCTTAATACGTATTGTCTAATTATGCATTAGAGAATTGCATAATATAATAAAGAAATAGTAATCAGCTTTGCTATTTACTTAGTAAGTAGAACGGCAATCCACTAGTACATTGATTTGATTTGAATTCTTTTTGTCATAAATTGTGACAAATTTCGGATGATGCCCTCGTGTAAATAAGAGACCCCTATAATATTTTAATTGTACAGTGTTAACTAATTTTGGTATAGCAATGCAAATTTATGAATGTTTCAATATTACATTACATTGCAAAATTGGCATTATGGTACAGAAAACGTCCAAAAGAATAACATTAACTATCTCCGCCACACTTAACATACAGTGTGACACATTGTATAATAATAATAATAATAATAATAATAATAATAATAATAATAATAATAATAATAATAATAATAATAATAATAATAATAATAATAATAATAATAATAATAATAATAATAATAATAGTCGGTGTCGGCACAGATTATAGAGCGAATTGAGCTATGGTGTATTTCAAGATATTTGCAAATCTACCTGCCTTTGTAATGACGCGGTACACTGCAAAACTGCATGATATTTATGTTCCTATGCGTCATGGGAGGATTAGCAAAATTTGAGAAAACGATGTTGCTATACCATCTCAAAATCCAGCTAATTCGTATACCTGCTTTTATTTATAATTTGTGTAAATTTGGTGTATGTCACATTCTTTGTTCTATTTTTCTTAAAATTCAAGTGACATTAAATTCCACACAAATATTTCATTTGCTGGATTTTAAATATTTTGTTACAACCCTGTCATGTTACCCATCAAGCCCATTTAAGAAGCCACCCGCTGCGTAAGTCGAAGAAAGTGCGTTTGCAAATATCTTGAAACAAACTATACCTATAAACGAAAATTACGCAATGCCATTCTGACGTGACGAAAACTATACTCCTATGAACAACCCCCTTCCCCGGCTGTGAATAAAGTGAAAGAAAGCATAGCTACCACTACAACTTTTTGAAAATCGAAGGGAAAGGTAGTAGCAGATCAGTTCAGTTGGAACTTTTTGAACATAACATATTATTTAAGAAAATAACACTTGCATAGGATAATTAACTAGTAATCTGATACTTAATTAACTCTATGAAGTTATGATTTATTTATTTATTTATTTAAATACAAACCAAACAGGCCGTAACCCAATAAAAGAGAAAGAGAAGAACAAAATTAAGACCATAATATCCGTTTAATTTGACTAAACTTTAAATGGAAAATATCAATAGTAGAAAATTTGGTTTCATATAACAAACACATTCGATAAATGGGAGAGGAAAGGAGAAGATTAGTGCGGGCAAAAGGAAGATAAAAAGTATGACGTGATCTGGTGATAGTAGAAGGAGTATGGAAATTAAGAAAAGAAAGAGAATGGGAATCGCTGACAGTGCCATAAGCTTACACAAATGCAGGATCAAGCAAGCATCTCTACGTTCTGATAAGCTGTTGATATTTAGCATTTTTAGCAGTTTGCTGTAATTCATTGTTCTATCAGGGTATCTATTATATAATTTAAAATAAAGAAATCTGAGAAACTTCTTTTGCACCGATTCTAACATATCCTGTTGAGCCTCATAAATAGGATTCCAAATAATATGGCAATATTCCAGTTTCGACCTGACTGAGGTGCTAAAATAGCTTACACATTAGTAAAATTTCTAGTATTTCTAATTATGAAGCCCAATATTCTGATAGAAGCATTATGGACCACTCTGACATGAAGTGCAAAAGAAAGGTCCGCTTCAAATTTTATACCAAGCTCCTTTATTGAGTTGACTCGAGGTAAGGAAATGTTCTCAATTGTATAGTTATTATTTATTTTTTTATTATTTATAATAAAAAAATTGTATAGTTATATATTAACGGAGAAAATCTTCTTGTGTAAGAAATGACGCAGCATTTATTTAAATTTAATGTATTTATGAGGCACCATTGATTTATATTATTTAAATCATATTGTAATCTTTGGCTGTCACTAACGGAAGATATATTCAAAAAATTTGAGGTCATCAGCGAACAGTAGTTTTTCAGAATGAATTACTTCAGTGATATCATTGATGAAAAGAAGAAACTGAAGAGGGCCTAGATTAGAGCCCTGAGGCACTCCAGAAGACGCGATGATTTTAATTGAGTTGGAACCGTCATAATGAACAAACAGTTCACGTTGATATAAATAACTGGTTATCAAGGAAATAAGAGGAGAAGAAAAAGAGAATAACTGTAGCTTGCTGATCAAGATACAGTGATCAACCCTATCGAAAGCTTTGGCAAAGTATGTATAAATACAGTCCATTTGACCTCGAGCATCAAGTATAGTAGAAATCGTGTGCGTAAAGTACATCAAGTTGGTGACGGTTGATCTTTTAGTCATAAATCCATGCTGAAAGGGAAAGATCTTATTTTTGACAGTAATGTAGATGTTGATATAAATTATTTTCTCAAAATTTTTACTAAACACAGACAGCTTAGCTATGGGACGATAATTCTCAATATTGGAAGCAGATCCAGATTTGAGTATTGGAGTAATACGTGTCTGTTTCCAGACATCAGGGAAGGTGGAAGTCTTGATGCAGAGGTTAAAAATGTGATACAAACCGATCGACAGGGGATGAGCACAGTCCTTCACCAGCAAGCTAGGAACTTGATCGGGACCACATGAGAGTGACGATGACGATTCGAGTGTTTTGATAGAATTATGAATATCAGAAATAGTTACATGAGACAAAGATACCTGATCATGACTGAATGTTAGGAAAGTTTTGGGAGGGAGAATTTGATGAGAGGGAGTAAACTGAATGAAAATAGGTAGCGAATGTGTTGGAAATATCATTAGGAGTGCTTAAAATAGAATTATTAAAAAATTACAGTTTATGAAGTTACAAAATTTTCTAGGTTCACATCTAATTGAGTTCTCACAAGAAGATACGTAATTAGTATAATATTGTTTAATTAAACTTTTCAATTCAAATCTTAGAGTACAAAATTGATCAGCATAATAGATATTATTTGGATATTTAAAGGAAAGTTTTCTAAATTTGTGTTTAAGTTTAATCTTATTTATTATATTCTTATTGATCCATGGTGGGTATCGATTACGAGAACTCAATTTCAGCGGAACACATATATCAAAAAATTCATACACTTTATTATAGAAATATTCGCAAGCAACATGAACATTTTTGTAAATGTAAATATGAAACTATTTAATATTATAAACAAAATATCACAGTGCTTTTTAAAAATAATATATGCAATATATAATACTAACACCTGACATTTTTTTTATAACATGATGATAGGTATATTAATATGTAAAGCGCACAATTTTTAATGTACTAATACTAATATGCAAATATGATAAATACCGGAATAAATTACAGTTGCATATGTTCAAATTTACAAACAATTATATTAATATTTACTACCCACATTTAATGCATCATTACATCAATAATGTAATCGTATTTGTCACACAACTACAATATATTAATAATCATAAAAGCTTTCAAATTGTTCGTAAATTCACTTATTGCAAATCGTGCTACCTGTCACACAATACACTTGAAAATATTAAGCTTTAAAAGTCACTATCTTTATCCATATAATCCTGGACAAATCCTGACTTTTCTGAAACAGGTAGCGTCTTCACTGGAAAGCGCAATAAAACTCACTTCAAAGGCGACAAAAACCTTTGTAGCTCGTCCTAACATAACCGTGCCTAACAATGTGACTATCACAGGTACAGAGACTTGATTCTATTTTAAGATTAATTAAAACTATTAAAAGCAACTGTAACTGTCACATCCATATTTTACAGAGAAATACAAGTTTAATTATAAATTTCCTTTTAAAGACCGAATGAAAGAGGTCGTTTCAGATGATTGTCTTTTTAAATTAATGACTATAGAAGAATTTTCACAATTATAAAATTTTGCAATATTTTACTCATACAAAGTGACGTTTTATTAGATTTCTATCTGTAATTAGATTTTATATGTGGGAATTCTTTTATGGGCATACGATAACAAAAATGATAAATGATTTTAATTTTTAGAACTGTTACCCTGAAAAATCCTCGGAAAAATCACAAATATACTCATTTTTAATTATGGAGATTTTAATATTAATACTTATACAAATATACATTAAGCATTTAACATGGGAAAGTAGTTTTTCCTTATGTGTTGCTTCCCAAATTATTTTACTGCTAAATGCCTATGTACGTAGAAAAATTTGAATATGACGTTACTGACATTGAAAAAATAAAAATATGTCAAACAGCCATATGAAATACTGTGTGATTCATCGGTCTGTGTTTTTTTTTAGTAACTCGATTATTTAAATATGTATTATCGAGTGTATTATAGAAAAAAGTTTTAAACAAAGTTTATTTTAAGTTAAAATATATATAAATCTACAGTTTAGGTTTTTTACAGGTGTTCCATTTTTACGCAATGGTATGTAACTTTATATTTTCAAATGTAACACCCTATATATTTATTTAAATTTGAAAAGTACATGAAATTTGCTATTATCCAATAGTACAAAAACAATGGCGATTGATTTAAATATTATATTTTTATTAAATACAGAAGGCTTTGTATTTCATTATTTTTACATTACATAACCCATGTAGAAAAACCTACATTGCGGATTAGATAAACATTTTAACTTAAAACAAACTTCGTTTCATACTTTGTTCCATAATATTTAAAATAATCGAGTTCAAATAATTATTATTACGAAACATACTATTTAAGAGAAATATCTTCATCGAGTTTTGAGCCCAAAATTATTGTAATTGCTAGAAGCAATAGGGGCGTAATTCATATATTTGTCAAAGTTTGTCATTTTGACTGAATGCCAAGTTGCAATGACATAGTTTACAAATATACATTTAGTATTTATTCATAGTAAATATGCAAATAAATTAATTATATTTTTACACTGAATATAATAACAAAATGCATTGCATAATTCATTACATTAGTGACATTTAATGCACGCTTCTTTGGATTTCAACAATGTATAAAATACAATGTGCATTACAGTTACAGCCACATTAAATTCTTGGTACCCTATTTCTATATTGTAACAAAATAATTATTGATAATTTTAAATTCAAATTTCATGCTAAATACATACATTGAAGGCCAAAATAACATACCGACTTTATTCGTATAAAGCCAAGGTATGTCATTTTGTCTATGTAATATCTGTCATTACATCCCACTAGCAACAATTTGGAAAAAAATTAGTGAACTGGTATAGACAAAGTATAAGTGTAATTCACTCGGTAATCCATGATAGACAACAAAGTATTATTCATTTACATTGAATATAACAACAATTATATTTGCATATTATTGATGAATAGAAATAAATAATAATCTTTTATTTTATTTAAGTTTATTTCTTCTTATTATTCTCCTAAGCACTTTCAATTTTAATTAGGTCGGTACATTTAATATAGTGTCCTCGATATTTTCTTTATTTTATATTTTGCTTTTCCACTCTAAAATAATCCATGTTTAGTAAGCATTAAAATTTGTGTGATTAAAACCATAATTAGAATAAACATAGCCATATTTTATTATTATACTTATACCGGTGAGAAGGTGTTCGTTTTTCGACCTTCACCAACGTAATCTCGGTTGTCTTAAGAGTTAAAAAAAATTGTCATATTACGGAAAAGTTATCCCATTAGTAGACCATTTGAAAGATTTAAGCTACATTCACAGCTACTTTTTTAATGCGTAATGATAATGCATAAGACATAACTTTAATACATAGTGCTAAAGCGTAAGGTTAAGAAAAACATAGCATTTTCTGCAACAAAATTTAAATTACCTGTCAAAATTGAAGTTTATCATAGCAGGAAAGTATTGCTGAAGCGTATATCCTTGTTTAAATTTATTTGAGCATATGGTATTACAAATGTAACACTAGATGCAGCTATTTGATTACTTCGAAATTGAAGATTTTAAGATTTTTCACAAATTTATTTTGACAGCTGTCTTAAATTTACTTAATGCATAATGCGTAATGCACAAAAGTTTGGTGATTGTAAACATTTGTTGCTATGCATTGCGTTTATGCATTACGCGTTAAAATTAAAACTAGCTGTGAATGGTCCTGTGCGCTGCCATATAACAAACTTCATCACGCATTATCTATTAGCATTCTGTATTAACGTTACGCATTAAAAAAGTAACTGTGAATGAAGCTTTATTTGTTTGTCTCGAAAACTTCATAGGTTACTAAATAAATACAAAAATTTAAATTATGCTGATTTTAATTTTTTCAAATACATAACTTCCAATTAATAAATAATCTGAAATTTTGGTTTACAATTTTTTTTTCGAAAATTACTCGAATTTTTATCACTGTTCGAATTCGAATTAGAAGGTTGGACGTAGTGGAAAATTACATTAAAGAAGAGAGATTTAAAAAAAATCTAACAATGTAGATACCTATAATATAGCTATCAACATATTTTCATTTCATTCAAACAGTAAAAATCCAACAATTATTACCGAGATCGAAAAACGGGCGGACTGTATACGAGCAGCTACTTTACTGTCTTATAATAAAAAACAAAATAATAAAATGGACAAGACAAGTACAATGGACCCATAAACTATAATCGAAATACAACAAATTTATATAAAAATCTTAAAATACTACTACTGAAGTAAAGCTACATAAATATATATATATATATATATATATATATATATATATATATATATATATATATATATATATATATATATATATATATATATCATCACGGCATATTACCCATTACTGGGTGTGACAATCTGCTTTGTACACAGATATCGGTAATGATGAAATATTTGCACCGTACGGGGGCTTACCAGGCGTCACCTCATAATAGCTACATAATTTTGAAAAATACATTCTTCAATATAAAGTCATAACGAAGTAAACATTTTATGCCGGACGAGTGTCAACTCGATTCAATTGGCCAGAAATATGAAAACTTTGAATCCCGCGTATAATTTCATAGCGCCCCGCCCATTGGCAGGTCTGTGTTTACTTCACTAGCGCGACTGTCATCTCAAACTTTACTCAAATATCAAGTTAATACCATAATTTAAAAAAATATATATTTTCGTTTGTATAAAGGTTAATTAATATTAATAATTAAGTAACATTTTGTAAAATATAATTTCTATATTAAAAAATATATATCTGCTCTCATGAAAGAATACTGTTTCAGTGCCACTGAACAAACACCGGTGACCCAAAACTTCAAATTATATCTTGCTTAAGATAGTTGCTACTCAAATACAATTATTAACATTGACTTTTAGATAAAACTTAAAATATAAGTTTTGAAACTATTAATTGACACGTATGTAAGTTTTTAAATCACTGCACCACCTATAACCAGAGATATCTGAGAAAATGAAACGAGACAGTTTGTAAAAATATAACATTTATTCTTACGGGAAAAAGGTACATCCGTTAATTTATATTTAGTTTTTGTAATAGAAATAATATTTAAAAAAGTGTGTTGATTTTTTTGGGAATTAATCAATTATTGATTACAATTATAGATTTTTTTAAATATACTGTTGCAGTACTAATTACGATAAAAAGATTTAAGAATAAATAGGCATAGTACAAATGGGCGCGCAACAGCGGGATATTAAAAAATATTTCATTAAAATTTATTTTATTATTACTATCTTATCTTTAGGTTTTTTTTATGATTATTATGCATATTATTAATTTTCATAGTACAAAAACAACAGCCAGAAATGTAATATGACATGCGAGGTCGCCAGTTGGTCGCTGCGCGAAGCATGCGCAGTACGTATATAACAACCTCGACGAAGTCAAAAGGAATATTTTAACTAACATAGGGCCCTATTCTGTAACTCGATGGTTTATTTTTAACCACTGGTTAAAATTTTTATCCAATAGATATTGATTTAACAACTAAAAATCCCTCTTTTTGTTATATGTCAACATACTTGACTGGTTAAAAAATTTAACAAATGGTTAAATTTTTTAACCAATCAAGTATGTTGACATATAACAAAAAAGGGATTTTTAGTTGTCAAATTAATATCTATTGGATAATTGTTTTAAATAATGGTTAAAAATTTTATCCAATAGATATTGTTTTGACAACTAAAAATCCATTTTTTTTGTTATATATCAACATACTTCATTGGTTATTTTTGTTTTAACCAGTTAAAATTAACCACTGACACATTCTAATGAGTCACCAAATAATTTGTTTCGGTACTAATACTCTACATTTTTCAACATTCACGTATGCAATGTTCTCTCAATATAAGTATATTAAGTATCAATTCATTTGGAGACACCAAAGTACAGAACAAGTGAGTTGCAATTCTCCGCATCATAGGAAGCCATGAAAGTGCAAATGTCTTTTTGATTCACGGATGGGTGCCACTGAATTCTTAATTAAATTAACACGATCCAACACACGTTTTGGATTTCCACAGAGATCCTAATGATAAAATCAGAGTGAGACTGAACTTCAAAGGTTATACAAGCAAGCAACAATTACAAAGGAACGGAGAGTTTGTAAGTAAATTACTAATCACACAAGTTCCGGGCTGAAGAAACAACTCCCCTGAATTACGCAGACTACTAGATGCGGATACTTCCCAACCATATTACAACTTGCAAGAGTTTCAAGTCTAACACTTGCACGGTTTTCAAGTTTCATCTAAATTTACTTCAACTTATAAAACTGGTTCAAAACATCAAAAATAAGATAAAGAATCGCTTAGCAAACGCGAACCTGTGGTATCAAATTTTACACTTAGTATTAGGTTTGCAAACTCATAACTTGTACGATGTGTACAAGTCGATGTGACTTGCGTATCTAAATTTACAATTTATGTTCACAAATTTAGCTGGTTTTACACTCATAAAGTTCAAGCAGATTTTGAAAATATATGTATTTATAAATAAATAAATATATCATCATGGCATATTACCTATTGCTGGGTGTGCCAATCTGCATTATATGCAGATATCTGTAATGATGATGACTTATTTGTACTGTGCGGGCGTTACCAGACGTCACCTCACGGGCACTCACACTGGCGTGAAGAGTGCACCACAGGGGTCAATTTTAATGCTATTTCAAATTCGAAATATTTGGCGTCGGTCGGGATTTACTTGTTTCAATGAGGATTTCAACAATTATACGATAGAATAAAATAATGATATATTTAGGAAATAGTGTGACATCAAACCCCAAATGACAGAGATATGTATAGCTTATTTTTTAACTGAAAGAATAAGCATAAAACGATTAAACTCCATTAGACTATGTAACTACCGAGGTAACTACAAACAAATTTCTTGTAGCACTCTTGGCTCTAATTGCTATAGTCTTTAAATTTGTACAAAGATACAGAGTTGGATTCTATGAAATTTATTCCCATGCCACCGTAATTATTCAGCTATAGCTATATACGAATAAATATACTTATTATTTTCATACAAGTATGTTACCTACATCATTAAACTTATAAATGCTTTACTCTCGGATTTGCCATTAAAATGAAATACAACTAATGTAACACGAGGGGGGTGCCGATCTCTGGAGAGGATGATGATACTAATACTTCTTACTCCCCGCGATGACACACTAACTGACTGACTGCTGTTAAAGGACTTCGTGAGAAGGAAGAACACACACACTTTAACTTTACACTGATGAACACTTACATTATGATTTACGGACATGGACACTACTTGGTTTTTAATAACTAAATTACTTTATTTACATTTAAACTAATACAACTATAACTAACAGAACACAACTAATAAGTTACATTCTGTAACCCAGCGGGCGGGCGTCGCCCCAAAACTAAAAGCCACTACATGTCCAAAACAAAACACGTCTTGTCGACGCGACAAACTGATTTCGACCTTCACATGTTAACTCTCACGAGTATCTAATCCGACTATCTTTAAAAACATAACGCTTCTTCAGGACAGGATTATCTTAGGGGTACGGGGTGCATAGGCTAGGGCTCTAAAAGTCACGCATGTATATACAATAATTTCTAAACTTAATGATCAACAAATAAACGTCGTGACTATCATAATATGATAAGAATTTCTAAACTGAATTTTGACATTTATAACTTAAACAGATAAACAGAGTTAAAATATGATTATCGAAACTATAATTTAGAAGAGTTTATAAAAAGTTATTTATCTGTTATTGCGCTTACCCTCGTCTTATTACACTAATTAAAACATATACAGCCGAATGAGAACCATCAGTGATCGTGTTTACATTTTGTATTTCTTTTTGAAAGTAATGGGGTATGTGACCATATTCGAATTTCAATATATATGTCATAAAATAAAAAAAAACTAACCACTGTAGCGTCTCATTATAATAATAAAAACTAAATATTATTTTGTAATAATCTTGTTATTAACAATTTAATGTTTTGGAGAAAGGATATATGCCGTAAGTATGTTAGAACCGTAGACGAGGACAGATAGACTGCGGGAAGGTAAGAGACAGTTATAAATCAGCCACATCTGGTTATAACTATCTCTTTCCCTCGCAATCTAACCGTCTTTTTTCACGCTTTTACCATTGTCACGTCACAAATCTCTTCCCCAAATTTTTAATAATTATTTTTTCGTAAAGTACGAATAATTAATCGATGTAAAAAAATACGGGTATTTTATTTTTTTGTCTAGTATCATATTATGTAAAAATAATAATTTGGTCACATACCCCATTGAAAGAATTTTAAATCAGTTAATGACGATACTTTGAATTTTAAAAAACCACTTGTTAACTGAATGAGAAAAACAAAAAGTAAATAACATCAAGAAAAAACTATTTTTATTAATACATATTTCATCTTATTTCCTAAATTCATGTCAAAAACCCAAACACATTCTTTCTTCTTCTTTAACTTGTTTCTCTACCATGTTGCGCGTGTATCAAGCAAATAATTCGCGGCAACTTAATTCTATTACAAAACATGTGCAATGACTCAAGCATAATATTAGTAATATTGGGATTGGGATTTTCGAGGGGATTTTGATGTCAGAACATTATTGCTTGAAAATACTTTACAATTAAATATTATCTTAAGTGTTTAATAAAGACATATAAAATTCACATTTAAAAAAAGCGTTGCCTCGGAAATCCCCTTGAAGGACGAAGATACAAGAAGAGTTCAAGAAAAGTCCAAGAAACAAGGGGTAAATCGCGAAAGAAATCTGATATACACAGGGAGCTATTACATTACTGCAAGAATTACAAACTTTACTACAGAAATTCAGATATTATTATTTAGGAAGAAGAAATAATATTACCAAATATTGTCAAGGTTTATACGAGTATTAATACTTGAAAAATATTTGGGTATAAAAAGGGGCTAAATTTTGATTTTTGAATGTATGATACTAGACAAAAAAAAAATAAAATAAAAAATAAACATTATTTTTAAATCGATTAATTATTTGAAATTTACGAGAAATCAATTATTAACTTCGCAAATTATATTCAATGTAACGTGACAACATCCATCTGTACGTCACGTTACGTTATAAGTAATAAAGGTTCGCAAATTGTCAAGTAGATTACTCTATAAAAAAGAGAAAAATTAAATAAATGTGCATAGTTATCTTATTTTATTTATTGTTTTTTTAACATAGTTTAGCGCGTAGAGCTCTCAAAACTTGCTAACCCGACTATACTGTAAACCGGAACTTGCATGAACGCCACTGTCGAACAATCAGCTGATTCTTTGCTTGTTTTGCCATATTACCTTTATATAGACGTGAAAATAAAACAAACAATTAAGATAACCAATATGAACACCAACCATCAATAAAATAAGGTATGAATAAGATCTTTATTATTCGTACTGTCCAAAGCGGTGGTGTTTCTACATTTCAACAGTAGGCAGCGCTGTCATCATGGGCGCCCATACAATGTTTTTCAGGGGGGGGGGGGGCAAAGTCAAGAATACAAAAATATAATATACTGAAAATAAGTTTGTTCTTAAAAATATAAAACAACATAAATATTTATGGAAAAAATTACAATACAGTAATAGTACATTACTAACCGAGGTGGAAAGTGTTTCATTACTGTCGAGGGCGAAGATAGCTGACCAAGGCGCGAAGGTTAACAATAATTAACTTCCCAACTTTTTAAAAGTCAGAAATCGTTATATTACCGACTGATTGTGAATAAACAACATTACCTACTTTTTTTTCCGAAAATGCTAATTTAAAATTCCTTGCATCTTTGGCAAATTCATTTAGAACTTCGTCTATATATTTTTGTTTATTTTCGCTTATGTAATCACTCATCATACATAAACCGTCTAGCCGATCTTCGCTGATAGTAGATCTAATCCATGTTTTCACTCTTCTTAGAGTGCTAAAAGATCTTTCCACAGTGCATGTAGTTGGAGGAAGTCAAATTAAAATTTCTAAAGCTTTGGAGATTGCTGGGTAAAATGTACAATGTTGTAAAAGTTCTGTTACAGGAGTTTCTTTAGTAATAATCATTTCTTTATTTGAAACCCAATATTCGTGCCATGCTAAAGCTTCTTCAAAAAAATTGTTAATTTTATAATATGAATGAATCTCTTGAGCTAGTTTAGTAAAATTATTATAGTTTATTTGTTTTAAATTAATCGGATGCAAATTATAGAGCAAAAAGGCAAGATTATCATCTTTCGAAAACCGCTTTTTTAAAATATTCTCGCACAGAATAGCTTCGTAGTTTGCACGGTGAATTTGTCTTCCACCACATTTTTAATTAAGGATCAAAATTTTGTGCAACTTCTTCAGCGCTATTAAATAGTTCAGTAAAAATTATTTCTTAATCAGAGTTCCTATGTTTATTAAATATATCCAATGAGTGATTAATATGTTTCTGTACAGCTAGCATATCAACAGAAATACCCTGCAAAATATTTGTTACGGGTTCCAGAAGTGCCGAATATTTAGAAATTATTTTAAGGGAAACAATAAAATAGCTCTCAACAGTAGCACTTGATAGTTGTTGTGCTCCTAATCTAGTAGCACGATTAACTTCAGCTACGGTATTGGTAATATTTTTATTTATAATTTGTATTGCGGATGTAGGAAACAGAACGAAAGAAGAAAACAACAGGGCGATGTAAGGACATTAGGATGCGACATAAGTAGACGTGGCAAAACAATTACAAATGGTAACTTTGCTTTTAAAATTCTTAAAATTAGAGAAAAGCCAGGGGGGGGGGGGCAAGCGCCCCCTCTTGCCCCCCCCCCCTATGGGCGCCCATGGCTGTCATCACCCAAATCTGTCGTCAGGAAAATCTACGTCACATTAAAATTTTATATTTGTATTTTAAAAAAGCAGTACTTCCAGAATATAAAAAGAAAAAAGTGCAGTAGAATACCCCATTACAACAAGAAATAAACGTAGCCATTGCAAAAAATCTACCACATTTATATACGTAAATGAAATATAAGGGCTCGTGTAACGAGGGTAAAAGAATATGAGATTAATTTTAATATTACGTGGCAAGTATTATTTAAACTAAATAATTAAATATTCCCAAAGTATTGCAGTAAAATATTAAGAATTTCAAAGAAGCTATTAGAGGGCCGTGTGCCTGAGTGTCAGGTCGCGAATCTGGGGAACCGGGTTCGATCCCGACTGACGCCAAATATTTCGAATTTTAAATGGCACAAAAATGACTCCTGTGGTGCACTCTCCACGCCGGCAATGAGTGCCCGTGAGGTGATGCCTGGTAAACGCCCGTACGGTACAAATATGTCATCATCATTACCGATATCTGCGTATAAAGCAGATTGGCACACCCAGCAATGGGTAATATGCCATGACGATATATTTATTTATTTATTTTTAATTATAATAAATAATAATCAAAACAGATAATTGCTGGACGATGAAAATTAATTCTGCCTCTTATAAGATTTTATTGATGGATGAGTTTTGAATTTAATCCTATGTCTTTTTCAATAATCTTCGTCGCAGTATTATTAATCTTATTACAACGATCTTGTCTGATGCCTGAATAAATCTGTTTCAATCACCAAGATTTAAAATTGTTTTCTTTCCTTTTCAATATTATAGCTAATTTATTTTCAAAGTGATTTTTAAGACTAAAGTGGAGAGACAATTTATGTGTCAATTTCATTAAATATTTTACTAGCACCTATCTTCATAAAAGTGCAGAGTAATGTCATAAAAATTGTAATACCGTTCGTAAAAATGACGGTGTAATAATTTATATATGTAGTAGTTGTTACAATTTTTTCATACATTGTATAAGAAATAATAATTTTATTATAAAGACATTTATAAATTTCTTAATATGCACATAGTCATAATTACCTTAACAGCGAAGTATAGTTTTTATAGTGCATTTAAATTTGTGTTACTTAATGGATGTGTATTGTGTTTTTATAAAGAGGTGTACGGAGTTATTAGTATTAAATACAGTCTTTGAAGATATTTATTTAATTTCACACTTAATGCGTTAAATAAAGATATAAAATTAATTCGTCGTATATAATTTTATTACTATAGTTCCTAAGTACGTTAAATCGTGTGTGATCGGACGACAGAATTAAAACAGACATTTTTTTAAATATTTAAACTACTTTTTCATATCTACAACTTCCCAATTTCAATCTCAGAATAAGTAATTTAATTTTTAGAAAATAGTTATTTGTTTAACTATATAGGCACTAAAATACCAGATTTACAGCAGAGGCTAGCATTTCATTAATATCGAGATTAATATTAATCTAGTAATTATTTTCAATACCTATATTTTGAAAGTTATTACGATCACTTTTAATGTCAATCGGCAAAAATAAATTTATAGCAGAAAAAGTAATATTAGCGTCACAGAAAACGATATTATTATAATAATTATTAATTGAAGCAAATTAAAACCATTTTTTAAATCGTTTCTAAAAAAGAAGTGTATTTTTTCAAAAATTTTACTATAAATAATAACTTCTGTCCGTATTAAAATTAATTTTCAAAAAAAATTAAAAAATAATATACTCGTAATAAATAAGGTTTTTTTCTGAATGATTTTACCAGGTTTATTTAACACTTTAAAAACTAATTATTATACAAATATAACGACTGTTTTTTTTTTGTTTTATCATTTCTTTATTTTAAAATGTACATTTATTACTGATAAAAAAAGTTAAATACACTGAAAAAGTGCCAAGGAAAACTATTTAGAAAAGAAATCCTACTATTCTTCCTTTTCCTTCTTAATCTGTAATATATTAATGAGTAACTCTCTTGAACATTTTTTACGTCTAAAGGTATTCATATTTATTTGACCATTAGTACAATTACAAATTGTTTACGGCAAGTCAAAAGTTATACAAAAAAATAAATTAATGTTACATTAATAATAATGAATTACAGGTGTCTGCATCAGCAATGGCGGTCAGATATTCATCTAGACTATAAATACATTGTTCTGTCAAAAATTTCATTATTTTAAGTTTAAAAACATTTTAATTTAATGACTTAATTGTTGCTGGTTATGCGTTATATAAAATAATATTTTAAGAATTTCTCTGAGATCGATCTAATCTAAATCTGGGTACTTGAATTAAATTAGCATTTCTAGTGTAGTATAGTTATGACAGTTAGAAACTAATGGAAAATTGTGAGCGTTAATATGAATTTCTAACAAAGTAAAATACATAAATAAGCAAGGCAGTGGCATAATTTTAAATTGCTTGAATAGAGGCTGGCAGTGTTCCCTAGCACCGACACTTTTTATAATTCTAATAGCTTGTTTTTAAAGCTTGAAAATTTTGTCTGCATGGAAGGAATTACCCATTGATCTAATAAATACGAAATATATACTAGTTCTATGGAATTACTCCATAGAATAATCCCATAACAGATTATTGAATGAAAAAGACAAAAATACGACGAAATTATGATCTCCAAATTTAAGCATTGTTTTAACTTTCGTAAAAGAATATTTATACTAGCGAGCCTTGTAAGCAAACTCACAATATGCACAAACCATGTTATACCATTATCTATTAGAAAACCTATAAATTTTTTACAGAATTACCTGTCCTTGCATTTGGTTTTGAAGATACTATTATTTGCTGCGTCTTCTCGTTGTTCAATTTTAATTTATTTACTGTAAACCAAGCTTTAGCTCTCTTCAAATTAGTAATAGTTATTTCATTTAGTGATAAAATAGATTTATGTGATGCAATTAGTGTCGTGTCATCTGCAAAAAGTACAGATTGAACTGGAGCAATAAAGGACGGAAAGTCATTCACATAGATTATAAAAAGGATAGGGCCAAGGATGGAACCTTGTGGAATTCCATGTTTAATTCTCTTAAACTGTGACTTTTTATTTCCATAATAGACACATTGCTTTCTGTTCGATAAGTACGATTTGAATAAGTTAAGATAATTTCCGGATATACCATAATGACTGAGCTTTTGAAGTAGTATATCATGAGGGATACAGTCAAAGGCCTTTGATAGATCACACATAGTCAATGAAGTATGTAAACCCTTTTCCATACCGTTGACTATGTCTCTTACAATATGTGAAACCGCTTTAGTCGTCGATAGATTATTACGGAATCCAAATTGAATTGCAACAAATAAATTATTGCTCTCAAAATAGAAAATAGCTGGTCCTTTAACAATTTGTAAAAAATCTACTAATACCGGTAGTATTGAGATAGGTCTATAATTATCCTCTTTCAAAGGATCACCCTTTTTGGAAAGGTAAAGAACTATTCTATCAACTTTATATTTTTGCTATTTAAACTATAATATATCAACTGTGAAATATTGCAGTACGCTCTCGACAGTGTCTATGCGCTCTCTGAGATTTCCCAGCTGTCTTTAATATGCACTTTACATTTTAATTGGCCGACGAGTGGCCTTTTATTAAACACTAGACTGACAAGTGCCCTGCGAGAATGCTAAATAGACTTCAAGTGACACACTGCACCGCTACAAAATGATTTAATATTCCTATATTTCAAAAGAATGTTTCAATAATCCGTTGAATTTTAAATGTCACTATTTTAACGACGATGTATAATATAACAGGAAATATTATTATAATTTATTTAACGATGATGAATATTTAAATTAAATGTGACAGCTAAGAATATTTTATGTAAATAAATAATCATCACTTCATTCTACATTACCGCAAATTTCAAAAAAGAAAATATAAACATTTACCAGATTTACAGTCAGTGTTGTAGAGAGTGTATGACTTAGTTTTATGCTTGGTTTTATGTGATTGTGATGAATATGCCTATTTGCACACAGACCTTTTAAAACGTAAATGATTATATACATAATTGAATTTGATTCAGTCATGTATGCCATGAAAATAAATAAATCCGTAACATTAAGAACCGGTTTTAGAAACGTTCCCGTAAATTTAATTTAAAATTTATTTAATTGAACAAATTTTTTGACGTTAAAATGAATGATATCAAAAAATAACGTATTATTTGTACAATCTACTAAATTTATAAAACCTTCGTAAAATGCCAAATAATATTTTAATAGGAAGCGTATTTTTAAAATAAAACTAAATACCTACCTACTAACCGTTATTTCATGATGGATGACAAAATGGTCCGTATTCACAGACCACCATTCGTTGGATGTAGGTTCAATTCAAGTAGTAAACTGACATATTATACGACAATAAAATAGACCACCACTACGCGTAAGTGTAAGAGTCAAGAAAAGAGCAATTAACTTCAATTTTGTTGATGTTTTGAAGTTAAGTCCACTATTTTATTTAATACTAATTTAATATATGTACAGGTACACCCATCCTTATCATTAAAGTTAGAAAAAAGGATATTAGTAAAGTGCAGATTTATAAGTATTTAGGTATCTCGATAGATATAGTTAGATTTTTGAATGGAAATAAAAACTCTATAGCCGTCAACTTGTATTAAATGAACTTGACAGCGGGAGATTTTTTATACCGACCTGAAAAGGTATTTTCAAAAATTATTTTTTTGTAAACTTAACTATGAATGTTTATTTATTTACATATCACTTTTATTTTGTATAACATTGTTTTTGGTCAAATTTAATCTCGAATAATTAGAATAGAATCATAACAGCTAAATATAATAAATAACATTTACGCCAAATCAAGTATTAGAAAACTCGAATACGATTCTGTCTCCCAGTCCTCATACTCCCAAAACGAAATTACCTGTTGAAAAGGAAGACAGCAACCAGTTCACTATAAGAGGTTTGTTCCAACATACAGTTTCCGTATCGTTCATGTTACGGTCCATGCACTATTTTCTACGAACACGCTAATAAAGTACTAGTTTTGAACTAATCCAGAACTACGTTGTGTTGGAAAGGTGCAGAACTGTAATTTGTAGTTTAAAATTCGAAAATAAAATGGCGTAACAACTCACATTAAAAAAATAGAAGATTTTTTTTTTTGTAAAATACAGAACTTTAACTTACCTAGCGATCGATAATAAATACGTGCCCAATAAATCAATAATAAATTTTGAAATTTGAAATTTAATTTTAAGAAATATTAGAAAAATCAATTAAACTTTATCAAATGTCTGGAAAATCCCTCCGAATCACTCATTTTATAAAATATATTATTAATAACTGACAAAGAATACTGAATAAAATAGATTACTTATGGATTGTATGCATTGCGTATCGGACTAACAGTACAACTAAAAATTCACTGACTAATTTGACCGTTCACGAGCCAGTTCATGAACGATCAATTTTATGTTGGAACAACCGACGCTTAGTACAAGATTCAGTCGAAATTCATGTTGGAACACTAAGTTCACTCTGCACATGTACCCGACCGTTCACAAACTAGTTTGATGGTATGTTGGAACAAACCTATATATGACAGGATGTACCTCGCGCTGTACTGAATAAATTTTCGAATATTTTTTACTTTTTTAAACCAATCTACTTTTTACAGATCTTGAAGGTAATTTATAAGTATATTTCTGTGGCTCATGCAACCAATGTAAATTTAATTTTTTTTTACCAAAATAAAAACGAACTGAATAGGTAGCTATAAAAAAAAATCTATAGGAATCGGCATCCATTAAACATTAAACCAATGTCATGTCACACATCAAAAAAGTATTTATTGCAATGATACCCAATGTAGACATGTCAGTAAAACTTGAACGGCTTTATAGTACCTATTGTAAATGTTTAAATCATATCACTAGTGGCCTTTATAGTAGGTACAGAATGAATGTTAAGTTTCACAGAAAGGTTTTCTCGGGATTATTACTGAAGCGTTTCTTTTTGATTTTAAATCCCATATTCCTAAAATTATAAAATGTTGACGTTGGTTATTATTCTTGCATTAAGCCAGATATTTCTTTGTACTTTTTTAACATGCATATAATAATTATTTTTTATTTTAATATATATATTTATAGAGGAACGTTGTACATTACAAAAATTCTGCATATAGATAACATTTTAAAATCCATACATAATCAATTCTTAAACAATTTTCAAGCCAGAAAATTAATATTCAATAAATATTTAAATAGATAATATCTTTAAGTCATAAAAATCAATACTCTATACTTGTGATCATAAACCTACCTACGTGGTCATAACTTGTTCATTCTGTAATTATTTTCTCGTGGAATTCCTTCCTTGTTACCCGCGGCTTTTGGGACCTGCGCTGCGGTGCGATATCTATTTACATTTTGTCGCGAACGCGAACCTGAACTTGACGAGATGCAGATAAAGATATTCATGTTACGACGCTGTGATTTGCATGTTATTATACTCAGTTTTATACTTGGCGGAGATTTTACACAGATAATGTTTTTCAGGTTTATTTATTTGGTGAGAATGCGGTAGCAAGTTGAGGAATTTAAACTGCGGTTTTCGCGCGTAAATTTACGCGGATTTCTACTTTGTAAGGTTATGCACGAGTACAAAAAGGGAAACAGTTTTTGGCGGTAAAAAAAAACATCAATTAAGATATTATTAATCTCCGTAGTATACTACTACAAGTAAATTGAATAACAGGATTGCAATGTAAATAGATCAAACTAGAAAAATTACCGAACAAATTTTGAATTCTCGTTATAAGAACTGAAGTTGTTTGAAACCACGAATCTTCTTTATTCTATAATATGTATATCTGCCTCATAATATTTGTCGCGTTAAAATTGATAATTGTGTAAAAAAACAAGGTCAAACCGACGGTCAAAGTATATTGTTTAATATTTACTGAGTTTACATGCAGTTTTCAAACCGTTTTCAGAACGTTTTTAGTTTTGAAATCGCCATGTATACAGTGTCAAAACGGTTTTGAGTTATCTCAAACCAAAACTAAAATTCATGGGTTTGACTTGAAAACTATTTTTAAAACTACTCATGTAAACACTTAAAATTCAGTTTCGATATTGCGCATGCGTACATAGCGTAACTTTTCTGTCGCTTTATGTTATTTGGTGTAACTAACCTACAAATAAAGTGACAGTTATGTAGTTTTAGTGCGTAGTGGTGCAAAGTAGAAAAAATAATTGGAATAATGGCAAAACGAAGAATTTTGAATGAAGAGGATTTCTCACTTACATCAGCCAAATGCGCATGCGCCGAAACTGTTTCCAAATCAATCTGTAAACCTATTTTCAAAACTGCATGTAAACGTAGTAATTATAATGTTCAACTGTTTTTAATCAAGTATCTATGGGTGTTGCTATGACTACGTTTATCTCGATAATTCAAGCGGCTTCAACTATATTACGACTTAAAAAATCCCATTGGTTTATCTCAGTGAATTGAAAAAAGGATTGGGTTATTTTCAATCTTCTTTAAATTAGTATCGACTAAAAAAGAGTTAAATACTCGATTATGCAGACAGACAGGTATATATGTTATGTATGGTATATATAACCCCAAAATCAAAAATTGTCATGTTGTTATTTGTCTTCTCTTTCAAAAACATTAATAAAACATTTATTTCTTCATTACTCCAATTATTTCGCTTTTCGACAATTTTACTAAGTTTTATGTCGCGACTTTTATAAAATGAAGTAAAATGCAAACAACCAACAAATGATATGAATTTAATAACACTGTAACATATTCCGGATAAGCGCATGCGTAGTTACATTATTTGAAGCTTCACTGTTTATTTCGACAGAAGTCAAGCCACTTCGTAAATCCAAGTCTGTTGTTTTATAGGCTTGACTTGACATTTTCAAGCGGCTTCAAATATTAATCTCGATCGTTTATTTCGAAGATTGAAAAAGGATTTACGAAATTCAAGCGGCTTCAAACGTCGAGATAAACGTAGTCTGTCACCGCAAATTATAAAAAAAATCGAAGTTTTCAAAAGTGCGGTATTTTTTCAATGGATGGAAATAAGAAAATAGACAATAAAAAACGCGAAATGACAAATGATATTCGAAATGCTTTTTTCAATTTTTGATACAGTACTCTAAGCGTGAGAAACTAAAACATAATGCCAATGCCGTTGTCGAAGCATGAAAAAAGAATTTTGGAATTTGTATTAATCTCAGTATTAATTAAATTTGTTATAATTATTTACTTTATGGTATTAATTTTATCGTGCTTGCTCCCACACATGATTTTAGTTTTTCACAAATTTTTTGTGTGCACCCTTACTCATTCATTTCAAAATACAAATTTAACATTTAATATAAAAAATTGTAGTGTATTATATTATTTCAATTGTCATTATGTATGCGTTTATTATATAAGAAAAAATTACTGTTTTATTTTGTGAAGACACAAATTCGTAAAATGAATAAAATAACAAATAATACTTCGATTTTGGAATATAGTAGAACATTATTTTGGTTATTACAATAATACTCTTGAAGAATGGTGTCTTCCACTAGGTATTATTTAAAATAATATTTTTATGACACATCATCTAAAATAAATTGGGCTAAATTGCAGTTTATCCAGAATTCAGGAATTTTATATTAATGGTTAACACTAAATACCGCTAAAAATTGGATGCGGAAAGATATATTTATAGAGATTTTGGCATTTTTTCTGAAAAAAATTAGGTTAGATGCACTATATATATTTCCATGTTTAAATAGGTACTTACGCTTTCATACGAATAATACTGTTTCAATTAATGTATTATTGCAAAATTATGTCTTATTTTCCTTCTTATCCTACGTTTTATAACATTTTTACCTTCCGTCACCTTTAGGTAAGGAAGGTATTGTCTTTGGTCAAAAAATTCGATGATGAGTTTTTAATCAATAAGCACGTTTTAGGGTCCCTAGAATACGAATTTACTATTTTTACGATGATGTCTGTATGTATGTGTGTGTGTGTGTGTGTGTGTGTGTGTGTGTGTGTGTGTGTGAGTGTGCGTGTGCGTGTGTGAGTGTGTGTGTGTGTGTGTGTGTGTGTGAGTGTGTGTGTGTGTGTGTGTGTGTGGGTGTGTGTGTGTGTGTGTGTGTGTGTGTGTGTGTGTGTGTGTGTGTGTGTGTGTGGATGTGTGTGTGTGTGGATGTGTGTGTGTGTGTGTGTGTGTGTGTGTGTGTGTGTGTGTGTGTGTAACAAAATTTTCGTCTGTGATAACTCTAATACTACAGTTACAAAAATTATAATTTTTTCGTGTACTTCTTCGTTACATCCATATGAAGAGCTGATTAGATTTTGGTTACAATTGGTCAACCGGAAGTACCATCATTTGAAGATTTTAACAGTTTTTCTTGAAAAAACTATGTTAAATATAATTTTTTCACATTTGATGTTATTATAAATATTAAAGAATATTTTATTCTCTATACGATTTGACTGCATTTTATACTTAATATTAAATGGATATAGAGTTAAAAAATTATAAAGAAATTAAATTTCATAAAGTAGCTATAGCTATGGAAACAGCTACTATATTAAGAAAATTCTGATTGAAAGATGTCAGTGTCAAGTGAAATTGACATAGTGTGTTTGTCTTATAATTTTTACTGGAAATATAGGATCTTTTGCTTTCTGTATGGAATTTGTATAAAATACATACAACTGCTTTAAGGTAATGTACAAGAAATAATAATAATAAATCTTTTATTTCTGCAGATACATTATACTGTATAATATAGAAAACGTCACAAAATAATAATTTTCTGTATGAAATTTGCATAAAATACGTGCAACTGCGGGAAGGTAATGTACAAGAAATAGAATATTTAATTTAGCTAGGAACTTTCCGTATGAAATTTGTACAAAATACATAGAACTGACGGAAGGTAATGTGCTGGCCACATCAGATTTTTTTTATAATTTTGTGTTCACCTGTCAAACTACTGTAAATTAACATGAAGCTAGTGGGCCGAGCGATGTCGAATTACTGTGCATTAGGTATTGTTTTTGTCAGGATTTAAAAAAAATTATATTTTTCCAAAAAAAATATATAAATATCTGTTTCCGCGCTCCAATTTTATGTTTCCTTATTATATATTAGCTAAAATAAGACATCACAACAAAAAAAATGCAATTTCTATTATTCTGGATAAACTGCAATCCGCAGCCCTAAATTGAAAGCGATTTGTAATTCTCGTAAAGAACTGTTATTCATCAAACCGTAATATTTTTTTTATTGTTCTCAAACAGTGAAATTTGATAATAACATAATATTTCACTTTCATACAAACGCATGTGTTTTTTTTATCTGGCGTGGCATCATTTAAATGTATATGAAAATGGATTCTGTATTTCAAAAGGCGATAGCAAAAGTCTTGAAAGTAGTAAGAATTTGGAATGTAATAGATGCATGTATGACGTACAAGTTAAGGGCATTGAAAATTCGAATATTTTAAAAACTATCAACTTTTTTAAAACTTTGATAGTTCCTATCTTACAGTTTTAATGTAAATGACCTTCTAATTTCTTTACTATGGTGAAGGACCCATCAATATCTATTTTAAAGATGTATTTAATACATATTTCTAAATATAAATCTATTATTTTGTTGCTTTATTTATTTACCCGGAAATACAAATAATAATGCACTATTTCACATAGTACACAATTTAATAGTAAATTATAGTAATTAGTATCGCTAGTTATGCTAATATACATACTACATACTCGTATTTACATTTTACAATGAATTCTCCATGAAAAAAAAATAATCTGTTATCAAAGCAAAAATTATTAATAGTAAACAATTAATTAAGTCGCTCGCGAAAATATAAATAAAGATTAAATAAAATGTTAAATATTTATAAACAATTAGAATTACTACGTAGGTAGGTAGATTGTAAATATTGTGGAAAGTATAATTAATGAAATGCAAATTCAGTTAACATTTGTTTTTCTGTGGGTTTAAAGCAAATTACTTGATACACTTTACCAGACTGTAAACAATGTTTTAACCTAATTCGTGAAGTTGTGTAAGCAATACAAATACTATAACAAAACATTTAATAAGAAAAAATTATATTTTTCGAGATATTTTTCATATAAGTTTTTCAATCCATGTTGAGTAAGCCAATTTGTTTCGGTAATAAAAAAAATCTGATGTGGCCAGCGCATAACCTCTCGCCAGCTATTTTACCTGGTTGTACGCATAAAACGAAAAATATTTTTAAATACAAATACATATATTCATATCTCACTACAAAATAATTCTCACATATATTTACAAAATCTATGGGATATTTTAATATAATTATGTACAATACATACATTTTCTTTATATTCAATATCCTGAAATTTTCTTTTTCTACTTTCCTTTTCTTTTTCTTTATATTCGTCATATTTTCGCAAATTCCTTTTGTATTCTTTTTTACGTATATTCTTTTGCGTTGTTGACTTTTTTTGATGTATAAATATTTTTTAAAATGGCATACAAATATTTTTGACAGTGACATTTATATGTCAATTACAAACATTTGAATTTCTTGTCTTGAAGTAGTTTGATCTGAGATTTTTTTTACATCAAATTATTTTATATGCATTTCATCTATAGAAGATATAATAATGAATTTATATTTATCGAATAAAGAATTTAACGTTCTTTAATATAAGTATTTACATAAATTTTCGATAAATAATATTTAGATGATTTTTTTCTTGTAACTACTACTTCCGGTTGTCCAATTGTTACCAAAACTTAATCAACTCTACCCATTATTGTTAGATTGAGGTATCCATAGTTAAAAATGTCTTTAGCCTTATAGTATTTAAGAAATCGTGGATCCAACATCCACACACACATCCACACACACACATATACGGACATCGTAAAAATGTTATAATCGGATTCTACGGACCTTAAAACGTGCTTATTCACTAAAATATGGATATGCGATTTTTAGCATGAATCGAATACCTCTATTAGCGAGAGGTAAAAATAGCAGAAAAGAATATTTAACACGTGGTTACATAGGCACTCATAATTACTCTAAAGAGTGCACTATTTTTTCAGTAAATATAGGAGCTTACCTGGAATTTAAAGAGCTACAACCACAAGCTTCCATTTGGTACACTTAGCTACTCATTTTAAGTTTTTTTTTTTGTATTATAAAAATTCAAAACACTTAACATTTTCTTTATTTCACTAGGATAAGGCTAACAAACCGTAAGTTAATACAGTAAGAAAAAATGTGAATAGTAATTACATAAACATGTTGTAAACAATCAGTTTTTAATTTATGAAAAATATTTCAAGCAACAAATAATTTAGAAAACAATTGCCAATATATTCCTCTGTAAATACTTGTTATTTTCAAAGCCAACTATTTTCAGAAACCAACTGTTCTTTAATTTTATGAACTTTGTGTATACAAGTATTTTTGAGGGCAGCAAATTGGATTATTTATTTTTAAGTAGACTTACCATGCCTGTGTCTAATCTTTACGGAGCCAATGCACCTCAAAATCAATAAAAACAACACAACAACTCTAACACTCGCGGTACACATACTGTCAATTGTCAAACAAACAAACATAAACAAACACTAATCAATCCACTTAACCACTAACAATTTCACTAATCACATTTTAACTCTAGTTCGCGCACGATGTGTATTTTTTAGGTTAGGTCAGGATTTGACATTTGCACCTCTGCGTGTTTGTTTACGCGACACGTGCGGTTGCCTCGCAACGGAACACGTTACCAATACCGACCCCGGCACGCGGTGTACTGCAGTGTTGTTGTTTTGGTTGAGACAGTCGGCGTTCGAATCCCGCCTCTAAGCGATGGTGGAGACGACGAGCGGCAAGTAGATGAACTTGAACTTGTATACTAAGCGTTCAGAATACATCATTGCGGAAGGGGAAGACCAAGAGGAAGACAAGAAGTTTATGGCTATTTATACTTCTAGTCCTAGTCTTTCACGGCTTCACAAATTTTTGACTTGTAATGTAGACAAATGAGAAGGGTTTTTCATAAGTGACGCTACATTTTTTATTTAGAAATTTTAAAAGACCGCACGTAAGAAAGATATTACAAAGTTGAAAATATTTTTCAAATTATTTTTGAAAAATTGGTTATCATAATTCATCCAATTTTAGCTCATATGCGTTCCACATCATAAATTTTAGAATAAGAACAAGCTAAGTACTTAACGTGTTTCATATAAATGAAATATGTTGGTGTACCGTGTATACATGTACACATTTATTTTTATTTCAATATAACCCAGAAGTTGAAATATGAGAAAAAATCTGGTGTGGCCAACACAACAATACCTCCCGCCATTTACCGTCCGAGTCACAAAAAAGATTAAGCTAATCCTTATTTTTGGATTAGAGAATTTTACTCTAATTTCGACAGTCCATTTCTTAAAATATAGTCTAATCTAATCTAAGTAACTACCTTTTTTTAAACTCCTCAACAGGATTAAATCCCAATTACAGAGTGGCTTCACATTCACACACATCCATGCTTTAGTGGGATTCGAACCCAGAGCCCCGAGAGCACTCATGACATGAGGCGTTGCTCTAACCATTGAGCCACCGGAGATAAAATAAAATGAAGATTAAATTTTAAATACCGGGATAGAACAGAATACACTAATCCAAAAATGAGAATTAGCTTAAATATTTTTGTTAATCGTTAATTTTTATTAATCTAAATACATATCTACATATTTACTTATGCTGGAAACTGTATTGAATTCCTTTTCTATTGTTCTATTTACTTTTTCCTTTTTAAAACGTTACTAATATTATTTTGAAATGATTAGTTCTTTGATAGTGACATTTATCTGTCAGTTACATACATTTGAATAACTGCGTTTCGTTTCTTTAAAGCGTAAATCTATAGAAAATTTAATAATCTTGATTTTTTATAATAACATTAATATCGAAAAAATAACATTTAAAGGTATTTTTCAAAGAAAAACTATTTTCAGCTTCCGGTTATCCGATTTTCACCAAAATCTAATAGGCTCTTTCCAATACAGAAAAAGTTCGAAATACAAGATTTCAAAATTTCTGAATGATAGTATTTGAGTTAGAGTGGAGGATCCACACACACATACACACAGACATCATGGTGAAAATATTAAAATTGGATTCTAGGGACCTTAAAACGTTGTCATTTACCAAAATCTCGATATGCGAGTTTTAGCACGATCCCTATACCTCCGTTACCCAGGATAGCGAGAGGTAAAAATACAAATTTTGACATATAATCATATAAATTTATTTACACATTTTTTCGAACAAATTTTGTTAACAAATTCAACACCTAAATAAAGTGAATTAGTAAGTAGTGTCGTCAGGATGTCGGGAAAAAAAGGATTATCTAGATTTTAAAATGTTATTCTTGGTTTTAATGAGGTCCTCCCCCGTAGTAACAAATTCAGATTTCATCAGAACAGGAATCATTTATAACTTAAAACTAGACCTTATAATACAGACTTATAAGTTTAAAAAAGTGATCAATTTTTAAAATATTGGAGTTATAATGCCATAAATTCAATTATGCCTTAACATTTACGTCACACCATACATATACTCTATGCGAAATTCTTTCAATTTTACCAAATAACGCTTGTTTAAATTTATACAACATCATGTGTTTGTATGACACTGGCAAACTTGGCCCACACTATATTATTAAATATCCTATTATCCACGCATATTTCCAATTATTGACCACAAGAGTTATTTTAACATATTTACTCATATGTATATATTTTTATAAGTGTTGAAATAGATCAATTCATTCCCAGGGCCTGGTCCAGGTCGTCGTGAGTCTTTTTTCAGGGCCATATTATCCAATAGGCAAAACTAGGCGACTGCCTAGGGGCAAAACGCTTAGCGGGCGCCAAGCACCAAGTATTGAGACAAAATATTAAAATAAAAATTAACGTAACACATCGCTCAAATGAAAGGAGATTAAAACGAATGCTAGGAAAAATTAGAAAACATTCGATATAATAGTTTATCATCGACATATTCAAATTTGATATAGCTCCACGAAATTTTTATGGATCCCAGATCCCAGCTACAAATTTTTCTGGCGTACATTCATTTTCGACGCTAAGAAGACCTAGGTCTACATTGGGACAAGAGAAACTAAATTCGTTGGCAATATTAAGTGTAGAAAATGATATTATCGATCAAATAAATCCGCCAGAAATTATATCAAACTTTTTAAGAATTTATTAGATCTTATTGTTTGATTAGATAATAACGGAGTAATATCCAATCAGAAAACAAGATTAAACTGCTCCTATCTTCTCACCATTATATAGTTCTTGTTGATTTAATGAGACGTTGATGTGTTTTGCAATAATTTTTCTATTTTATAAGAATTTTTGTTATAGTTTTCGATGTGAATTTGTGCTGTAATTTTATCTCATTCAAATAAAAATTCAATAATTCATAATACAAACTTTACTTTATTATATTATCCGAGCGAGAAAATGTAATTTTTGAATTTTAAACATAATATCCTGCGACTAGGAATTAAACAGTTTTCCTTTTTCAAGCAATTTTGCTCTAATTTTAGAGGGTATAGCCTAGGGGCGATTTTATACTTAATCCGGCCCTGCCTTTTTTAGCTGTAAGCAAATCAAGGTGCCCCAAAAACTATAATGAAATGATAAAATTGTGCGCCCTACAAAATATATGCGCCATAGGCTGCAGCCTAGTCAGCCTATCGGATAATTAGGCACTGGTGAATCCAATTAATAGCGTTCGAAGGTTGGGATCACTCCGCTTCGCGTCGTGTTCCAAACTTCCTTCTCACAAAATAAAATGTCACTTTTAACACTTATATCATAAATAACTATATTCGTCGACTTTAACAAAGAATTGAATTTTTCGTACGCAAAAGCGGCCAAAAAATTACCGTTTTTCGGCCGCTTTCATTATTATCCGATTTGAAGTGGCGCCATCTATTATTTTGAGTGTTAATAAAGAGAAAGTAAAGGTTTCTGAAGGAGACACAAATATGTACAATTGGTCAGTTGTTGTTGTTATAAATAATTATATTAATAAATAATAAATTAAAATCTTAAAAATTTGTAAATTTTATAAAGAAGTTCGACTAAAAAATTTTGTGTGCACCACTGCCAAAAAGTGTTATTTCGTCCTCGTCTGCTTTCTTAAAATCAGACTCGGCCGAAAAAAATCACTTTTTGGCCTGCGTACACAAATAACTAATATAGCACTAAATATAAATTTAGTTTAATATCTTGTGAGATCTAACCTTCAGGATAAAAAAGTACTATTTTATTTATTTATTTATTATAGGTTTCTTAATAAATTGTATATATGAGTGCCATTACGCAGACAAATGCCTACCGAGGACTTTATTTTATACAATTATTATTATTAGTTAGTTGAGGGCTTTAAGCGCTAGTCAGTTTTGTCATTGCGGCCTATAATATCTATTGTAACATGGTCCTATCTTCTTTTTCCGGAAGCACTTCCAGAGTTTTCATGAAGCCAGTTACTGCTCCAGTAGTCAGTTTCCCGATGCCATTTACCGTGAGATACCTTTTACCTTGATGGCTAAGTCTACTTACGATCACAGATGGACATTCACATACAGTGCGTTCCGAAGTTTTTTCATCGTCTTGGCAGAGTCAACAGATACTGTTTTCTGTTACTTATACCAATCTTACATGTGTTAAAAAACAAGTGTAACACAATTATAAGACAAAGAGAAGAAATCAAAATTAGTAGAAAAGTCTTATACAATATGTGTGCGATCTTCAATAGTTCCCGAGATATGACAGTAAAAAATAAATTTTTACGGTTCTTACCTCTGCTATCTCGAAAACTATAAGAGTTACGACTTCGATTAAATGAGACTTTTGGTTTACCCTTGAGAGGTAATCTTAGATGAATAAGAAAATGTTGTGGCGACCTTGACCTATATTTAGTTTTCAAATAACTACTTAATTATTAGAAATTGAGAAAAATGTTTCTTATTCAATTTTATTGTACTTTTTATAGTCAATTTACTGGCACAGACAAAATTTTGTTCCATCACAAAGTGTCCTTCTTCGAAACAGTTTATTTTTGGACACATATTGTATAAAACTTATTTTGACTTCGTCTCTATGTCCTATAAATGTGTTACACTTGTTTTTTTAACACCCTGTAGATGGTATTTCAGACGACAATGACCATATATCTATCATAACATAATTTTAAGGTCCTTTTTGTTGAGAGCTAATACAGGAGTAGGCTACGAACAGAGAAACGTATGTCTGACCATTATTCAATTCAAAAGCCAAATTGTCAAAATTGAACTCGAAATGTAATTTTAAGGAGAAAGGGCAATAAAAAAGGATACAGTATATTGAAAGAAAAGCTATGATTTCTTTAGAGAACATTTTTGACAATATCTCATGTCAAATTGGCATTTAATTAAATATTTTTAAATTGACATACATTTCTTTGTTCATAACCTCCTCCGAGTTAGGATTTTTTTTGAACACACTGTGGCTCTTTGGCGTTTGTCGAAAAGCGTGAAATATTTTTTTTTGACTGACCGGAATGTGTCTCTAATATGAGTCTATGGCTGATTCCTCTGTTATTTAGTCCTATTTTGTAAGGTAGTTGTTAAGTCTTAGCAACCTTACCACAAATTTCAACCAGTAGAAATAAATGTAAAGCGTGTTATTTTCATATTTTATTCAGTGTTCGCAATTATTATAAGTTATTTGCTACAACGTTGCTAAGAAATAACTACTTTTTTACAAAATAGAGCTGATTTTATACTAATGTAGCGATTAAAAGAAATTGGCCGGATTTGAGTTCAAATAAATTTCAAATCTAATTCTCATTTTCCTACTCGATCTGTTATTAAAACCAAATATATTTGACGTCACAGGATCAATTTTCACCAAATTATCCTGTCTTTGTCCCTCTTTATTCAGCATCTCATCGTTTCAGCACCTCTGGCTCCTGGCTCATTGAATATTCCCGATTTGCTGGCGGTGACGTCATTTATCCGCGGATGTGATAACCGCGGCATCGAGACGCTCTTTGTGCTGCTCTGCTGTTCCCACCCCGACCCCCCGCCCGCACCGACACTACACAAAGACGCGCCCTGGTCACAATAAATCCTCCAATATTTGACAGCGAACTCGGCTGTAAGGAGAGATATCGCCTCCCGACAAAAGAATAGCGGGAATTATTATCACTGTTTTATGTGGAATGCAAATATGCTGGATATTAAAAGGGTTTTGGTTTATTTGTCCAACATTGCTACGCTGTCATGCTGGTTAGCGGATGCCAGGGGAAGATTAGGTGTAACAAGAATATGTTCAACTAAAATTCAATACATATTTCTAGTGGATGTCTTTTTGTTATATCATGTAATTCAATAGATTACTTAACTGTCAGTTAAATGCAAAATATAGCATCGATATGATATATCATATGTTATAAAATTTATACATGTCAATAAATCAATAGGTAAGGTACATTTTCCTTCAGTGGCGTATTAACCTAATTTGCCGCCACAAGCCCATAATTTCGGCTTTCGCTTCGTGTTTTTTTTTTTTAGCTCCAAACTAAATATTTTGCCTCTCTTAGGATGGTTCAAGTGCGCCCCTGTAAAATGTAATAGTCTCATACAAATACAAAAGTTTCACTAAGTTACCTGGATGATAATGACCATCACCTCACGTTATACGCAGATAACACATCTATTATAATTTCTGCCAATGATGACAACACGCTTCAAGCTAAATGTCAAAATTGTTTAAATAGTTTATCTGTTTGGTTTCGTAATAATGAATTGTATCTTAATTCTTGAAAAACGGAATATATACGTTTTAATAATAGACAGTGAAGAAAAAATGGGAACATAGAAATAAATCTCGGACCGAATAACATATCCAGTACTAAAAGGTATAAGTTTTAGGGTTTGTTACTTGAAGAAAATCTCTCCTGGAAAGATCACACTGACAACTTAAATCTAAAATTAAATCAGATAAGTTACCAAATTTGGCACTTAAGAAGTGTATTAGACATAAACCAGTTACTTATGTTCTACCATGCAAAAGCAGAATCCATAATTAGGTACGGCATCTGTTACTGGGGGGGATAATGTATCATTACATAATGTTTTTATTAGTCAAAAGAAAATAGTAAGACGAATAGCACAAGTTCCACGCTGCTTCTCTTGTAGAAATCTTTTTAAACAATATAAATTACTAACAGTTATTGATATTTATATTTTTGAGATAAGTAAATATATATTTCTGAACAAACAGTCTTTTAGGCGTACTTCAGATGTTCATACTGTTAATACAAGAAATAAAGATGATTTTTATTTACCTCGTGCAAGATATAAAGTAACGCAAAACGCCCCTCATGAGAGAGGATTAAAAATATTTAACCATCTTCCTGTCAGTATAAAAAATTGTGAATCAAATAAAATGTTTCTACAAAAATTGAAAGATCTATTATATGAGTGCAATTTTTATGACCTGAACGAGTTCTTTAGTAAAAACTTTGCATAGATTTGCACTTTCTCTGTCTCAATTATGCCTCAACTATTTATGTTATGTATTCTAACCTTTGACGTTTTCTAAAAATATGTATGTATGTTTATGAAAATAAAAACTATTATTATTATTATTACCTAATGAATTTATAAAAATAGATATTCTAAAATTTTAATAGTTTATAGCTATTAAAAGATTTAAATTGTTGTAAATACCATATAAAAATTAAAAATTATTAAGTAAATTGAAGACATATACAGGGTGTAATCATACTCCGGGAAAAAAATTAAATGGTATACAGTATTGACCAAAATGAGTAAAAGAGGCTTAATCAACATAGGTCCGATCTTCAATAGTTTCTGAGATATAAGGCAGTGAAAAATGACTTTTACGGGATTTACCTCGGCTATCTCGAAAACTATAAAGGTGCATTCACAAATGAAATTTAGGTTTATGGTTTATGTTTAGGTTTAAGTAAGTTATTCATGATTGGAAGTTTAAATTAACTATAATTTCGTTTTTATTGTACAGACATCTATATACATGCTTCAAAACAAGATTAAAATATCGGTAGAGCAGTACTTATCAGATACCCGTGCGCCGTGAAACTGTCATTCGCTTGGTATTATTGGTTATATTTCAGCAATTGCGTTTTGACAGTCCCCATGTTCTTATTGCATTTGTTTTAAAAAAAACCGAATCCACCAAGTGACTACTAAATAAAGAAGGGTGTATTCGTGTATATTTATATATCGTTTTAAACTCGTTCCCATTGGTGATGTTTGTGACGTCAAACTAAATCATAAACCTAAAGTTTGGACCTTGTAATGTTTACCTTTATAATTGGATTTAGAGACATTAAATTCAGAAGTGTGAATAGAGTCATTACATACTATGCGGCCAATGTATTTAAATCTAAAGTACAAACCCTAAATCCAAACCTAATTTTCATTTGTGAATTACGACTTCGATTAAATAAGACTTTTTGTTTACCTTTCAGAGGTCAACATAGATGTGCTTTTATTTAAAAAAAAATCAAATAATTGTACAAAGTTGAATGTTTTGGCAACCTTGGCCAATATTTTTGACTTCGTTACTATGAAAAATTTAGAAAATTTTGTTCAATCACTATCTTTGTCAATTTTCTTTGATTCTAATAGTACATGGCCACTTTCTCGGGAACAGTTGAAGATCGGACCCATGTTGATTAAGCCTTTTTTACTCATTTTGGTCAGTACTATATGCCCTTTCATTTTTTTCCCGAAGTTTGATTACACTCTGTATAGGTAACTTTTCTAATAAATGCAATATATCTATCGCGAATCACAAATTGTCAAGTATGTAAATTATCTTTTCTAACACAAACTAGTCGTTTATTATATAAATTATTTTGATAAATTCCAACGACAAGTTTTTAACCAATCATGATGCAAAACACTTGAAAATTCAACCAATGGGAACAGTGATAAAACTCCGTTACCAAGTAAATAAACAATTGTTATTGTTTATAACTGTCAGTGTGACAGTTAATTATTAATACTTCAAGTTTAAATATAAAATAATATTTAAATTGTTTCATTTTGTGTTTTCTTTGGAATTTATCTCACTAAATACCACACGACCTCTCAGATAAACTTTTATTCTTAAGCACTTATTCTATCATTCAAGCAAACTGACATTAGGTAAAACGCCTCTACCTTCGGAGTCGGGGTTTACCATGCAGTTTGCTATCGTGTTTGTTGTTAAGCAAAAAAATTAGTGCAAAATAAAAAATTTATCAATAAAATCAGGAGGTCTTGAATATTACTTCTGAAAAACACTTCCCCGCGGCATACCATTACTATTATTATAATGCTAATATATATTTTGCTCTATTTTTAAATTTTAATGCTGACATTTAAATTTCATTTCAATATGTCGTAAATGATGTTTCCATGATGGTATACCACCTTAAGTTAACAGTTAGTTTAACCAAAGATTAAAATATAGAGCCCTAGGCCGATTTTATTATAACTCATTAATGACAGGTTGCACCAACGTAACTTAAATATTAAACTGGATTTAAATTGACAATACTGCATCGAAATGAAATTTCGCATGAATTATATAATATATATCTGTCAAAATTTTGATTTTCATTTTTTTGTTTAAACAGCTTAAAATTTAAGCCTTGTTTGTACTGAACATAAATAATTAAATTGTCAGTTGCGGTAACTCTCACTTAAAATAAAAATAACGCATTAAAAAACTGATACATGTAAATTTTACAACATATACTATAAAATCAATGCAACTTAACTGACAATTATCAGACTTCTAATCATAGAAAATAATAATTACGAGAGCTATTTTTCCTAGAGTTAGATATTAAACAAAGAATAAGTTAATAAATCAAATTTTCTTTGTAGAAAAACCAGAAAAAAACTGAAACAATTTTAAATTTTGACACTTCTAACTTCTTCTAACCCATCTCGGTAGCCGAATCACGACCTAAGGGTCCGCGGATCGAATCCCGGGTGAGATATGGTTGTTGTGTCTTATCTCCATCAAAGCAATATAAAAAATGTATATTGTTTTACAAAAGGTACAAGAAAAACTATTTTATCTCCGTAATATCACCAATTAAAAACAAAAATTTAATTAAAAAAGTATAACAATAAATAAATATATATCAACTTATAAACTAAAGATACAATTCTTTTATATTTACACTACTCTACCTTGGCCAGTACTTGGAACTACCTAGGCAACCATATTAACATCCTTGTATTACGAAGTACAGTAATTGATTATATAATATTAGGTCTGTACAAGTGTAAGTGCAGGTCAGAGAAGTGTAGTACAATAAAGTGTATACTGAGTGACACCAGTCCTGGAAAAATAAAAAAATCTGACGTGACCAGCACATTATCTTTTTGTACAAATTTCATACAAAAAAATTCTTGTACTTTATCTTCCGGCAGTTATATGTATTTTATACAAAATCCATACAGAAAATTTCTAGCAAAAGATCCTATATTTCCAGTAAAATTATAAGACAAACACACTATGCACACACAAGTATAAAATGCAGTCAAATCGTATAGAGAATAAAATATTCTTTAATATTTATAATAACATTAAATGTGAAAAAATAATATTTAACATAGTTAAAAAAAAACTGTTAAAATCTTCAAATGAAGGTACTTCCGGTTGACAAATTGTAACCAAAATCTAATCAGCTCTTCATATCGGTATAACGAAGAAGAATACGAAAGAATTATAATTTTTGAAATTGTAGTACTTATTAGAGTTATCGCATACGAAATTTGTGTTACAGACACACACACATGCACACACACACAGACACACACACACACACACACACACACACACACACACAAACACAAGCACGCGCACGTGCATGTACACGCACACGCACACGCACACGCACACGCACACGCGCGCGCTCGCACACACACACACACACACACACACACACACACACACAGATATCATCGGAAAAATAGTAAAATCGTATTCTAGGGACCCTAAAACGTACTTATTGATTAAAAATGGAATTTTTTGACCAAAGACAATACCTTCCATACCGAAAAGTGACGGTAGGTAAAAAAAGTGAGTGCAAATTAATAATGAAATTTTTGCTATTAGGTTATAGTAGCACAATGTTAGGTTGGAGTAATTATTCTTCATGCTGGAAGCTCCACTGGATGGATAAAAGACGCACTATTTTTATCGGCGAAGAATGTGAAAGATAGTTGTTTAGATTAACATGATAATATGTCAGCAGATGTATTCGAATCATGGTTTGAAAAAAAAAACTTATTCCTAATGTACCACCAAACAGCGTTGTTGTTATGGATAATGATAGCTATCATTCGCTTAAAACAGTAAAAGTTCCGTCCAAGTCTACTAATAAAGCCGAAATTATTGAATATTTGTATAAAAACGATCTGTATTTTGAAGAAAATTACAAAAAAAAAAAAATTGTTGGAGGTTGTTCATACAAAACCTACAAAGAAACAATATGTATGTGATACATTAGCCGAAAAATATTGTTTTGCGTTTACCACCATACCACAGTATTTTCAATCCTATCGAGTTAATTTGGGGTCAAACCAAATCAAACATAAGAAAAAATAGTTCTCCGACCAATTGTGAACATGTTTTAAGATTGATCCAAAGTGAAATAGACAATTTGCCAAAAGAACATTGATGTAATAGTGTTAAACATATTGTGGAGATTGAAAAAAATATCTCAATGTAAATAATGTTGTACGTCTTGTTATAAATGTTAGTAATGATACTGTTACAACTGACGAGAATACAGAAAGCGACTCTGATATAATTGTTAATTAGATTTAATTTAGATATTAATATTATTATTTTATATTTTGCATGTATAAATGTGTTTTGTTCGTTCTGTAAATAAATGTAATAGTTCGTGTACCTGTATTATTATCGACTTTAATGTTAAATTAAATAATTTTAAAAATTTGAAAAACCGTATAATTTTGTTTAAGTACAGCCCAGAGTTTTTTATTCTTATAATCTTTTTACAACTTTCCAACTGTGAGGGTAGAATGAAGTCAAAAACGGTATATTGTGGCAAGACCTATACATTTGACACTTGACCACTCTCGAACTTATTAGCCAGTCCACGCTATCGCTCGGGCGCAAAATCGTCCTCAAATGGTAAATGGTACCTACATCCCTTGTAGCATAAATAACTATTATTTACTAATATACACATTAGTTTTTTATTTCATGCTTTGTTCAGTATTCATTGTCATCTATATTTACTAGACTGTCAAAAAGTGAGACGAAACACTTTTATCTCTTCCACTTTCACACTGCACTTCTTTACGCCACATGTTTAGCGAATGTGAGAAAAAGTACTTTTATAGACTAGTTTCTCGTCGAAAACATTACGCTAACTGGATCTGTTTCACAAAGAACAGTATAGTGCAAACAGTTAACACTAGTGCACACTAGTTTATGTCAAAGAACATAGCTATTAGAAATGTTCGTAAAAGTAAAAATTATTACAACAAAATTGTGATTTATAAATTTATTTAACTTGTATTTTCTTTAATGAACAAAATTTGAAAAAATAATTGTTATACTTCTCAATATACTCATGTTTTAAATTCCAAATTTTAATACCGAAAACTTTTCAAATATCGTTCATCTGTTCATCGTCCTTTACCATCTTATCGGCCGGTGTTGAAATTAAACTGTGTCGTTTAGCAATAAAACAATAGGCGCATAATTGAGTTTTCCCGTGGTTTTGCGGTATTTGAGGCAAGGGTGTGCATTTGCGGCACGTACCCCCTGGAATGAAGAGCCCGCATCCAGCAGGCTTCTTTCGCGAGCGAACAGGAAAATGATTTGATACAGCGTGAGTGAGTGCCATTCGAGGTTACCCTCCGCCACAGTCATCCCGAGACGAAGATGGGAATAATAAAGCCCGTGCGAATTCGATCTATGGAGAAAAAAATCATTTTTGGCACTCCCGACGTAAAAGTATACCCGTACTTTACTTTAATTCCTTTTTATTGTGAAGAAATTTATTTTTTATGCTCTGAGAAGTATTTATAAGAAAAACACTTTCAAGTATAATTTTTAAGCAATTTATGTTATCTGTTATAAAAAATACCTATATAATTTTCTGAAATTTTTATATATTAATAATTGACACCTAAAATTCATAATTTTATTCTCTAAATCTCTATGTGTATAATGCATCGTATAAATTATTGGTGAACATATAATATGTTTAATGCCTATGTGACGTATTCTTGTGTTCGCCCTATTCATTTGATTACCTGATATCCTGATACATAATTGCACTATATAACATATGTACCGAAGTATGACCGAATTACAGAACCTACCTAACAATTATTACCTATAATATTTTTTTGTGTGATTAGTCATTTTCACTATTCTAATCAAATTTTCTTAATTGTACATTCCATCCCGTCCCTTGGTAAAAGAAGTATTGCCCTCGGCCAAAAAAATTTATAGAGTTTTTAATGAATAACCCCATTATTATAAAATAATTTTTAAAAATCTGATGTGGCCAGCATATGATCTCCTGTCAATCCGATGTTTAAAATAGCAATGAGCTTTAAGTAAAGTATGACTTCCGGTTGATCATTTGTAAACAAATTCTAATTTGTTGTTCCAATAAATAGAAAAGACTGTATAATACCAAATTTTGGGTTATATTTTATTATGTTTTTCCTCGAAAATCTGTTAAGAACTCCAAATTAAGTAGCACTTCCGGTTTATCATATAAGTATAGCCAAAATCTAATGTTGTTTCAAATTATACACGAGTTTTAAATACCAAATTTAAGAAGTTTTGGATCATGTTTTAATTTTATTTATTTATTATCATATTTTTCAAGAAAATCTGTTGCGAGCTTCAAGTAAAGTGTCACTTCCGAAATATCAATTTTAGCCAGAATCTAATAGGTTGTTCTCCTTTATATAAAAGTCTTCATATTATATTTTTTTACGAAAATCTGTTCAAGGCTTCAAGTAAAGTATGACTTCCGGTTTATTAATTTTAGCTAAAATCTAATATGTTATTCCTCTTGATATAAAAGTCTTCAATACTAAAATTTAAAAGTTATGGATTATATTTTAATATAGTTTTTCATAAAAAAAAACTGTTATGTACTTCAAGTAAAGTATCATTTCCGGTTATCCAATTTTACCCAAAATCTAATCAACTCTTTACGTGAATGCAGAAAGCTTAAATACGGAAAACAGAAATATTTGGAAGTTTGATATGAGTTATCGTGGATGAAAAAATCGTCGCACACACACACACACACACACGCACGCACGCACGCACGCACGCTCGCTCGCACGCACACACACACACACACATACACACACACACACAAACACACACACACACACATACACACACACACACACACACACACACACACACACACACACACACACACACACACACACACACACACACACACACACACAAACACACATTATCATCATTATCATAATCACCATGTAAAAACGTGTTGTAGGGACCTTAATTCGTGCTTATTTACTGAAAACTCACCATCGAATATCAATGTTTAAATTATTACTGCTTATATTTGGTGCAGTCATGATATTTATACAATTATATGTAGTTCATAATCTAGTTTAAATGTTATAAAATGGATATATACAGTATATGAGAAAAAATGGTTTGTAAAATTGTACCATAGTGGAAAAAATAGTTATTAAAATGTGACATTGGTATTTTAATATCCTTGGCCGTCTGATTCTTCAAGAAGTTGCAACATTTTATAGGTGACATATCTCGTGCTGCAGATGAGATGATCTAACAACTTTCAATATGAAACATGTTACGTGCTACAGATCAGGGCTGGGCAAAGTACCGGAAAGTGGTACTTGAAGTACAAGTACGAAGTATCTTGATGTTTCTAAATGTACTTGAAGTACAAGTAGTTCTTTACTTTCTAAAGTACTTGAAAGTACCAAGTACTTGAAAAAGTACTCAGATAATTGATATTTTTCTGATTATATGAACTTTAAATGTGACTATTGATAAAAATTTCAATATGCGATATTTATTTGGTTATTTAAAACAAGAGTTCCTCACTGGGACTGCCATATCACCTAGCGATCTCATGGCGTAAAATTATAACGTCATATGATTGCCAAGCGATATGAGAAGCTGTACCGAGATGTTAGAATGACGTCATTTTTACGTTATGCGATCGCCAGGCGATACGGCAAAGTCCCAGCACTGTAGTAAGGTAATACAAACATTATATGGTATATTTAGTATACAGATTAGAATTAATTTATTTATGGCAAAAAATTGGAAAATATATCTTTACTTTCATATCGCACACACTGCAGAAGAAACACTGACAGACAAACAATTCTCATAATTAATTTTTAAATTATTCATCAAACTTCAAGTATATTTAAAGTAAATCAAGTACATTTAAAATACTTCAAGTACATTTAAAGTACTTCAAGTATTTAAAAATACTTCAAGTACTTTTCATTGTTCTTCAAGTATTTTTCCAAGTATTAAGTACCAAGTACAAGTGAATAGACTTACTTCGTCAAGTACAAAGTACTATAAATAGAAAGTACTTCAAGTACAGTACTTGAAGTACTGAAAGTACTTGCAAGCCTAATAATAGTACCTATGCCTACGGCTCGTGTTCTAAAATCATCCTCGTGAATAATAGCCATTATACGCGACTAGAATACGATATTTTATCTACACCTGCAATTGAATACATATTATACCAGGTGACACTGAAAAATGGTCCACTCTAAATAACTTTCTTATTTATAATTATTTCCAATTTTTTTATATATTTGTAAACTAGACCGAAGGGCTCACAAATCATTGTATTTGGCATGATGATAGCGCTTCCGGTTTAATCGGAAGTGACATTAAGTTTCATGTTTCAAATGAGATATCTTATATTTTTATATATTTAGAATCTACGTAAAATTATGAATTCAACCATATGCTTGAATTTAATTTTTACTAATGAAATAAATTACAAAAACGGAAGACAATATTACGAATAATTAATCTGGTACCATGATACCAGGTTGGTTGTGAAAATAATTTAATCATTTTTTGTAACAAATTTTAGAATCTTATAAAAATAACTTACTATTTAAACAATTTACTGAAATATTACTCACAGCGTAAATATCATGACTTACCAGGTTAATATGGTCATAAAACTATATTAATGATATATAAAACGATTATTTCTTACAAAATACTTTGCACATAACCGCTAAATGAAGATGATTGTGAACTCTCAACAATAAATTTGACAGTTCCGTGTCTTATGTAACCTCGCCCCGTGGATTATGAGTCATAATCCACGGGGCGTGGATAATGAACGGTATTATGTATCCATGGTTACATACATAATCAGTATATTATTAAACAGGTGTAGATAAAATACTTTTCTTGCAAGTATTGCCCATCTCTGCTACAGATTCATTGAAATCATATAATAAGAGCTGTTTTATTTAAAAACGTAACTATATGAAAGTTAGAGACTACTTCTAGTGAAAATGGAAGTACCACTTCTTTGGAGATTTTTTTTTTTCGTTGAGATGAGATGGGTATGTATTCGTTCATATTTAATATTAATTACATCTTGTGATGATTACATTAGATTTTTTTGTTAATAATTTAAATATTTTTCTTGGAGTAAGTTTGATTTTATAAAAGTTATTTATATTAACATTTTCACGTAAAGTTATTCCAAATTAGTCAACATCAAGTTTATCGGATGTAAAAATTAACTAAGAATATTTAATCTCATCTGAGCCTATGACATCTGTTCAGCAAAGAACAATTATTGTTATTGTCCAGAATTTTCAGTTTTATTAATCTATGAATAATTTCAAACTGACGGTTCCAAAAAGATGTTTTTCTGTAGAACAATTTTCCAAACTCAGTTGCGGAGGATTTGGGCAATGGGACAAAAGCGCAAGGGATGAAGAACTGAGCCTCCGTGTATTTGTGAGTCCTCTCACGTCGTTGTGAAATAGCGACCGGCGTCGTCGTGGAATAACAATAATAACACTGTTATAGAGGGCGAGAGAAACTGTGAATAAACATATACAAGAGAGAATAATGCTGATATTAAGGAACATGTGCGGTTACTTGTAATGTGATTTCAGGGAATTATTCTGCATTTTACAGACTTTTTCAGCCAACAGGAAATGATGTTTGGAATGGAAAGTGCGGGAAAGTAATGGAATTTGATTTGAATTTTAGGTTGGCAGAATAGGGGCACTGTCTATATAATGTTTGTAAAGCTTTCGAGAAAATAAAAGAGAAATATTTGGGTTGTAAAACGCTGGATGTGTTGGAGTAAAACGACAAAGAATAAAAGGCAAATTTTAGAAGGAATAAAAGTATCCGCTACAACAGTATGTTTTCTTAAAATCTAAATAATTAATCAAGACATTACTCTCAGTTTTATAGCATTATAAATGTGTTACTCAGTTTGAAAAATATCTGAGAACAATTATCGCTCCAAATTTTATTACTAAGTAAGATCTAATCCAGTTGTCACTGGACATAATAAAAAATCTGATCTGGCCAACATATGACCTCCCGTTAATTCCATGTTTGAAATAGCAATGAGCTTTTAAGTAAAGTATCACTTCCGGTTGATCGTTTGTAAAGAAAATCTAATTTGTTGTTTCAATAAATAGAAAAGTCTGTAATACCAAATTTTAGATTATATTTTATTATGTTTTTCCTCGAAAATCTGTTAAGAGCTCCAAATTAAGTATCACTTGCGGTTTATCATATAGGTATAATCAAAATATAATGTTGTTTCAAATTATACACGAGTATTAAATACCAAATTTGAGAAGTTTTGAATCATGTTTTAATATATTTTTTCAAGAAAATCTGTTTATAGCTTTCTGTAAAGTAGTGCTTCCGGTTTATCAATTTTAGAAAGCACCTAGTATGTCATTCTCATTAATATAAAAGTCGTAAAATTTTGAATTGTATCAATTTATTTTTCACGAAAATCTGTTCAGAGCTTCAAATAAAGTATCACTTCCGGTTTATCAATTTTAGCCAAAATATAATACCTTGCTTCCCTTTATATAAAAGTCTTAAATACGAAATTTGACAAGTTTTGGAGTATACCATAATATATTTTTCATAAAAATCTGTTCAGAGCTTCAAGTAAAGTATCACTTCTCGTTTATTAATTTTTGCCAAAATCTAATATGTTACTCCTCTTGACATAGAAGTCTTGAATACTAAAACTGAAAAGTTTTGGATTATATTTTAATATAGTTTTTCTTTAAAAACTGTTATGGGCTTCATGTAAAGTATAACTTCCGGTCATCCAATTTTACTCAAAATCTAATCAAATCTTTATATGACTGCAGAAAGCTTAATTACGGATAATAGAAATATTTGGAAGTTTACGATAAGAGTTATCGTAGACGAAAAATCGTCACACACACACACATCATCGTAAAAATACTAAAAACGTGTTGTGGAGACCCTAATTCGTGCTTATTCACGGAAAACTCACCATCGAATTTTTGGACCGATAACATTACCTCCCTTACCTCTGGTATGACGGGAGGTAATAAATAATAATCGTTTTTATTATACCATGTTAAAATTGTTAGAAAAAGTTTTGAAAGATACCATACAAACTTGAAATGCACAAATCTATCCATAGGTTAGTTGGACAGATAGCCGAAACGTGAAATTGATAACGTCTTAGTTGATCAAAATATTGGACAGACGACTATTTACCGAACTATCTGGGAATGTGAATAAAATGTATTAATTTACCAAATATATTTACCCGAACTTTTGCCCCCAAATTGAATTAGCAGAATCATTCAATGTGCTCAAGACAAAGTTAGAACGTCATCGCGCAAATTTTTTAATTTGTAGTTTAGAATTTTAAAGATGATTGTTAGCAGAACTTTGGTCAGGTCAGATATGATTTAAAATTTCGAAAAAGAAATAATATAAGTAACCAAATAGATTGCAACCCACTCGGCTCAGAATCTCTAGATTAAGCAACAAAGAGAGAGAGAGAGAGAGAGAGAGAGAGAGAGAGAGCGCAATCCCCCAAATGTTTGCCAGCGCAATTAATAATTAATTGAAGACTTTTGGGCATTTCTTAATAGAAAAGTATACAATAATGGCAGGGAATACAAAACGAACTACAGTTACAAAGACAAGAATATTTCTGACAATCCGGAAAGTAGAAATAACATCGTCCAGAGAAAATTGAGACAAGGTATTAAAAAACTGCCTCGCATTGAAGACAATGGTCACCTATTAGTGCTGTATAATTAGATTTCTTATCTCCTTAGTTTATAGGAATAACCACCTTATATCAATAAAAAAAGTCTGTCTATTAAATGAAGAGATCTAAACTTTTTCTCAAAACTTTTGTTACGTTATCTAAGGACAGAATTAATATACTCAAAAATAATACCGGAAAGATTAATGAATATTTAATTAAATAATGTACCCAGGTGGTTCTCATCAAGGTAATAACCATAAACATCCCATCTTTACTTTATTAATCATAATAGATATTCATAATTAGAAAGACCTTATTTATTGAAAATTAGGCTTGATCTCAATAAATATTTGAGGTTTCATAAAGTAACAATTTTTGAATTAACATTTTCACGATGGTGTCTCTGGAAGTGAAAATATTCATGAGAGAAATATTATGATAGACAGGTCCTCTATATTGAACCTTTAAATTCTACTAGATTTGAAACTCTACTCGAATTGGGTATACGAATAATTAATACAAATATGATTAGGTATAACTCAACTTTTTAAACCAGACCTAAATAAAGAAATGTCAAGTTTGAAGACCGAAATGAATTCTACTGCTCCAGGCCAGTAGAATTTGAAATATACCCAGAGAAAGAGTGGAAAAAAATCTGAATATTTGAAATTTAAAGTTACAAAATCGTGGCCCGGAATATTTAAACTACCCTGTATATTTTAGTGACATGTTAATGGGCCCTATTCTGTATCTCAGTGGTTAATATTTAACCACTGGTTAAATTTTTTAACCAATCAAGTATGTTGACGTATAACAAAAAAGGGATTTTTAGTTATCAAATCAATAACTATTGGATAAAAATTTTAACCAGTGATTACAAATTAACCACCGAGTTAAAGAATAGGGCCCTAATAATTGTATGGTAAGGGAATAGCTTAAAATTACTTTAAGAATGTGACATTGACGTCACGACAGTTGTGCGAAATTCGTGACTTGTACATGACGCAGGGTCTCAATTTCAACTTACAGGTATGTCCAGAGGCGTATCAGTTAATTCTATGCCACTGGACTTAACTATAAGTTGAAATTAACACCCTACGTCATGTACAAGTCATGAATTTCGCGCAGCTGTTGTGTCGTCAGTGTCACATTCTTAAAGTGATTTTACTCGAGTCAAAAAGACTGAATTCGATAGAAATATACAGTTTCAGTTTTTAATTAATTTTTCAAGATCAGCCGAATTCACCTTACATTGAAATAAATATAAAACTTTAATGTATTTGCAGATAATATAAATATATAAACAAATATCTCTCTACGGTTATGAAACTCTTCAAAGAGGATTATCAAAAGAATTATTAAGGTCTTTCTATTGTGAAGTATTCTATGAGCAACATAGTAAAGTTATATCTAATTTTCTGGTGTGTTTATTTGCCGCACCCCTGACAAAACTTCAATACTATTCTTGAAAATTTTGATTTATTTCTTCAGCTCATTTGGAAACGAAGTATACCCACTATTATATTTATTACTAAAAGCAGCGCATTCCAACCTTTTTGATAACGCGACACACATCATCGTCAATATCCCGAAATGAAGCAACTCATAACATACGATAAATGAGATACTTCACCCATTTGGATGAACTGACCAGTTTCACAGTTTCATGAAGGGTCATATCTCAATTCTCCACAGTTTCATAATGCAGAGACAGAACTAAATTAATAACCATTTAATGAAAATTCTGTAAACATATTCATATTGCCAAAAAGTATATATAAACATAGTCAAATTATTTGAGACAAATAAACATGGTCAAATTGTACCATCATTTTCTGTACCTACCAATAACAAGAAAAATTATTTTTGTTAGTTTAAGTTATACCTTTTTGCTGAAAATTTAGTGACAGCACCGAGAAAGCATAAGAATGATATTTTTTAAACATTTTCCTTGGGAATGTTAATAATATAGAGATATTTACATAAAAAGTTTGGAGATTGTTACTTTTGTTTCTGAACCACGGATGTTGTTACATTGGCAGGCCTTATTTTGTATAATTACATTCTGGGAAGATCGGTAACTGTTTTCTGGAGTATCTACTCGTACAATTAATTTTTAATGATATTACATCACTATTATTTTTTTTCGGAACAGAAAAAATGTTAAAAAAATTCAGAAATAACCTCAACTTTTTTGAAACATTAATTGTGTACAATATTTAGGTATTATTAATTAAATACTTTCAATGTATCAATAATTCAGCAGTAAACATCAAACAAAAAAAAAAAACTAAACAGACATCACATGAACACAAATCTTTCATTTGATTGGTTGAACTGGAGATTGTTGCTTTTGTTGGAAATTGCTATTTGGAGATTGTGATGTTTGTTACTGACACAGATTTTGGACTTGAATATCACGGGGATATTGTAATTTTAGCTAGGAAGACTTATATTAAGGTTGTAGAGCATGAACAGACGATTGCAATGTTGTGTATAACTCATTTTCATGAAAATATGGAGATTGTTACGTTTGTTTCTACACCCCTCACATTTAAACCTAATTGAAATAATTTCTAATTATTCTCGGTGAGACAATTTGTTATTATTAACAGATTGACTAATAATAATAAGCTGTAGAAAAATTAAAAAATAGAATGAGAAAAATGTATGACCAACCTCGCCTAATATCAGTCCAATTTGTCTAACAGAGGCATTGTAGATCTCAGCATCTCGGGAAATCATCTACCGCACTGCTAATAGAAATGTTTACTGGAACAAAATTTCAGTTATTTCACTATTTAGTCCACTGAAAACCATAACACATTAAAAATTCATAACATGAAAGTTAGTTCGACACTAAAATAAATAAATATACACTATTTTAACTCCCGCAACAAAAGTCTTTCACGAGAATTGCACTTACTCCGAATATAATACATTTTCATTTGAAAGTTGCAAATACACTGATAATACAGCAATAAACACCGGACTTAATATTAGCTTGAACTTGTCGGTTAGTCAATTCACTGGTCGACACGAAATTTAAATAAAAATAATATTGAATTATTTATTAACTTAACTCATGTTAGGTATTAAAAAATAAAAATTCGTGATAACCAGTGGTACTAAAAATATACACTTAAGGCACCAAGCCTATAATTTATAATACAGTGTGTTCAATAAAATTCCTAACTCGGAGTAGGCTATGAAAAGAGAAACGTATGTCTGATCATTATTCAATTCAAAAGTCAAGATGTCAAAATTGATCTTGCAATGTAATTTTAAGCAGAAAAGACAATAAAGAAGGATACAGTACATCGATATTCGCCGTTTTGTAATTTGTTTTCTTTTCTAAAATAAGATTCAAGAAGAAAATCATTGATTTCTTGTGATAACATTTTTGACAATATCTCATGTCAAATTGACATTTCATTAAATATTTTTAAATTGGCATACGTTTTTTTGTTCATAGCCTACTCCGAGTTAGGAATTTTTTTGAACACACTGTACTTACCTTTAAATTTTGTTTCATAATTCCGTAATTTTGCAAAACTGATTACTAATTCACTGATTTTTTGAAATGCTGATAATTAAAAAAAAAGTTCCTTAGTTATTTTATTATTAAGCTCTTCACTCTTAACCGATATGTCTATTCTGTAAAATTAGCGTGCACATTAAACTCGAAGGTCATCATTATATTTTAACGAATTCTTTGCTTTTTAATTTGCTATTCAGTAATCAGATATACGTTAAAATTGTAAAGAAACCATTAATATAACAAAGTTAAAAGCAAGAAATGTAACATCATCTTGACACATAGTGTTAAAAGTTTAAGGCAACGTTAATATTAAAAATATTTATCTAGTTGACCGGTAAATTAACAGCATGTGTATGTTGCCTAGCCACGCCTATTTACTTTTCATGCACTAGAATTTGAAAAGTGACACGGTATACAGTGCGTAAAGAATGTACTTTACGCACGGTTGAAGGAAAAAATAATTTATACGATATTTAAATAAATAAAATAAATTTGTTGTATTGTGTTGACCACAACAGATTTTTCTTCTTGAACTTAGACATTCTGTTCATTGTTATATGTAATGTAAAAATTGTATACCCATCGATATAAAAATTTTAATTTAAAAACATTTATCCGTGACAATATTATCTTGGCATCTTGTGTAAAACCCTTCACATTTAAAATCACAATCACATCATAACGCCTTTCACCGTATAGAGTGGCGGGAAAGGCTTTTCTTCGCCTCGCATCGCATCGCTCGCCTGGCGAATTCATAATAAAAACAATTTCCTGCAGTATTTGCAGGCTTCGCTCCTGCGGGCTCTCCTCACTCAATTCGCTCTGAGCCAACAGGCTTACCACTGTAATTGCATTCTCCTGTTGCAGCAGGAACAGGACGGTATGCTGAAGAATGGTGAAGCATAAAGAATGGAAACATGATTGCCAACAAAAACATTATCAAAATGAACTTATTCTAAGGGAAATAACCATTTTATGTACCATATAATACTGGCTTTTCATTTATTTATACATAAATAAATATTTAAATATATCATTATAACCAGAGGTACCAAACCCGCGGCCCACAAACCCAATTATTGCTGCCCGTGTCGCGTAAATGTTTCTGTGATTTGAGAAATGGAATAAAGTATTTTATGGACTCAAAAGGACATAGAAAATGAAAACTAATTAATTGATTTACCATTTTTATTTGTTGAAAACCTCCGCACCCGTAGCATTAACTTGTAATTGCCGTAACAAAAGGTCATAAGTATTTTTTTTTTAATTATTGCATTTGGATTAAATTTGACCTCTAAAACGCATAACTAGTAGACCTTTTCAACCGTATTTACGCATGCCAATAAACTTCCAAGATAGACTTATGGCATTTTTCTTACAAAATTTCATACGCTGTGACTCCAAATTCAATCCAAATGCATAACTTCTAAGTTCTAAATTTTAAAGGATATTGGTCTTTTCATATATATATATATACGTGACTTTTTCAAAATATTACACATATTTCAATAATTAATTAATTGTATATATATATATATATATATATATATATATATATATATATATATATATATATATATATATATATATATAATATATACAATTACTTATTGAAATATGTGTAATATTTTGAAAAAGTCACGTGATCTGAAACAGAATGTGACGTCAGAGCACATACAGTTTAACATGCGACAAACTATCGCCTATTTTTATTTATATAAATAACGTAAACTGTTTTCCTATTAGATATGAATGGCATATTGTAAGTGCTTCGACGTCACAGGAGTGGGGGGTTGTTTTTCATGACTATTTCTTTCGCCAAACTTTTTATTTAATTATTTACAAAAATAACAATAAATTATTATTATTTTTTATATTACTATGAATAAAATGAACAAAAAATATTGCAAAAATTTTCATTTAAAATACTTTTTTAAAAATATGAAGCCGGCTCATTGAAAAAGTCGTCTTATGACCTTTTCTCCCGGCAGTAGCGAACAATTTCTTGCGGTTCTTTAGAAGGAGAGGATCCCGAACTAAATTATAATTATTGAAAGCAATTTTCAAAAAAATGTCAACAAATTTCTGTTGTTTTTTTTGCAAGAATTCAAAGGCTACTAAAAAATGTGACACGATAAAATTTAGATATTCTGTATTCTTGTGTACCACCTCTTAGTCATGGAAAAAACAGCATATACACAATAGGAGAGAAGGCTGTTTTTTCTTCGGTGTGTAGCCCTCGGTTTTCGCCGTCCGTTTATAATGAAGAGTTGAAGAAATACGAACATATAAAGAAGTTAAAATATCGTTGGTCTTAGTGCTATGGCTGGTATTCTGAGCTCGCGACTAAGCCAGACTAAGCATGCGAGTAGATAGTTACCCGACTAAAGTATATATTTTAACATTATGATAGTCGGGTGACTAGCTACTCGTTTCCTTAGTCGGGAGCTCATAATATCAGCCATTGTGAGTTATGTTGAAAGGAGACTAGGTAAATGAAAAATATAAAAATAATTGTCGAAATTCATAATTTTCTTTGTTAAACGAGAACTTTTAGAATTACCCTCGTATATAGTAATAATTTTATATTTGTAAATAATAATAAAATATCATTTTTAGTGGTAATAAAATATCAGGATATCAGGAAGTATAAATTTCAGACGTGTAAAACTAATTTTAAAAGGTCGACAATTATTTAGAGATTAGTAAAAAATAATAATAGTTAATAAAAAACATTAATAACATTGTAAGCAAGTAATTTATAACAATTTTTATGTAAAAAGCTAACAATAATTTTAAGCTTATCTAGGTTGACTAAAAACATTCAACGAATGACAGAAAATCCATGAAGCTTAGTTAAAAATTTGATAAATTATGATTACATTTTAAATTTAGAAAATGTTTATAAAAGAGGTCTCGTGGCCGCGTATCTGGGGAACCGAGTTCGATCCCGACCGACGCCAAATATTTCGAATTTTGAATGGCACAAAATTGACTCCTGTGGTGTACTCACTACGCCAGCAATGACTTTTTTTTTTATTAAAATGTATTGAAGTAATATAAATCTGTAATAGGTATAAGAACTCACAAACAATTATTGTTACTATAATATGCCAAATCAACATTCAAATAGCGTTATTTTCACACGAATTTACACAAAGAGGCCAAATTGTGTTGTCCTCATTGGGAATACGTAAGTGCGAGTGAGACCGAACGATTTTCCCTCTCTACGCCCTACACTACTGCCGGTGAGCCAAGCGGCTACTTGGCCTCTCTCGTTCCGAGCAGATCGCACGGCAAGCGCTACAGCAGATTTATATTATTTTCAATTAGTTTTTGTAAAAAGATTTAGTAATTACTATTTATTGTTACTGTTATTTTTTTATGTTTTCATAAATTTAAAACTATTATATATTTCTATTTTAATTGTTTTGTTGTCACAGTTTTTTTAAACTAAACATTTATAAATATTAACAATGTATAGCTATTAATATATCATGATTTGTAGAATTGTACAAATACCAAGAACCAAGAAGAGACAAATTTAACAATACGAACTATTTACAACAATGGGCATAATTTAACTGAACTGATATATTTTAAGAAAAAAGTGAAATAAATAAATTATTACAATAATTACTTTTGCAACTAAAATTTTCATTATTAGTTCTTTTGAATTATATAAATATAAAAAATAGGATGAGAATTTCTCGGCCTCGGTGGAGTGATGGGGAGAACTCCGTATCTAATTGTGTGTTGATTATTTAAGTAACGTTCAAAAATGTTATGGGGTCTCGTGGCCGCGTGCCTGAGTGTCAGGTCGCGAATCTGGGGAACCGGGTTCGATCCCGACCGACGCCAAATATTTTTCCAATTTTAAATGGTACTAAATTGACCCCTGTGGTGCACTCTCTACGCCAGCAATGAGTGCCCGTGAGGTGACGCCTGGTAAGCGCCCGCACGGTGCAAATATTTCATCATTACCGAATTCTGTGTGTACAAAGCAGATTGGCACACCCAGCAATGGGTAATAAGCCGTGATGATATATTTATTTATTATTTATTTAAAAATGTTTGTACTTGAACTGAAAAAGATTTTTTTTTTGTATTTGGCCTCACCTCATTATAAGTTCATGCACCGCCACTGGTTAATTTTTAACAACTGGTTAAAAATTTGAACCAATCAAGTGTGTTGATATATGTATAACAAAAAATTGGATTTTTAGTTGTCAAATCAATATTTATTGGATAAATTTTTTAACCAGTCGTTAAAAATTAACCACTGAGTTACAGAATAGGCCCGAGTAATAAGGTGGCGTTAGACGATTAAATAAATTGTATAAATATTTACAATTTTTGATCAAATGTTTACACTTTACACGTTTAAATTATATGAACATTATTTGCTTATAAATGGGTTACATAATTATCATTTCATCTGCGCGTCTGTCGTTTGGTTTGTCTCTCGTGTGAGTTTTAATATTGCGCATTCATTTTTCTTTACTTAATATATTATGAAATTTAGCCAAAACAAAAACAAATATTACATTTATCAAAAAACATTACAAAATACAGTGCAACCAACCTAGGATGAAATAATGCCTTGAAGTAAGGAAATAACTAAAATTTGAAGTAAATGATCTTGATATTTAGGACATGCCCTAAGTTGGATTTTTTTGATCAAATGGTTTGAACATCGAACATTCAAATTTCTTTGAACGTGTAAAGTTCCAGAATCTGATAGTACAATAAGAAGTAAAAATTGATGTAAATCTTTGTTCGTCTAAAACCACCTTTAGCCAAGGAGTATTTGGTATCAGCTTTAAATTAATTAATTCCGGTTGCTATTCATTGCTACGCTCTTTAGACCAAAACAGATTCATTTGTTCTTGTCAAAATTTATTTTAAAAGTTTGACAATTAACATTTGTCAAAACAATAGTTTCATTGTTATTGGATCAAATTACAGTTGAACTCGGATATAACGTATCCCAGACATAGCGAACGCGTTCTTATAAGTGTTATTACTTATAATGAAAAAAATAATTTCCCGGAACAGAAATCCTATATTTAATAGTCATTTTATACTTGCTAGAAATAATTGAGATTTCAAAAAAATGGTATTAAAAGATATTGTTGCTCTCGACGAATTCTGTCACTGGTTAGAATTAATGTAATTATTTCCGTTACATCCTCCATGTAGGTAAATTTTGCATTTACTCCTCCTCGTTAAAAACAGAGTACATATAGAATTGTATGATACAATACATAATTATAACTGAAGGTTACTCAAATTACGTCGAGGAACTGTTTGTTTGATTTCCAGAATCTATTGCGTTTGAATAGGTACTGTAGCATAAACGTTTTGTTGAGGTATAAATAGGGACGCTTTAAGCAAGCTCATGCAGTAATCAAATTCATACATGGCCTCTGAGGTTATACAACGATAGGGGATTCTGTATAATAAAATCCATTTAGGCTACTATTTTCTATGTCTTATTTTCCATATCTCTAACTCAGCCGGTTTTCATTTTCTTCAATATTTTTAATATAAAAAAATCTAGAATATAAATTTTTAATCACTGTGACTTTAAACAGTGGATACGGGCTGGGTTGAAAGCTAAAGTGCCGATTTGAATTATGTAAGTTACTGCAAAACACTCTAAAAACATGTATTTTGCTTAGAAAACGCCTTTCCAAATGATTTGGAGATATGTTATAAGAAACAGTTTTTACATCCGTTTTGAACGTTTCATGGTCAGAAACGGCAGAATTACATGTATACTTTGGACACATAATCTACCGGTAGTTTCTGTGGTACTTGGTTGTTTAGACTATAATATGACAAAATTCACTGTTTTCTAGTGAATACAAGCTTTTGGAGTCACTCCGTGGTGCACTCGCCCACGCAGCTCTAGTGCCGATTTGAACTATGGAAGTTACTGCAAAACACTCTAAAAACAAGTATTTCGCTTAGAAAACGCCTTTTCAAGTGATTTGGAGACTTGTTATGAAAAACAGTCTTTACATCCCCGATTTGAACGTTTCAGTCTGAAACGACCGATTTGCATGTATACTTTGGACACATATTCTACCTGTAGTTACGGTGGTACTTGTTTTTTTTTGGGTATAATATGACAAAATACACTGTTTTCTAATGAATACAAGCTTTTGGAGTCACTCCGTGGTGCACTCGCCCACGCAGCTCAAGTGCCGATTTAAACTATGGAAGTTACTGTCGGCTCCGGTGGCTCAATGGTTAGAGCAACGACTCTCAGTCATGAGTATGCTAGGGGTCCTGGGTTCGAATCCCACTAAGGCATGGATGTTTGTATATGTAAACCTCTCTGTAATTGGGATTTAATCCTGTTGAGAGGTTTTTTAAAAAGAAAAAAAAAAGAAAAAAAACACTCCTAAAAACATGTATTTCGCTTAGAAAACGCCTTTTCAAGTGATTTGGAGATATGTTATAAGAAACAATTTTTACATACGTTTTGAACGTTTCATGGTCAGAAACGGCAGAATTACATGTATACTTTGGACACAATCTACCGGTAGTTTCTGTGGTACTTGGTTGTTTAGAGTATAATATGACAAAATTCACTGTTTTCTAGTGAATACAAGCTTTTGGAGTCACTCCGTGGTGCACTCGCCCACGCAGCTCAAGTGCCGTTTTGAACTATGGAAGTTACTGCAAAACATTCTAAAAACAAGTATTTTGCTTAGAAAACGCCTTTTCAATTGATTTGAAATGGGGTATACAAACAGATGAAGGTGGCATGTAATTTTTGTCCGGAAAATTACGAAAAGGTTGGCACAAATCGAGATAATAAAAGTTATTTTACTTACCGTAACGTTGTTGCCTGCAAACGACTGAAGTTTGATAAACAAAAGAAGGATTTGATAAAATAGAATTCAATAAACGGCAAGTTGAAACGTACAGAAGGCACGGTCAAAATTTAATAAAAATATAATTGTACAACGATTTGAAAATAGTAAAAGCAAAAACTAAGATTGTAATATACTAATAAGCTATAAAGAGATTTTCACACTAATTGTTGAACCCATAACCTAGTTTCGGGCGCTGTATAATTACAACTACAACAATGCGAAGTGGTACCAGTTCGTCGAGTGGGCTACATATCAGTTGTTTCGTTCGTCCGTGGCTGAATTATCAGCCACAACAAAAGGGGGAACAACGCAATCGAATAAAAATTATCGAAAATATAAATACTTTTTAGTAACAATATAATTAACAATGAATTGAACGCTCTAAAGTGTAATACACATAATACAAAATACTAACGTTACAATTTGATTTGATGCTATACTGAACTTACAACAAATCTAACATTACAAAAAACAAAAGGCCCGGGCCACACTATGCGTTTTAGCGGGACCGGTAAAACCGCATCCGGTTAAACGGGATGGACCATATTTCCCGCTAAACAGGACGGCCCGATTCAGGCACGGTCTGACCAATGTCTGAATAGTACAGAGTCCAAATAGTATACATTGTCTATTAAAAAACAAAACCAGACCCTTGTGAACGCTCGCATTATTTCCAATATGTTGTACTTGTCATGCGGCAAATTAACCGTTCGGTCAAACCGCAACATGCTGCGGTAGTATCCGGCAACCGGACCGCAACCGCATAGGTGTGGACGCATTCATTTAAAACAAAAAGTTGTCTTCCCGGTCAACCGGTCCCGCCAAAACGCATAGTGTGGCCCGGGCCTTTTTATCATAACCGTAGTCCCAACAATAAAGCGTCAAATAAAGTCTTACAGTGACCGCAGTCCTCTTAGGCAGCAGTAACTTTAACTTTCACTGTTGTTTTTCTTCACAACAATTGGCACAACAAACAGAAAGAACGATGTTAAAAACAAAAAGTTACTTATGTTCATTCAAATTTTGCGAAAAAATTTTAAACAGTCACTTACAAAACTATCAAAAATGAGTTACGTCGATTCGTGTTATTGACGAAATATTTTCTCCCTTTCATGCAAAATGTTTTCACTTCTGTCATGATTTTGACAGTCACATCAATTTATACTCCTGTAGCCTGTTTCATAAAAAAATACTATAGTAGTTACACCAAAACTAGTAGTAAAATTTTATATTAATTACTATTGTTTGTTTCATAAAACTACCATTTTAAATAATTGTCTACGACAGTAAGATTTATTTTACTGTCAATTTTTATTAAGGTAACTGAGATAAAAATTATGCAAGTAAAATTACTACTTATAAGCGACGATTATTTTAAAGGCCCGGTATTTTCACTTCGCATAAAGTTTCAAATAAGTATTCATTAAATAAATTTATACTGCATATTTATCCAACGAATAATTTCATTGCGTCTTTTCACACATTTTACAGAAACAAATATCTATCTGTCGAATAACTTTAACGTTCGTAAATTGGTAGCCTTGCAGAGTGAATTTGTGTCAATAAAGAAGGATGGAGTTTGGCGTAACCACGTTAAGCAGACAAGGATGAAATTCTTTTGAATCCGTAGTTATCAGAATTTTGTTTGACATCTTTAATGTCAATGTCATCTATATTCTTTTGCATGTTTAGCCCCGGGAGACTGTAATTTAACAAGTGTAACTGTACCATCTAATACAGAACTCAATGTGGTAAACGAGATATGTATATTGTTAAATTGTCCTCATACTTTTTGTATTTCTTTCAGTTCAAAGTAAATGTTTGTCACATTGTATTCAACAAAAGTATCCAAAATTCGAAAATATTTTGCCATCGTCAAATGGCAGAAACACTATTATGATTTACCTATTCACTGTTTGAGATCAAATGCGATCCCCAATATGTAATAATAAATTGTTTTCATAATCGGAATCAGTCAAAAAATTCCTTCATGTTTGTGGTTATGTCGCAATGTGATGGTGTGTGATCGATTTCTCACGTTATTTATTAATTCATAGTTCGAAATATCATCATAATCATCAAAAATATTTAAAACGTCCATTTTGTTAATAAATCTGCATGTGGAAATGAAATAAACTTACGAATAAACGGTTATTCGCTACCCAAGTACCGAATAATTTATTCCGCGAATAACAGATGTTATTCTTTCGAATAAATTTATTTGCAAGTGAAAAGCCAAGAGAAATATTTATCTGGAGGATAAATTTATCTAAACCTTATTCGCAAGTGAAAATACCGGCCCTAAGGTGTAGAGGATCGTAACTACTGCACAAGGTAAAAAAAAACACACAGAATATTAACGATTTAGAATGCGTTGTTAGACACAATATTGGAAAATATTGAATAACATCCCACGGAACGTAGTAAAGCACTATCTCCAAAACAATTGAAAATAGCTTTGAACTGGTGCCCCGCGTACGACGCAATTGGAGACATGTATGCGGTATCAAAAGAAGTTTCTATTTGTCGTATGGTAAAAATTGTTGTTTATACTGTAAATCGGATTTTGTTTCGACAGTTTATTAAATGGCCTGAAAATATTGATGAGGTGGTACATAAATTTTATGAAATGGCAGGAATGCCTTTAGTCTGTGGGGTATTAGATAATACTTTGATTAAAATTGACGCACCTAGCAATCATGAAGTAGCATTTGTTGAAGGACACAGAAATCATTCGATAAATGTAATGTTAGTTTGTTGGCCTTATTTTTATTATTGTTGTGTTAATTGGCCAGGAAGTGCCGATTACGCTAGAATACTGATAAATAATAGTTTGTATAACAAAATGGAAGATTGCTGAAGACCATATGCGCATGTAGTTTTATTATTAGATTCCATATATCCATTGAAGTTATGGCTTATTGCACCAATAGTGCGGAATCCAAAAATACCATCGCAAATTCGGTTTGTTGGCGCCCATTGCACAGTGTTTTTTTTTCTTTTGACATTTTGCCGCGCTGTCTAAATTTTTAGGTTAAATTCAGATTACTGTAGTAAAATCACCTCCCTAGAGTACTACAGTATAAATTTATTTATGAAACGTGATTATTTACTGTAGTAACGATATCTTGCTACTACAGTTAATAACTATACTAAAAACTACAAGTTTTATAAAACAGGCTACAGATGCAAATATTTACGTAATTAATTACAAATTTTAGTTTTTAAGCTTTTTAAACTGAGAGATTGAACCATACGTTCTTTATTCCATTACACGGTAAACTCATCGTGAAATCGTATAAAATTTAAACGTTACCTTAAATATTCATCTGTAATGGTGCTAACGGGTCAATAGTTTTTTGTTAAGTGATTTAAGTTTATTGGTTTCATGTTGCTTATTGATTTGTAAACGATTATAGTTGTAAAGTGTTTTTAATTTAATTTAAAATGCCGTGGATTAAATAGTGTCTGCTTAATTGTTTTTATCTCCGTATGTAGATAGCGAGATCTACAAGCAACTGGAGTGAAAAATGCTTCTCACTGTGTACTCGTACTTTATCGCCGGGAAATTTTTTCTCTTACGAACAGTTTTAGAGCAACAGCGTGTATAAAGCAAAGAAACATTCGCGCGTTTATCTACTTCTAGATTTATTCGTGAAATTTCTTAAAGTGACACATCTGAATAAGGTTTTTCTAACTTTCGCAACTTTTTCGTTTACAATGCAAAATTGAATTCCTTACAGCGCACAGTGACTCCAAGTAGGTACTGCGTTCTTAACTTAACATGCCATTAAAAGTACAAGACACTCACCCGTAGAAGACTTCCAAGCAGAATTCTTCACTCTTGAAAATCCTGAAAAGGAAGGAAATAAAACTAAATAAATAAAAAAAGAACATAAAAAAGAAAAAAGAATGTAATAAAATGAAATTATTCGTTTTATGACCGTTAGCATTTTTATAATGTAAATGAAAAGTATTTGAATTATAAAAACTTAAATTTAATGCTCTAATAGGGTATTTCTGTAATTTTTGTAGATATGTTATTCTTTATAAAAAAAATAATAAATGCGTAGTTTTTGTTTGTCCATATAATGATCTATTTCGTTGCATGTTCTTTTGAAAATAATGACTCATGAATTAATGCGTCATAATAATGACGTCAACATATTCAATAATAGTACTGTTAAGAAAAAACCGGGAATGTCACGCGTGCCTATTTTTATGAAACACTAATTTTAAACTAATAAACAATATTTTTAGGCAGGAATCATTAAACGGTCGTCCATGGGTATTAATAATTGTTTACTAAATTGGAGTTTCAATTTTCGCCCATAAGGGTATGTTTTAAAATGCACAAAACTCGCGATGTAGGTACATCGTTTTTGCCCGATTTGAAATCACGTCGTGATAATAGGTACCTCCTCGTTGAGCTGCACAATATGGCATAAATAACTAAATTTCGACATTTTTGTGACATCAATGTTTTTTTCTAGAGACTCTTCACTTATATTTGCAAAAATTATATTTCTAAACATTTCTAGCTTTTTATATTTGGAGTATTGTGATTGTATAGTTTTAAAATGAATTCTACACGTACAAATAATATATTTTACATCATGAGAGAGAAATTAATATATATATATATATATATATATACATATGTGATAAACCTATATCGTATTTAATATATACATGAAAAACTTTGAATAAACTAGTGAATAAGTTGTTCTTTTATAAATATTATATACCATGAAATATTTAAAAATGATTGAAAAAATTATACGAGTACCTACCTATGTAAAATTTGGTGACATCGGTTTTCTTCTGCTTTTAGAAAAATATTTAACATCCTTTTATTTAAAAAAAAAAACTCTTTTTCATTTTACAGCTAATAAAATGGTATTATCTTACACAAACAGTTCTGTTAATAAATAAATTATATTTGAAACATTCGTTGAAAAAATAAAATAAATGTTACAAATAAAAATAATATTAATAATAAACATTTTCTTAATAATTACAAATTCAAATGGATTAAGTACTTTTGGGATAGGTACTGGGTATTAAATGAATGCAGAGTTTATATATTGTTTTTATTAAAGAAAACATGTTTCGGTATACTCCATACAGAACACACACGGACAGTTTTGTTCAGTTTCAAAGTAAATCTCTAAGAATGTTTTATAATTCGCTATGTACTTATGTTTTGTAAGTAATAAACATACTATGGGAGTTGGTCGATTTTGGATGCATGATTATGTGGATATGTGGTTGTGATTTCCATTCATAATTTCCATAACTTTCACATGTGATATACTTTCATAATAATAATATAAACATATTTTCTTAAACAAACTCAATGTTTCAAAGCTGTCAAATATATTATACGTATATTATAATACACAATAACTGTTATGATATGTTAATAATAACAAAACATTTAATATAAATTTTCAATTTACTGTTAATATAAAACTTATATTATCTATTTCTACATTTTTCTAATTACAAATACCTGTATATGTATATACAGGGTGTTGCTTAAAAACAGACCATATATTTCAATGGGCACTTAGATATTATTAAAATTGTACCATATACAAAATTTTGTGCTATACATTTTTAACCTAAATTAGAATATAAATTTCTAATTATCGGATTATAGGCCCTTTTCATTTGTTACTTGTTTCAGCTTAAGATTAATTGAGGCACAAAAATTCTTAACTTTATCTTCGTCTTACAGCAAAATTTTTGAGTTGGTGAACTGGACAAACTACAATAATAATGTTGTGTGTTCCATTTAAAATCAAAACTTTCAGTTTACGAGTAGTCTATGTGTTAAGTTACACTGTACTCACTGTAGTTACTATATTTAATGCACAAACAATCCAATCCAGATCGATTGAGGTACTTTAATTACAAACAGTCCATGTTTATAATATTAACAAAGTTCTGAAATATACACTGATATTTTTTATTTTTACAATCAGACAGACATTAGGATTGTTTTTGTTCGTTTTGCTACTATGCATTTACGGTTTAACGGTGCGCAATATTTTTGTATTCATTTGATCTAGCAGTTCGTTACTGAAAAGTCACTAGATATGTTTGTTAAAAGGCCTTAGCCGTGGCGTCAAAAACTCTGCAGCTGTTGTGTGAGTGGATACTGTGACCATATTAGACTAATATATTGCTAATGCTCGTATCTTTCCCATAAGAGTAGGTGAAGGAAACACTGTAAAACGGAAATCATTTCTGCATAAGGCTATCTCACACAAACACCCAACCTGGAATTATGCGCACGCTCGTAAATCTTGACTACTATTGGCTAACGCTGACAGCTGCGGCCGGCTGATGCAGCGAGCACATGGTTTGAAGTTTGATTTCATTTCTGTTTGTACTATTGTACTGTGATTCGCAATCTAAATGATAAAAGTGATCATTATGTCGTCGTTAGCCAATAGTGTCAAGGTTTACGAGCATGCGCATAATTCCAGGTTAGGTGTTTGTGTGCGATAGACTTATGCAGCAATGATATTTCCATTTCACAGTGATGGCTTCAAGAAAAGCAAAGGATCAGCAATATATTAATTAATATGTATATATATATATATATATATATATATATATGACTGACAGGAAGTTTTGACGCATGCCCATATAAGAAGTATTATGACAAAAATCCTTACTGTTGAACATCTTTATAACAGATTTAGATGATATTTAATGGTTATGCGCATTTGTAACCGACGAAATTACCTACAAAACGAATAAAATTTCAAATTTTGCTTCGCAGTAGACTGCACTGTAGTACCGTCAAACCTGCGTCGTTTTGCAGTAAAATCTAAAGTAGTAAAACGAACAAATTTGACAAAAGTAGTGCTAAAATTAGAAAAAATAGTTCTCAGTTTTGTCTAGCGCATTCACTGTATAAATTCTTCAATTCGAATTATCCCTTTCAAAACAAATGAAAAGCGCCTATTGTTCACTATTCTGTTTATGGTCTGTTTCTAAGCAACCCCTGCAGGTGTTATTGATAATGTTAACCTTATATTAAGTGTAGTGTACTTGTATATGTATATGTGTAGATAAATGTCGGTAAAAAGTTATTAAAAATATGTATAAAATATACCTATATGTAATTACGATTATTATCATTATCTGTATGAGTTAGACACTCTAGAAACTATAAGTTAGTGAAATTATGAGTGGCAATCATGCGGAGAGGGATTACACAAGCGATATGGAGAGACCTGCTGGCCACACTGATGCATGTGAGTCACAGTTGACGGTATATGTAACCGTGTAGACACCCAAGGAAGGAGCGGACAGGAATAGGTTATGTTACGATAAATTTCTCTACAATTATTAATCACTAAAACGATTGCAGTTTCCTGTAGCGCACAACTTCAACATGACACAAGAAAATCAACAATGACTGCTCCAAGAAGACTCCACCAACAAGATTGCAGATAGTGGACTATGACTAAAAAGTAGGTTTTTCATTACACAATATCTTGGACACGCTTGAACAAGAACAATACATAAATTTGTGTGAAGATCAATTTTTTATGCTTATTATTATTTTGGATTCTTTTTAACATATTGACATACGATGAACTTGCCTTTAATAGAGCTTTTGTAAAACGAGGAATTTTACAAAATAGCACGCTTTTATTTGCCTCTAATCGAGCCTATTTTGTAACAAAGTGATTAATTTTTAATCATTAGTTATAATTGTTATCCAATAGATCGACAATTTTTTGTTATTTATTCACATATGTACTTGAGTGATGAATTTTTTTTTATAACTGAGTTACAGAATAAGGCCAATTATTTAAAATATAAATATATAGGTACTCGTACATCTATTCATCCATTTCTGGATTTACCAATCTGCTTATAACGCAGATTTCAATAATGACGATATATTTATACTGAAAACAGCATTTACCAAATGTCATCTCAATGGCACTCAAAATTGTTGTAGAGAGTGATCCAGAGAGACAATTTTCGTGATATTTTAAATATATAATTGATTTCAGCTGGATTTGAAATCACAATTGGTCACTCAATGCTTCCTATTTTGAATAAATATTGCTCAATACATTGCGGCATTTCTTGACCAATATATTGTAGTATTCGCGATTCAAGAAAAAATGCTCACCAACTAACAGTCAACTCTTGAACCTCTTAAAGATGACATCACAATACGGCCGGCATGTAGTATGGCCGATGTTGCTATAACATGTAAACGCCAATTTGAGTAATTCTGCTTTAAAAGTTCTTAAAAAGTGTTCACAAAGATAAAATATTTATTATAATTTTTATCTCCTTCAACGAATTTATTTTTCACATGGAATTATGTGTCCGGAATCAATAATTTCTTCTCCCTCACTATAATTTCGGAACTCATCCGTTTCTTTTAAATAACACAAAGTTCTTTTTTGTGCAACCAGACGCGAAATAAGCATTTCGCAGCCGCAATGCATGCCGCGAAATTGGATTTCGTGACCGTTGTTATGGTAGTGGCCGCGAAATTAGGTAAACAATCACTTTGACACTTGAGAATTGCATGGTTTTGTTTATCAAATGTCAATCTCATAGCCACCTTGAAAGCTAACTTTCTATTTACAATGAAACTGTTTAAAATTAATAAAATTTGTAATAACATATTTTTTACGGTTGCGCAAAAAATATTGTGTACACTTTGTTCGCGAAATCCTTTAGCGCCCTCGATATTGTCTCGGTACGCTAAAGAGTGATTTCGCGGCCTTGATATACAATTAACTATTAATTTCACTTTCATTGAATATAACAAAATAATAAACCCTCTTAAACATAGCTGTTCACACACACAATTAGGTTAGTTTTTAGTTCATCTGTCACTTGGCTAGACCGCATTGTGACGTCATAAAACATGGCGGCAAAATCAACTTGAATCGCGCATAGAAAATATTTTATACTTCAAAATTTAAATTGTTTTGTAATCTGTACTAAAGCTATTGTTCAAGATATAATGCAATGTTTAAATGTTTATTTTTACAATATGTATGTATAACTGTAAATCAACAAAAAGATATTTTTCATAATACACGTGGTTCTAGCATGAATTGCCAAATTCAAATTTTTGTATATTGTTGCAAAATTAACTATCAATATACTTCAAAAATAGTAAGAACTATGTCTTTGATTTATATAAGTTTATAATTCATTTAACAAATTTAAACTTCAGAAATATAGTCATTACTAATTTTGAAATATTTAGCATCATTTGAATAGTCCAGCGCCTGATTTTTATCTTTTAAATTGGCAAAGTCTCCTTTTGTTGAGCAAGACCGTAGTACGGTAAATGAGGTCCTAAGCAAAAGCGTCCTATAGCTAAAAGATGATGGTTCCTCGAATAGCTCAAGCTAACACAATTTCTTACTCGTCGCTAACATATCAAACATTAGGCTATTAAAAATCTCACGTAGTTCGTATGTATACGTTTTAAGAAATATATTGTATAAACATACGCCAATTTGCATTATAGTAAAAAACAGTATGAAATTGTATAGAGTTCTCATAACATTTGGAAATTAACACGTCGACTTCCAACCAAATCTGCAACGAAGATATCTCATTTCTTTCTCTGCCAATTCGAACCAGCAAAAAATATCATTATTTCAATCCCAGCCAGAAAGTAATGTAATACGTATTTGTTCTTTTAATTGCTACTATCTATAAATGGTGATATGTTTAATCATACTCGTAGTTGTATCAAAAAGAAATTTAAATACATATGTATTTATGTTTTTTTTTAAAAATATTACATCCATATAACAGATTTTGTACTTGTCTTGTACCTACGTACTTTTACACTTACATAATGTTATTCAATATTGAAAGTACCGGGGCTATTTTCTTCAATCTACAGCAAGGGTGTGTCAGAAGTTTCAAAAAGAACAAACCGATGTGCAGATGTTTGAATGGGACTTATATTACCACCCACCCTGCAGCCCGGGCTTGACTTGGCACTAAGTGATTTTTATTTATTTACTCGGATAAAAATGTGATTGGAGAAACAGCGGTTCAAGACTGCTAATGAGCTGACAATCAGTGTGACAGATTGGCTGAACACCCAGGCGGCGACATTTTATGAAAAGGAGAGTTACAGAAGCTGGTGCCCATTTATGATAAGTGTCGTAATATCTACGGCAAATACGTTGAGAAGTAGCATAGATATGGAATTAACTTTTTTATGTATTAAACTTATTTTTTATCAGTTGTTTTTTGCCAGAGGTTGAACAAGAAATAGCCCACGTATTAATGTAGGTATGTACTGAGACAAGTACTCCATTATAATTCGTGAACGTCGATGGTAAATTTGAAGATAGTAATGGCACAATAAAACGACAAAAATTTACAAATTGATATATATGTAGATATATAAAGTACTCGTATTTTATAAGTAAAGCTATACAAATTATTATTGTTGACATTTTATTTATGACATCACTTTCTTAATATTTTTCATCGACTATTCAATTTTAACTCTAGAAAAAGAACAAATAAATATATATATTACTTTCTTTTTTCTGTTTTCTGATACCGGTTTAAATTACTGCTATGTAAAATGCTATTACGAATTAGTAGAAGAAAACGTCTCTCCTTGCAGATTTCTGAGATCCAGAAGAAATAATTCACGATTTAATTCCATTAGAATAAACGCAAGTATTGTTTTTCCATGTCCATCCTAAACATGACAGACTAAATACGCCATATTTTCACCGTCACTCCACGTGTCAATTTGCTTGATTTATTCAATAAAGCAGAATTTATTTACGAGTAAAACTCGGGAATTTTCTCTCTAGATCAATCGTTGGTGCGACGAGCAACCGCGATTTGGTACACTAACCTTTCATCCCTTCATTATTCAACACAGATTGGAAATAGTTTTCGTTCTGACCCCATTCTACAAACAACGATAAAATCGTTATTCAACCTATATACATCGGAAAGGCAGTTGTCAAGAGCAAATATAGAAATCTCCAAAATTTAAACTTGAGTTTCATGTGATAAAATTAAGCTTTTTATTTTAATACCTACTACATCAATAATAAAAGTAAAGAGATAGTTTCGCATGATACAATTAAAGTTTCAATACGCGCGTAACCATTAATTATCATTGTAACCAAGGAGGCAGCAAAGAAACTCATACATCATATACAAAAGAAAAGCGTAATTGTCCTATGTTGCGACAGCAAATTAATAATAAAAATTTAAAAAAATTAATATTAAAAAAATTACCTATACAACTTTTTATTGTTTTCTTGGTTAGCACGAAATTTTTAAGTTATCAAAAACAATATGCCAATTATGTGTATTGTTTCTGTATTTAAGTGGTCAATATACAATTGTTGAGTATCTATACTTTATAACTTAGAAATGTGCTTTGCTAGATATTTTTCCATTAAATTTGATAATTTATATTTAACCATAGAACCGTTAGATAAAATTTTTGTCCGTCAGCACGAATAGTCCTAGACTAAGTAAAAGAAGAAACAAAAAAATGTATTTTATCTTGGGATAATGTTTTATATTTATTGAGAAAACAAATAGAATTATAAAAATAGAAATAAAAAACTCAGGGTTGTTAAATATTAAATATTTATAAAATTTCGTCGGCACATTGTGCACATATCGGTTTTTTATGTTCTGTACATAAAGCAATACTGCAATGAATGCATTTTTCGCGACATTTCCTGTTGTCATTCCTTGGACATATATGACAGCGTTTGTTTACGGAGGGAGTATCTTCTGCCGATTTTACAGTAGTTTCTTCTTTTTCAAAAACTAGTAAGGTGGGGTGCAAAGCTAGTTCGCCTCCCCTCCTCGTGGTGCACCCTGGGTAACGCTAAATGAACTAGCACAAATCGGCGACCAGACAATCCTCGAAATCTACTGGTCATTAAATTCATCAAATGGCTCAAACACAATGGTAGCTACTGCGACTAGGACCTTCCGGCGATCCAGTGGGACAAATAAGACAGTACTACACCATATTCAAAGCCGCCTTCTACCATCTCGACCAACCCTTCAAATGTAGCACAGACCCCGCTGCAACGAGCGCTAATTTCAGCTGCGACCTCGCCAAACAACTTATTTTATTTATTATTTTTTAAGAGTTATATTTAAATTTTATGATGAATGTATGCCATACGCCAAATAAATAAAATAACTAGTAAGGTGGCGTCGTGTACGACACATACCACTTTTTTACTATGAAAATACTCCACAATTTTGACACATTACTTGATGACTGACAAAAAGGTAACTCGCTTTGTAACACATTCCAGCGGAAATCGACTAAATTACAAGTCACCATCTAACGTTCTAGGGTTAAGTAAATTCACCCGTTTTTAAAACAGATACCTTAAATTTTTTTATTGTGTTCACTAATGATAGGTACTTTTCATTTTATATGTTTCTTGAAAAGCTGCAGTAATACTTGTATTTCAATACTTTCAGTTAACTGTACACGTTCGGAAATTTTATAGTTAACTCTATCTTTACTATAAATAGCGTTCGAAAAATCAAGTTAATATGTAGTTTGTTCGGAGTTAACTATTTCAAAAAAACTACCTGGAGTAAGGTGGGTAAGCTTTAGTCGACATGTACAGAAACTAAATTAAAAAGATGTGCTGTCTTTCTTTAGTTTTTTTATGGTAACTTAGATTCCATATTCAACTACACGAATTACACAAATTCTAAATTGTAAAATGTGTTTACTTGAACTTAACTCTAATGGTTACGCCCGATACCTAACTTTAATTTCAGTATAAATTTGCGAATATATTACAGATTATTTTCCAGTTTCTGCCTACAAGTGTGCCCAATTTAATGATGAAATCGCTCAAACACATCAGGATTTATGTTTAAAGTATTCACATCTATGAAACTTTACTCAATAAATAGATGTATTAACTACAGATGGTGGAGAAACTGATAGTTGTTGTCTGCCCATTACAATATTTTGATACGCCGAGTCCTGAAATATACCAGCCAAACCGAATTTTAGACGTGTTCGTAGTAAAAGTTGTCACTATAACAATTTCCAAAAAGAGTTGTGTATCGAAGGGATGAAAGTTGTATCTCCTGCGTCACATAACTCGTGTAACATTAACACTAGGACCTATCGGATAGCTTACAATAGGTTATTGTTCCTATGAATAATACAGGATGTGGATAGACAAATTCCAAACTCATAAATTAGTTATTGTTCTATGCCGGTCCCAGCGGAGTTGCCCGCTCGCTGACCGATGACAAAATGACACACTGCGCACGCTCAACACACAGCTACATATCATTACTATATATTTATACTAGATCGAATGGGTACGTGGGAGAATCATTCTCCTTTCATCCCAGATATGCTTACAATAAATTCGGGAATAGATATGACAATATACAATGTTTAAACGATATGTTTCAGGTTACATTATTGCTTTGGTATTCAGAGTACATATGCCCTATTTCTTATTCTGTTTTCTGAGTACAATAGGTACGTTCAATGCTAGCGCGGGATGTGACACTGCTAAGTATCAGCTGACCAGATTTTGATCAAGAAGAAAATTGCATATTGCAAATTACTATTAAATTGTACACGAACAAACTAGTCACAAAAGTAATTTTGATAGATGAACATGGTAATTATATTCAATGACGAAAGTAAAAAATTATTGAAGAAAATATAAATTCTAAAATGTTTTTATATCATACGCTGTAAAAGCGGCAATAACAGCTAGATAAAACTTTCAAATACATCTAAATTATTATCGTTAATAATACATGAATTATTCGCAATCAAAGATCAAATAACAAGACAAAGAAGTACAACTATTACATAGTAACATTTTTAATGTAATGATTTATGATATTTTATTTGTCACCGTGGGATAAGTTATATCATATCGCACGCATTTTGGTTATGTAATGGCCTTGTTAGACCAATGAGTGTAATCATGATATTCTAACAAGGCTATTACATAATTAAAATGAGTGCGATATGGTATAAAGTGATACATAAAATTTTATACGATATTCGTGGGATACTATATTATTAACGCATTATATGATTACCCTATAATACGTGCGTTAATAATGTCTATAACCCACTTATATCGTAAATAACTATTATACCTATTGTGTAGCTTAAGTTTCTAGGTCGAAAATATTCGTTTTATGTGTGTGACTATAAATTAATTTTAAGTAAATATATATTCACTGCAAAAATTAATAATAATTTAATAATATTTATTTTCACTTAAAATAATGAATTGCGATACCTTTTTTAAGGCAAAATCTCTCTTTGTGTAACGGTACCTTAATGATTTGGCGTTAAATTTTTTACATTATTTCATTTGAAAATTATGGATATTTAAATGATTTAAAAATAATAGGTAGTAGAACCACACCGTAATGATATTAAAGAAGTATTTGTTCCATGCTTAATACATCATATTCCTGTGTTTGTCTTCGACTTTACAATTATTTATTATTATAATCAAAGAAGCAACCAGGATTGCAATTAAGTAGCACGACTAGTCAGTTATACCTATACAGAAAATAGGTAGACAGAATTTTTAAAAGAAACGTTAATTGTTACTTTTTGGTGTATATTCGTATTTGTACTTAACAGAGTTTCTGTGTTTTCATTGGACATATGTACCAGTTGTATTAACAGTTCATAATTAAGAAATTGAGTATTTTTTTTGTTGGATGAAAAGAGAACGATTATAATGTATAAGTTTACAAGTGGATAGTGGATCAGGGATATTAAAAGTGCTATACAATGTACTATGTGCAAGGCAAATGCTACAGATACACTCTTGTCGAGTTCGGATCAATTCATAGTTATAAACACAGACCGCTACACAGAACACACGCACTATAACGAGTAGCTGTACAGAGTGATTTGGTAACATAATATTCTTTGTCTATTTGGCGATGTGCGTTTACGTTTAGTAAGTAGTACACTCGGTATCGGTATATAGTCACACAACGCAGTGCAAGGCGCCCACATCCAGATTAATATTAAGGGTTCAAATCCAAAATTCATACCAATGCCATTCCTGTACGAATTTTACAATAAATATGTAATATATCATCATGGCTTCTTATCTATTCATAAGGGGGACAATCTACTCTAGGCAGATCGATAATGGTGGTATATTTTCCGAATTGCTGTAGTGAAGAAAACACAATAAAAATAGGGGTTATTTTTGTGCGATAAATTTGACTTCGGTCGGATTTTAACCTGAGTCGTCAGAATCACAACCACTTTTGAAATGGAATAATCCGCACTTATTACATTTTTTTTAACTTTTGAATGGATTGCCATTTTAAATTTTGGTTAAATATGAGACTGTCTAGTTCGCAGACTATCGTAATGTAATAATATATAGTCGCGTTGCTAAATCGTTACTTGTTCAGTCAAGAGTTCAAAATATTAATCATAATACATATAATATTAATGTTTGAGTTTTACTTAGCAATTAAAATAAAGTTAACTATTAAATTAGTTTATAGTTGTGTATGGAACAATATAATAACAAATCCTAAAATGGAAAACCAGAATTTGGATTTCCAATTTTAAGGTGTTCTTCTTCTATAACAGAATACATATAGATTATGTCTCCTATAAATTTGTATTAATATCCAAAATTATGAAAGAAAACTATAGTCTGTCTCACCAAAACCCAAAGGATAGTCATAAACCTTTGAAATGCCTCTCACTTAAGGTGACAAAGAAACTCAAATTTTCAGCCCTCATAAATAAGGTTTCGAATACGGTCACTGCTTTGTACAGAGTTGGACGGTACACCGCACTATACTGTTTCTTTGTATTTTTATAGTCTACGGGTACTTAAGCGGTTTATGGCGATCCTTTGGGTTTACATGAGACAGAGTTTTTTTTACATAAACTTAATTTAAACGTCAACTTTTATGCTCTGAACATACTTCGTACTATATACTAGTGTGTGGACCTATTTCAAATGATACAGAAAGAGTGATTCCGTGCCATAATCTTAGATTAATGGTAACAAGAATAAAAGAATACTCTTAATGCAATAAGATCTTTACACATTTAAAGCGAACAACTAGTCAAGTAGTTGCGCCCGAGTATAATTATTGGTTTGGTATTTCGATATTTTACGACTTACGCTACTAGTTAATTGTTACACATTAAACAATTACACCAATGTTAAATTATATTTTCAATAATTGAATACTGTGGAACACTAAAATAAATTGTAGTTTTATTTTCAACACTAATACTAGTGTGGATCTGATAGAACACCAGCTATCAAGTCCACATTTTTTATGTAGTGTCAGAATTTTGACACTTTCGATAATGAAAACGACAATTTAACTATTCAGAATTTATAAATATACGTGAAATATAAGAAGTACGATTTGTATGATTTTACAAATATGATATGAAAATATTTGTAGGAAATTTGTATAGGAAATTGGTGTAGAATTATTGGATTCCCTTTTCGAATGTGAGCGCCCGCTGACGGAAACGGCAGTACGGAGCTGTCTGTGACGTCACGACTTACTGGAGTTATTGAAACTTGCTGATTTCATCAACGTTTCAATCAACCAATAATTACTTAATTTATTACACATTACCTCTTTGTAGGTTATTATTACATCTGAATCACATTACATTACCTAATTACAATTTTATTTATTCTTTAGTTAGAAATCAAATGAAATTCTCTTTATTTAAAATATTGTCATTCACGCACACTCCTCTCGTTTCACATAATGACATGATATAATTAGCCTAGCATCCTCTTCAACTAATAGCTTTCATGATTAACTAACTAACTGTAAATAGCTTTTCTGTTCGTTCCAGCCTCGTAGCTTGCTCATCGTCGCCAGCTTTCCATTACAAACAACTTAACTATTCCACTATATAACCGAACCGAACCAAACCAAACCCATTAGCTCCATACGATCACCTCTAACTCTTTACAACATAAATATTACAATTAAGATCAACAAACAAAGATAGTAACAGAGTAGTAGTAGTAGTAGTACAATAAGGCAAATTAATATCGAGACCACTTAAATTGCAAAGCTTATTGTAAATAAATATTTTTCAATTTTTAGGTACATCATTGTTTGTATATATGGCAAATTATTTTTATCCATTTTGCACAAATCATATCTAAGAGACACTGAAAGCTGTTACTGAGAATATTTTAAAATTCAGTATGCATGGATTTTAGTAATTACTCTTAAAATAATTAAGTATATTTTATTGATATTTCCGATTTACGCATGTATAATAAACTGATCAATAAATTACTAAAAAGTTCCATTTTTTATAAATTTTGGGAATTTTTGTTTACATTTCCAGTGGCACCTCCATAATATTTGATATTTCAAACTATATTTGTCCTTTCTAAATGCCTGTATCCACGATGCTAGAAATCGTTCCGAGTTCTCGATCACATTTTTTGATCATACACATTGAACTTGTATGACTACAGATGTCAGGTTGGTCGAATTTATAAAGTTAGTTTCAGCCATTTCTACCAATACTAAAAACTAATGAAACATAACCAAGAAATTATCCAGGAATATATTAATTTATTAATAAGTAATTATTTATAATCAATATCAAAAATGAGTAGAATTAGATAATATTTTATAACCTTATCATTTTCCAGCGTATCAAGCATTAAATGTCAAGATTTTAAATTGGTAACATTTAAATGAAATTAGCAACTTGTACGAAAAAATGGGACAGAACGCATTTTTCCATTCTAGTTTTCTATTCGATTATTGCGTTGGTAGTGTCCACGATCCGAGATAGCGAATTGCGTAGTCGTAGTATATCCGAGAACTCTGATCGATTTATAGGATCGTGGACACAGGCCTTAACCTGGGCCCTTATTCTTAAACGTTCGTCATTTATTCGTTCGTATTTGTATTCGCGTTCGTTTTCATGTTAAGAGTGATAGTAGTCTGTATTTCAAAATAGTTATTTATGATATAAGTGTTAAAAATGACATTTTATTCTGTGAGAAGGAAGTGTGGAACACTATTTTTTCATTTAAATTTGTATTTCTAATAATTTTTTGAAATATGTCAAAAATGTCAATTTGTTGTTCCATTCGTCATTACCAAGGTAACTAATTCGCTTTTGACACTAGTGACTAGTGTTAAAAGTAACAATGGTCTGCCACTTTTTAACACTGATGATGTCATAGTAGATTTGTAGAAAAATAATATTGTTATGTTAAAGTTTTGTTAAATGTAGTGTAACATTTATTCATCACTTATGAATTAAACGTTTATTTTTATCAAATATTAATAAATATTTTCCTTTAACTTGTAAATGATGTGAATAAATGTTGCAATACAGTTGATACTGACAATGACATATAATATTGTTTTTGAAAGACAGACTACTCCTAAGCAACATACTGACGTCATATGACGTTCTGTATTACGTAATTTAAGTGTCGGATAGACGTCGTAATGACATCCTTTTTCACGTCATTATTCGACGCAAACGTGACGTCTATAGATGATGTCTTTACATCCAAATATAACGTCGTTATAGTTACGTTAAAATATAACGACATCGTTGCATAAATATATAGCGTTGTCGTTACGTCATAGGAACATTGCATGATCACTTCTTATTTTCCCAATAATTTTGTACAACTAAAAAAATAATACTATATTCAAAGTTGTAAATATTTCTGGAGCCTGCTTAACTATACAAAACAGAATAAATTAATCATTTTAAATATCCCATAGTTTATTATGAATTCAGATATATTATCTTCATTCATAGCCGTACGACTAACATTATTTTCAGTCAGTTTCACGGACAGTATCTTATTTTTCACATATTTGGCTTTACGTCAAGAAATACAGGCCCGTTTTTGTTTTTAGAAAGCTCATATTGATGAGATGTAAAGTTCAATAATTTAAATTTATTATATAATTTTTCTTGTGATTTGCATATCATAAATCTAACTTTTTAATTTTCTCCTTCTATTTTAAAAATGGACTATAGTGAAGTGAGTTTTTAATTTTCACAACAAGCTTTGAAACGTGCTATCGTAACGGAGGCACTACAATTACATATTTCGTTTGCCCAGAACCAGGCGATTTCATTCTCAGTCCAACCGTTTAGGTTTCGAGTCTAGTATATTGTTAAACTATTAATATGTAAAATTGAATTCGATACTTATTTTTAGTTGTAAATTCTTTTTATTTATTCACTTGTCAATAATAAAATTATAATTGTTTCCTAAATTGTTCATAATAATTATTGTGCTACCTATACCCACTGCAGAAATCAGCCTGTCAGCCGACGCACCGGACAGCAGGTAAATATAATTCCTTCTTAAATCGAATACCATCGCTGCTTCTGTTGCACCCTAGTCGCGATTGTTACAGTGCAATCAGTTCTACAAACAACTAAGGTAAACAATTGGTTAGAAAATAATTGTGTCTAACTATTATTAAAGCCAGGCATTTTCATCTCTGGTTAAACAATTTTTTTAATGTAACATGTAACTATCAGAACGAAAAATGACGCATCGAAAAATTGACGCAAGTGTAATTTTAATTTTTATGACATGCTTAATATAACAGATAGTTTAATGGGATCATACCACATTTCCAATTTATTTTTTTCCTGAAAGTACACTTAAAACTACTTACGAAAATATATATTTCATGTCACATAAGTTTCTAGTTTTACAGAAATAATTTTTTAAAGTATATATAAAATTTCAATGACGTCTTAATTTTGCGACCGTAGTGTCACCTACCGAGTAAAAATGGAACTACATTTGATGTTTATGTCACTGTGTCTTGGAACTAAACGTTGACAGCAACAAGTTGTTTTTATTGTGTATTATTTAATTTGATTATGGAAATTAATTTTGAAGAAGCTAATTTAAATATTTTTCTGAAAATTGATTTTATGATGTTGGTTATATAAGGTTATGTTAGAAAAAATTATGACGTCACAAAATCAAACTCAGAATCTTTATAAAGAAAATCATGAATGAAAAGTATAGTAATATTACATATTTTTGATTAGGTAAATTTTTATGAAAGAAAAATCAACATTTTTTCTTTTTGGTATGACCCCATTAGAGCTGAAAGTACCGAGCCTAAACGTTTAGCATTTTATGGTTAACAAAGTACTAGATGGCAGATAAATTCGAACCATTCTATATCAAGTAATCCTGACTGAAATTTTAGATGGAATATCATCTCCCGATATTATTTGCCTTATTGTACAATCACAATATGTGGTTACCAGCCAACATATTAAGATGCTATGTAAATAGAAGAATATAAAAACAAATGCTAGATCATGTGAGCAAGCTGTAAGGCTGGCTGCGCTTGTCCAAACAGTTGCGCATCAAGTGAAACAGCTGACATCAACACACTTTGTGCTTGTGGAGAGGGAAAGCTCAGGAAAGGGACACCATGACCAGGACATAACGTATCAACGAACGCATTGCGTAATAAATATTTTACACACTTCATAACATGATATGTGACATTCTATGCTCGTGTGTCGTGAAGCCAGTCCACATTCAGTACGTTAAAAAAAGGGAGGGGGTTGGTTTACACACAGGAGAGGAGGCGACGTTGCTACACAGACACATCAACACTACCCCCTGATTCACCCACTGATAATTTGTAAGAAATTAATGCTGATATGCTGTGGAAATTATTTATGAGGTATCTATTTCCAGTATCACATGAGAAATAATCTGCCAGAATCTCACACGGAAAGAATTTTTTTATTATTATTAAAGTGGTGTTCCATCCTGGTTCTTATCGTATTCACCCTTGCTTTACTTTATAGATTATCTAATAGTTTATGTATCGAAGATGGCAATAGCATTGAATTTTTTTTATTTATATTCTCAAAAGTATCAGGTGTATCTAGATTTTTCTACACCCATCACAAATGTCAGTTTTACTGAAGAAATAAATAAATTGGCGAACGAAAGAAATCTACTGTTATATTTGTCACTCTAGTACTCCCTGTTATGGTTGAGAGACAGATTTAAATAAAAATAATAATCACTATGGAGAACTTAAATATAAAACAATATACTTAATTCAAATTTATAAATTAATAACCTAGTGGGGCTATGAAAAATATCGATAAATATTAATATCATTTTTTTGTAATATCTAAATATCAATAAATGGATAATATCGATATTATTGATAAATTTGTGATATTGAAATATAAATAGATAATATCGATATTATCAATATAATATCAGAAAGTATCAATATTTCGATAATTATCTATAAGGTGAACTTATAGATAAACGATTTTTCATCCACACCAATATGATATCGAATATCGATATCAAATATTTTATTTTTTCTATCTTAGTATCTATAGTTACTTCAATAATAGAAAAAAATCGCATTTAGAAAATGTATTATTTTATCGTAAAAATTGATACACTCGCGTAAGGCGGTCATAGTATCAAAATCTTAAAATAATACACCACTTATGAAGGAACGATAAACATTTATATGATGGCTATACATTTGTTACTATATTAATAATTAGTATATCAGTTTCTTAACACGTCTCTAACTTTCTTGTTGCCTATGGCAATCTGATTTGTATTTATTCTAAATTTTTTGTAATGAATCTTTCTTTCTTTCTTTCCGTGTAAAGATGCTAGTGTATGAAATGATATGTGTGAAACCGAGTGAATATCACAGTTGTTTTGATGAATCAGGAGGTGTTGATGAAGGTGAGGCAAACGCATGCGAGACGAGACGAAAGACAGAGAGAGAGATAAGATACGAGATGATGTATGTAGACGAAGACGGAAGAGGTGGTGGCAACTACCCGAGTGTTGCCTCGCCGAGCGCTCAGGGTACTGCAAGCGCCCGGACTTCACCCTGCTGGGCCTTGACCCGTCCAACCTCTGACAAGATAAGAGAACACTCACCTTTAATACCTAGATATACTAACATATAACACAACACAACAAAACACACAAATTGACTGACACAAAGATTTCAAGATTAAAAGACGATTTAACCCATTTAAGTTTTATTGTTATGAAATAAAGTTTCATTAACTTAAAATTAAGAGATTAATAGCCGGTTGCACCAATATTTAATTGAGAATTAAACAAAAATTAAATTAAAATCACCGTATATATATATATATATATATATATATATATATATATATATATATATATATATATATATATATATATATATATATATACATGGTGTAACAGCTACCTCAAATAATTTCTATAGCAATAGCTATGAAAAATTTTGTTTTAACAATTGACAGTTTTGTCAGTTGTTGGAATTATATTTTGACATTAGTAATAAACTTGTTTATCAGGTAAAATTCTGTCAAAATGCTTACGTTTACAAATAGCGAGTACACAGATATTGTAATTACTTACCTATGGTTTATTTATTTATTCGTATCTTTACTACATTTTAATTTGTGGTTGATATAAAGACAGTATTATAAAGTTGCCAACGCATTTAGACGGAGCGTTTCCAAATCATACTGTTCCTAATATTCGCACATTTGTTAATCTTGTACATCTTTATCACAATACGAAGTGTCACATATGACAATTTTAAATAAAGCAACAGTTGTATCCATATCATGTGCAAAAAGATCAATGTTTTCAGCAGACTTCGATTTTGGGAATGGCTCATAATGTTCATTAATGAGACTGAATTTACTTGGGAAGGTGTATTTATTATGCACAATACACATTTCAACAGACGAAAATGCTGTAAAAATTTTCATTAAAAAATGTTTGAGCGAGAACAATAAATGGACGACTAATTATTGGTATTCAAGTATCTCGTTTAAATGGACAAAAGTTTGTACTTACATTTTTTGAATAACGTATTTAAACTATTATGATTTGTCGACGATAAATAATTATCTCATAACCTAATAACTATGCTTTTGCTCTTCCTCCCCTCGTTCCTCCTTGTCGTCCTCTATTCACAGATGATTAAAGCCTGGTTTAATACAGAACTTTATAATTTACTTATCCAAAATTTAAATTTCTTTATTTTAAAAATTGTACTATTACGAATTAATTAATAATAAATGTTATTTCCGTTGATGCGTTTATTAATTACTGTGACTGCAAGTGTAACCGATAATCGAAAAAATTTGAGCTGTTTGTATCTCGCTTGAATACGACAGCAGACATTTGTTCTCCATGGGCTAAAAGACTTAGAAAAAAAAGTTATTAAGAAATATTGTTGCTCTCGTCGAGTTACATTACTGGTTAAATTTAATGCACTTATTTCATTTACAGCCTATATATATATATATATATATATATATATATATATATATATATATATATATATATATATATATATATATATATATATATATATATATATATATATATATATATATATATATATTTAGGCCTATTCGATAGAGTATTTTTTTCTGAATTCGACAATGTATTCATTTTATATCTTAACATACTACAAATATTGAAAAAAAATTCAATTAATATCTAAATAAATTTAATTTTTATAGTTATTTTTCAGTAGGCTATGTATGAAAAACAATTGAACTTAAATTAAAATTAAACAGATATTTGTTAATAACTTTATAAATAATGTTCTATTTGATTTCTATCGTAAATAATTCAAATTGACAGATAGCAGTTATTATTTTTATACATAGTCAACTGAAAAGTAGCTATAAAAATAAAATATATTTAAATTTGAATTAAATTTTTCTCAATATTTTTATTATGTTAGGATATAAAATGCATACATGGTTAAATTCAGAAAAAAATACTGTATTGAATGGGTTTAAATATATATATATATATATATATATATATATATATATATATATATATATATATATATATATATATATATATATCATCCCGTTTAAAAAAATATAACTTTGCGTTGTAACTTGAGAACCACGGGTTTAAAAAAATATATTCTTCTGTATTCGGATGTCCCTCTTGGTCTTCTATAAAATCGCCTTATAGTATTTTATCTTTAATAATATAGAAATTATTTGAGGTAGCTCGTTTAGCTGTTACACCCTGTATATATATATATATATATATATATATATATATATATATATATATATATATATATATATATATATATATATATATGTAAGTATAAAATATATATGTTGATATTAATTTATTTTTTGTTTAATTCTCGATCAAATATGATTGCAACCGGTCATTAATCTTAATAGTTATTGCGAATTTCCGAACTAATTTAAATTTAAAAGTATGAACTTTATAAGAACAGTGCTATTGTTTTCGTTTATAACGAACCGTTCTTGCCGAACCCGGATCCCTCGCGTTCGTTATAACTTTATAAGTGAACATTACTGTACCAGCCGTCTGATAAATTCGAACCGAGCTGTGTGTAGGTATACTCATATGTCGTAGGCAGATTGTAAAATCCTAGACATTTTCAAAATAAGTAGGTGAATTGCAAAATTATTATTTGGACATTTACTCTTGAATTTTTTTTAAATATATCTTTACGTATCTAACCTAACCAACGCACTAATTTCACTTAAAAGTCGGATCGAGTTTTATTGTGTTACGTTATGTTTTAGTATATTTAGATAAATATTGATAACTTATCATTTTACAATTCACCTAGTCATTTAGAACACGTCTAAGCATTTTATGAAAATATGAGTTTTACAACCTACCTATGACATAGCTTAGGTATGTTGCAGGCTAATAATAAATTCTTTTCTAAATGACAGGGTAAATTATAAAATTATGAATATTTGAAAATTTTTCGCTTGCATACTTACTATATACCCCTCAACAAAATCTAACTTAATAAAAAAACGAGGCTCGAGTTTGAGTTTTATCAAATTACGTTAAGGTATATTTAAAAAAAAATCTTGCAATAATGTCCAAATATTGGTTTTACAATTGGCGCAGTTATTTTCCCAAAAAAATTTTCTACAAAAATTTCTGAATTTATTTCAAATTAATTGCTGTCGATAATTTACCCATCACGTCCGGCCTGGTTTTTATGTATTACATTAAATTTAGCTAATATAATAAATACACATAGAAGTTTAAAATGCTGAAATCTTCAAGTCAGTTAATACGAGCTCAGGGTCAATGAAGTTCGTATCCTTTAAATATGTATTTCCACAAAAAAAATCCGACTGGATATCATTATTCTCAATATATTTGCAAAAATCAAAAAAAGAAATGCGAAAAAGTCGGCCAAGAATTAAAGCAAAACTTCCGTGTGAAATTTACATAAAAGTACATGACAAAAGAGGTTGGTAGTGACTATATATCGAGTTATATGAATGTTAATTACAGCAAAACGTGGTATCAGGTTCTTTTAAGATATGCTTCTATAATACAAACTACAGACGTAAAAGTATGATTAATTTGAAATTTAAGTGAAATAATATTAACTTCATTGACTCTGAACTCATACCATAATAACAACATAAACTACTACAATAATTATAGAGAACGAAAATAATGTTTTTGTAAATGTTTACCACCCTTATAATTTCTGCTGTAACTGTGAATTTTTTTCTGAGAATCCCTGTTTTTCTTTATTAATAAGACAAATAAATTTACCTCTGTTACAATTTCTAATACAAGCGTCATGGAAGAGTTATAGAGAATAAGGCACATGGATTGGAAATATGTTCAAAGTAGTTTCCTTCAATAATAATACACTACACCATACTTGCCTTTCATTTCAAAAAGCTTCCAACCAATCTTTTTTGAAAATAATTGCTTCTTCACACGAAAACCTACCACCCCGTAATTTTTGTAATATAAAAATTAGCTAAAAGTTGCACATTGCCAAATCAGATGAGATTGGCGGGTGTTCTACAATTTTTCTTTGCCAAAACCTAAACAAAATGCTTCTTGGTAAATTCCATATTTTTAGTGTGATTTAGTGCAGGCGCCAAGAAACATTCCGTTTGAAAAAACCGGTGGATTCATTCTGATTGATGATTTAGGTTCAGAAAGACCTAAATAATGAAATTCTGAATGTTGCCGGACAAAGTCAGTGGTCAAGAAAACATTGTTTATTGCTACTAAAAAGTTGTTTCTATATGGTATGAAATTAAAAACATCACGAATATTATAAAATACAAATTTAATATGGTAAAAAAGCCGCGTGCCTGAGTGTTTGGTCGCGAATCTGGGAAACCGGGTTCGATCGCGACCGATGCCATAAAGAAATATTTCAAATTTAAATGGCACAAAAGTTACCCTTGTGGTACACTCTTCACACATCAATAAGTGCCCGTGAGGTGACGCCTGGTAAACGCCTGCACAGTTGCCGGATACGACCGATGGTCGTTTACTTTGTTTCCCTCTCTGCAGCAGTTTATACCTGCTCAAAAGTGTTGCAGTGGGCCATATTGTACCCAACACGGTTTAGACGGTTTAGTTATAAAAGAGTTTTCACATAACGTCAAACTAGATAGTGTGATAGCTTATTTTGAATGCTGAGTTAACAAATTTAAGTGAAAAAGATTTCAAGATGCCTCAATTTTTAATAAATTGTCACACAAACAACATTTAAAATAGAAATATTTATTACAATCTGGTGCACTACGGAGCTTTAGGCTTGTATTCACTAGAAAACAGTGTATTTGGTCATACTATATTCCAAAAAGACCGTGAAACGTTCAAATCAGATGTAAAAACTGTTTTACAACATGTCTCCAAATCACTTGAAAAGGCATTTTCTAAGCGAAATAAGTGTTTTTAGAGTATTTTGCAGTATCTTCCATAGTTCAAACCGGCACTTTAGCTGCGCGGGCGAGTGCTCTACGGAGTGACTCCAAAAGCTAGTATTCACTAAAAAACAGTGTATTTTGTTATATTATACCCGAAACCACCAAGTACTACCGAAACTACAGGTAGAATATATGTTCAAAGAGTAGATGCAAATCGGTTGTTTCAGACAGTGAAGCTGGTTGCGACACGACAAGCCGGGTAGTAACTAAGAAACAATGTCTGTATGTTGCATCACAAGTATTTGCTCAAGATGCTCTCTCTACTTTTGGAAATAATCCAGAAACTCCGATGCACTTTCATCAGGTTGAAGAAGTCTGCACTTATTTGTTTGCCAAACAAAAAACCACATCAGATGAATTACGCTACAAGTTGATTACCCGTAATATTGGGTTCAATTTAAATTTAACCAAAATTATTTGTACTTCTGATGCTTTAGTTTTACATTGTTTAAGAGCTGCATCCCAAACATATTTATGAAAAAATCATTACAACCACTGTTCGAGCCTCTGAACTTCCTCCAATTCGGCTATGAATTACGAAATTCCAAGTCACATTCGACGAAAATGATAAAACCTCCTCTGCCTGAGTCTTTAATTAGGCCTTGCAAATGTAATTCAGACTACAGAACAATGTCTTGTAGTGGTAAAAAAAATGATTTAAACTGTATCTCTCTTTACAAATGTGTTCATAACGATTGTCAAAACTTATCTTTTTAGGGTAGTATCTCCTTCTTCTTCTTATTCTTCAGGGTCGCTATTCCTTACTCTTCTCCTCCAATCATTCCTGTTCAACACATCTTCACACTGTCCTTTCTCACTGAAATCTTTTGCGTCACAGTCCTTCCTCCTTCTCTTTGCTGTTCCTTACACTCCTGAGATTGACAGTTCTAATCCTGAGGACTGGCTTCTCTAACCCCATGACGGGGTAGTCCTAACCGACTTGGCACAGGGGTCAGGCGAGGCTACAACTGCATGTCACTTGCAAGGTACACCCAAGCCCTTATCCCACTTTCCGATCCTACACTTTCCGTTTTTGGTTTCGGCGAAGATTTTACGGTCGGATACCTTTCCTACCACCAACCCTCACCATTTACTCGGGCTTGGAACCGGCGCCAAATTGAGCTGGCTTACTCCCTCAGTGGCTGGTTATTGTACAGAACAATAATATTTACATATTTTCTTATTGTTAAAAATCGATTGACCATCTCAAATTTGAGATTAATGCAATCAAAGAGAGCTCTTTTTATATATGTTTTCTATATCAAGCAATAGTAAATGTCATATTTTTCACTGTATAGCATCAAAACAGTGCTTCCTATTTTATTGGAAAACATCTCAGTTTATAGAAATATATAAATGACAAATATTAAAATAAAAATAACTTTTTGGTCATATTGTTTAAGAGATATAGCTTAATAAAGTGCGAAATTTTTTACTAATACAGGGACGGAAGGGGTCGAAAGGCTATGATCTGGCAACACAGGCTTGTTTAAATGTAATATACTTGGCCTAAGAAAATTTTATCATCAATCTGCTTTTTCTGGAACAACTATTAAAATTTGCACTTAAATTTGTTAACTCAGATATTAAAATAAGCTGCCACACTATCTAGTTTGACGTTATGTGAAAACTCTTTTATAACTAAACCGTCTAAACCGTGTCGGGTACAATATGGCCCGCTACAATACTTTGGAGCTGGTATAAACTGCTGCGGAGAGAGAAACAAAGTAAACGACCATCGGTTGTATCCGGCAACCGTGCAGGCGTTTACCAGGCGTCACGTCACGGGCACTCATTAATGTGTGGAGAGTGCGCCACAAGGGTAACTTTTGTGCCATTTAAATTCGAAATATTTATTTATGGCATCGGTCGGGATCGAACCCGGTTCCCCGGATTCGCAACCAAACACTCAGGCACGCGGCTTTTTTACCATATTAAATTTGTATTTTATAATATTCGTGATGTTTTTAATTTCATACCATACAGAAACAACTTTTTAGTAGTAATAAACAACGTTTTCTTGACCGTTACATGTGATTTTATCAATAATTCTTATACCCCCTATAAAAAAAATTGACCTCTGACTCTGTCCGGCAACATTCAGAATTTCATTCCTTAGGTCTTTCTGAACTTAAATCATCAATCAGAATGAATCCACCGGTTTTTTCAAACGGAATGTTTCTTAGCGCCCGGTCTAACTAGTCACAACCCACAACGGTACTTCAAAAAATTGTTTAAATTAAGTTTTAACAAAATCAACTTTCGCAACTTAATTTTAAATGACAGATAACTGCCACGGCCTATCTAATTTTCTCAATAATTCTAGCGTGACTCTTGCATAAAATATTGTAACGTTGTCTAAATTGTTCATTTTAGATCTTCGCATCGTTCATCCCAATATTAGTAAGTAAATTATCTTTATATGAGATTAGAAGCTTTAATAAACTATGATATTGTTATTAATATCCAATTTAATACCGATTAATAATTTAGAAAATTCTATTTTAATCAAGAAATATGTGTATAGAGAATACACGGTATGTGTGAAGCACTGATGCACAATCTATTTTATGAACAAGATATAAAATTTATATAACTTTCAAATTTTCAGTAAGAATTTATGCGTTTGGTCCGAGAAGTAGATAGATAATTAGAATTGATTGAAGCCGAATGTAAATATTTGTTGGAACAATATTTAGGCAGCCAAATCAACACGTGTGCTCAACAGTTGAAGTAAACAAGAGAACCATTAGGCAAACATCAAACAAGACATGACCTGGCGCATCTCACTAACTGATTTACGATTTCAGGCAATACGAGTACGAGTACCTGTGTTTAGTGAAACATCCCCCATATTTACACACACTACAATCAAATTTTCAAACTAATTTACCAAATACATTATTTTACAGAATTTATGCGTTTGGTCCGAGAAGTAGATAGATAATTAGAATTGATTGAAGCCGAATGTAAATATTTGTTGGAACAATATTTAGGCAGCCAAATCAACACGTGTGCTCAACAGTTGAAGTAAACAAGAGAACCATTAGGCAAACATCAAACAAGACATGACCTGGCGCATCTCACTAACTGATTTACGATTTCAGGCAATACGAGTACGAGTACCTGTGTTTAGTGAAACATCCCCCATATTTACACACACTACAATCAAATTTTCAAACTAATTTACCAAATACATTATTCAACTCCAAAATCACAAATTTCATATTAAGTTTCAAAGGAACATGCGGAATTTAGTTAACTACTTCGATTTATACAGTTACATATTCTAAAATTCGTGTAAACAACATACATACATCAAAAGCAGAATCTCTCATGGATATTCATGTTTGAATATTATTTAGCATAAATACGAGGATTCCGTTACTACTTAGCTCACAGAAATATGTTAAATATCTCTAAATAAATTGTACCCGATTAATTTGAATATTGGTCTACTAATTTATTTTTGAATAATGAAAGAACATAATATCAAGTTGTAAATCATGCAATTTTAACACTTTCACTTTCCAAGCCTTACGACTCTCTCCGCAACATACGTCCGTTAAGAAATAGTAAAATTTTTGATAAAACTTAAGTCCATGAATCATATTTGATTCAAAACTGCACACAAAATCATTTATTATATAGTTTTCATCTCACACGTCCAGTTAGTGCATAATATTATTCAAATTGCAGCATTGGTTTAATTTTTCTACTGATTTATTGTGCCTGATACGTTCATATATTTCACATCGCAATTTTTTTGTTCAATATCACTTTAAATCTGACTTTTTCACTCCCTGTTCAGGTATTCCCCAGGGATCTAACCTAGGGCCGCTTTTATTTAATCTATTTATTAATGATATCACACGTTGCTTACAATACTCCAACTCATTGTGATATGCTGATGATCTAAAGCTATTTGAAAATTCTATGTAGATCAATGTCTACTCCAGTCCGGCATTGATAATCTTCTGACTTGGTCTTCATTCTCATATTTATATTTTAATTTTAAAAAATGTAAGATCATGTCATTCACAATGAATCGTAGTTTAGGAGTTTTGTTCGACCTTAAATTATAATTTGGCCGTAATTACAACTTTATTATTAATAGTGCTTACAGAAATTTAGGTTTCATTATTCGAAATAAACATTGTTTCAATAATCCAAATACTCTTATTTCTTTGTATAACTGTTTTGTAAGGTCTAAGCTTGAATACTGCCTCATTATCTGGAACCCAATATATGACATCTTTAGTAAGCGAATTGAGTGCGCACAACGGAAGTTTGTTAGATATTGCACGCGTAAAATTTCACCCTCATTCAATTCTTTAACATACAGTTCAGGGGATAGAATTTGAAAAATGTAGAGTTGCATTTTTTTGTTCAAGGTCAAATATCTGTACATTGTAACGTACATTTTTTCATAGAATGAGCAGATGAGACTTGACGCCTTTTTCATGTAAAAAAAATCAAAACTAATTTGATTAAAATTATTTCACCACCTTATTTACATACAAAAGATGGGTACATTTAAGCCGCGGCAAAGGCAGATAACTTAAAACTATTAACTACAAGACAACTAATATTTAAAAATATATTTTAATTCTTGTTTCATATACAAATTTGAGTAATAAAAATATTAAAGCAACTGCAAAATCAGAATTTAGAGCTGTATTTTTCAAATTTAGAACTGCAGTAACTAGTCGGAGCTACACCAAATTATATCCCCTGATACAGTTATTATGCTGCTTTGGACACATTCGATATGTTTACACTTGAGGACAGACGTATGATGTATTCATGCTTATACCTTTATAAACAATTTGATTCATGACAATTTCGCTTTAAATCAAATTTATATTTACGTACCTCGATTGCATGCCCGTTCCAGTAATACTTTTTACATTCCTGTTATGCGTAATAATTAATTATGAATTTAAAAACCCTATCAGAAGACTATGTTTCATTTATAATGAAATTAAAAACAAATGTTATAGTGAACTAGACATTTTCTATCATACATTTACTCAGTTCAGAATTGTTCTCTACAATGAGATTAACTAAGTGCCGCATTACTTATTTTTTCTTATATTTTTATATTTGTATACTTCTGTAGTTTTTTATTCTCTGTACTTCTATAGGTTCTCTGTCTATACTTTCCTGTTAATTTTGTCTGTTTGAAAGTGAAAGTGTTTTAAACAAAACATCTTGAAGGTGACGGCCACCGTTCTCTGCACTGATTTCTAAAGCTGAATAAGATTCTTCAGCTGATTCTGGGTTGTAGGGCGGTGTTTGTAAACCTCTGTCTTGAGATATCCCCATAAAAATATCAGATGGCGTTGAGTTATCAGGACAATGTTTCTTGGATGGTTTATTACGCTCGACTTAACGCCTTGTAATATTTTATGAGGATATCTCAAAGGTTGAAGTTTTCAAATTGAAACACCATCCTACATCCCCGCAATCCGGTGGACATGTTGGCACGTCTGAAGAGCTTCAAAAATCGGTTGTATAAGTGTATAGAGAACGGTGGCCACCATCTTCACATGTTTTGTTTAAAACTACATCATTTAAAACTTGAAATTATGTTCCACTCATTATCCAAAAATTTTGTCTATCAGCAATACTTTTTATTTTATTCGCCTTCAAAAAACGGAAGTTCCTAGGTACCACCCTGTACAGGTGTCTCATTTTCGATGATTTTTTAAGGTATCTCGGGTAGTATTAATGATAAATAAAAACCGTTTGCACATTCCAGGGTCAACTTTTCCAGAAAAGTTTAATAGTCACCAAAGGAATTTTCGATGTTCTTTTGTTTTTGAGCTAAAGGCAAAAACTCGTTTTTCGCTCATTTTGAAAATCATATCTTATTTATTATGACAGAGAAAAATAGTTTTTTAAAAAAAATTACCGTTTTTTAGGTAGAATAAAATGGCATAATTAGATTTTTTTAAAATTTAATAATTCTCGGGATAAAACACAAACTTATGATTTTTTAAATGGGAACCTATGTTGAAAATAGTCTCGTCTTTTTGCTTAATTTACACGCTTTTCAATAATATATAACAAGCCTACATTCTTTTGTTTTAAACATTAATAAAAGACGAATTATTAATTTAGTGGGCTAAAAATATAGGATATTATTAAGAAACAAACGAAATAAATTTATTACAGATCATCATTTGTTTATTTTGATTCTATATCTATTAATTATGTTCTCAAAATTATTCTTAACCAATTATTTTTGGGTTAGTTAAATTACAAATTTATCGACGTTACAGTTGGCTTTGACGCAATCAGAAAATAGTATATTAAAGAACGTGTTTTATAAGACATGTTTTTTTCGCACGCGTCAAAATTTAGAAAACGAGCGTTAGCGAGTTTTCTAATTGACAAGTGCGAAAGAAAGTCTTATAAAATGAGTTCTTTATACTATTTTTTATATTTTGCACCTTCTACAAACTAAAATATTTTTAAAAAACTGTTAATATTAAACCGAGTTGATTTAGGGAAATTTGTAAGTGAAATGTTGTAGTTGGTAACATTGAATTGACCACATTCAATTATTATTTGAAAGTTCATGTCATTTCAATATTTACGAACAAATTTAAGTGAATTTAGTGTAATCATGGAAGATGAAATCAGTTGCACCGCCTGAGCTACGTAATATAGCTCAGACTACAGTAAATAATCTACTTCCTAAAAATCGCGCGAGATTTATGAGAAAGAATTTGCAAATTTTGACACATGATGTAAAGAAAATAATGTCAAAGGCGTAACAGAGAATGTTTTGATTGCTTATTTTGAAATGCAAAGTAAGACGAAAATATGTATTATTATTATTATTATTATTATTATTATTATTATATTCATTAAATAAAGTGATTAATTAAGTAAAAATTTTTTTGAGGTTATATTGAAATTTCTTATCTTCCAGCTTTGACGTTTGACAATTTAACCCTTTCAGCCTCAGTGTACAGGAAATTTTTATTTTTTCTTATATTTGAATTAAAACTTGCTTTAAAATTAATTAAAAATAATTTTCTATCGTTCAAAGGTTCAATCTACAAATTTTTAGTACTACTAGGTCCATCTATGTGGACTAATTCGAACATTATATTAACATTTACTTACTCAATTTGTGATTATATTTGTACATTTTCATGTAAATAATCTTCCCTAAATAAAAAATAATAATAATAATATCGACATTATATTATTAAAATGAATTGTCAATTAACTAAAAATAAATTAGGTAAAAATGGGTTAAAGAAACGTCATCTAGTACCAACCGTCTAAAACAAAAAATTGCGTATCGAAATGAAGCTCATTACGATACGCAATTGCGTATCGTAATAACTACATTATGAACGCAAAATATAAAAAAATGGTTTAATATGCTTTTGAAGTAAATAAATTGAAAAAATTAGTAAAATTGAAACAAATACTATTAGAAATATGCAAATGATGATCTGTATTAGATTTTTTTATTTGTTTCTTTTTATTTTAACTTTTTCACCCCAATAAATTAATAATTCATCTCTTATTCAAGTTTAAAACAAAAGAATGTAGACTTGTTATATATCACTGAAAAGCTTATAAATGAAGCAAAAAAGAGACTATTTTCAATATAGTTTCCCATTTAAAAAATAATATTTATGTTATATCTCGAGAATTATTATATTTAAAAATAATCTAATTACGCCATTTTAATGAATCTAAAAAAAACTGTAAAAATTCTGTAAAAACAATTTTTTTCTATCTATCATAATAAATAAGATATGATATATTTTCAAAATGAGCGAAAAACGAGTTTTTGCCTGTAGCTCAGAAACAAAAGAAGATTGAAAATTCCTGTGGTGGCTATTAAACTTTTCTCGAAAAGTTGATCCTTGTGCAAACGGTTTTGATCTATCGTTAATATAACCCCAAATACGTTAAAAACCCAAGGAAAATGAGACACCCTGAACAATAAGATGTATAAGAGAATGAAAGTAGGGTTAACATGAAATTAATTTTTGACAAGATATGTACAATACGGCTATTGTCTGCAAACCTTTTCGTTCTTTCTATGACGTTAAAATTCGGCAGTTGTTTACTGTTGTACATCTATTTATTATGCCTCTGTATAATATACTTTTAATATGATTATTCTTTTTCTAATTTGAAACTGATATTTTGCGCCCCCGAAAGTACTCGTATTTCGTATATACTGAATTCATATTGCCTGATGGTACTTTGTTACCTTGTAGGATAACAAAGTCTTGATACTGACTCACCTACTGCTAGACAAACCACTCATCCTTCTGGCTCTGCGACACTAGGTCTGTGTCGCTGCCGTTGGCGGCGGCGTGTCTCACTTTGCCTGGCAGTAGAGGCGGGCCCGGGCCAGCGTGCTGCTGCGGTACCCGGCTGGGCCCGCAGGGTGACACCAGTTTCCCTGCTGATGCTGATGCATGGGTGCGTGCGGATGCTGCTGCGACTGCAACTGCAATTGCGGCTGCCCCGTCGAGTTGCCAACGCCGCGCGGCAGCGTCGTCATGGACGGGTGTTTCATTGCCCCGTTTGACCCGTACATTTGTTGTACTACAAAGGAAAGAAAGATAACACTTAGTAACTAGAGTACTAGAAACAAGAAAGATCATTTAGTACTAGACAAACAAAATCAAAATGACGATATTTCATTGCCTCGTTTGATCCGTGCATTTGTTATACCAGAAATAACAAAAAGAACACTTACGTTCAATAGGTACTACAGTCTACAGATCAAAGGGTAATGTTTTTTGAGTTCATTTGAAAGTCATCCATATTTGTTCAAGTTCAATTCTGTACTAGTATCGAATGTGAATGAGTATATTTTTATGTATAATTGTTTTTACCCCCCACCACTTTTCAGTAACCAAAAATGTGTTAATTTACAAAATAATGTTTTTATAATGATGTAGAAAACCGACCGAAGTGGACTGGTGGTGGCGTCCTAGCTTCAAGTGCCATCGGTTCTAGGTTCTAATCCCGGGTAAGGTATGATTTCCTCTATAACCCTTCGCGGCAGGGGTGTAAACTACGTGGGTGCACAGATGCAAATGCACCCACAATAATTTCGCTCCAACATTTTAATGGACTTTTTCAATTTAACGACTATCTCTTTCTATCGCTGCAAATAGTAAGAAAATAGCGCGAGCAACTACCAGTTGGGCTGTCAAACGAAACGTCAAAAATATTGCAGTTATTAAAATACATGTATTCTCAGTGAAAATTTGCATCGTTAGACATTTTACCTTCAATAAAAGCTTTTGTAACTTATTTCGATAAGATTTTTTAAAGTTATCTGAGATATTCTCACATTTTACGTCTAATTTTTTTAGAAACAAATGCCATAGATCTCAGTTGTTCTTACTATGCGCAGATCCCCATTGCGCATATCTTCTATCTCTTTAAATTGAAAGGTCCATTATATTTCATACATTGTAAAAATGAGTTGTCAATCTTATTAAGTTGCTTAAGAGTTAGCTGAAAGCTGATATTATTTAATCGTGTCATGATAATGGCAGTAAAATACTACTATTAAACAAACGGATATGTTAATAATTATAGGATATTGCGAAGAAAATTATTGGCAACCTATAAATAAATGTTACTGTCATAAAAAATTAGTTTTTCTTCAAGCGTATTATAATATTCATATTATGCTCCTGTACACACACTATAGAAGATGTTCATTGTCTTACTAGTACAAAAATGTTGTTATTGTTGTACTAGTAAAAAAATGTTAGTGTCTTAGTTCACCGCTGGCGGCGGCAGTTGTCACATCAACACATATTATATTGAAAATTGTTATTTGGCAGTTGTGTCGTTTTTGTTTTGTATTGTACATAGCCAGCTTTGGCTGAAATTGCAAACACTACAATTTAAAAATTCCAAAAAAAATGTCAAAAAATTCTTTGAAACACTTGAAGAAAAAATAGTATATGTCATTCGGAGTAGAACGCCCTTTTTGTGTTTTACCCAGCTTGCCTAGCCTCGGCTAACGCCTCGGCCGCAATACCTGGGTTCAACACAAAAAGACCGCTTTCTACTCCTAATAACATAATATACTATTTTTTCTCATTTGGATAGATTGCTAGACGAAATTTATTTTAAAAATTGCACTATGCACTGTCATTCATATTTAATTTTTTTCTGCCCAAATCGTTACAGATATCACAACTTACGCAGAGACAGAAAAGTTTACCATTGAATGTATCATTGTCGTGACACCTAAGTTTCATTCAAACCGAACAAAGCGTTCTGTCATTATAAGCAATTTTTTTTACTAAACGATACACTTTCGGATTTTCGGATATTGCTAAATTTGGTTAAATCGTGTTATTTTGGGCCCAGGAATCTGCGTTTAAGCCATATCTACGTGTTTTAGAGATACCATGTATATTAATATTAGGAGTATTATTATTTTATTTTTTTGTAATAGATATTAATTTTATTTATGTTAAATGTACATATAATTTAATATATGTATATAATAAAATAAGTATGTTATTTTTATTATATTATTTGCATTTATAAAAACATATAGGTACCCATATTTAAAATAAAAATAGTGCACCCACAGCCAAAATAAAAAGTTTACGCCTCTGCTTCGCGGGTTTAACTCTGTGGGCGTATAGTTCCATACACACATACGAGTAAAATGATAGTCATGCACATACATACTGTCCAAATGAGGTCATGCAAAAATAAAAAATTGTGCGTTAATTAAATCAAAGAAGGATAGTCTAATTTATCGATTTGTAAAAATAAATTATTTTTTATTTATATTTTTTGTTATATAAAATCGTTTTACAGTATGACATTTTTAAAAAGTTGCAAAAAACAGCCATGTTGTGACGTCAACGTTTCACACTGCAAGTTCAGACACATCTCATACAGCCTTATTATATCAACACAGAATTTCTATAAGAAAAAAATATATAGACTATAAATTGAGAATTAGATATCTCAATATTTGATAGAAATGTTATAATATATTAATATAACATCATACTATTCATTTTTTAAATATAATTTTCATTTAACCTAATGTGACAATCAAAATGGCCGCGTTGATGAAACGCTGACGTCACTAGGCAAGGGACGAGGCGGAGAAAATCAGCCGCCTTATGAATAATGTCATTTTTAATTACAATTTTTTCAGTATTAAAGATCGATTTGAGGAAAAATAAAAATACGTGTCTATTATTTTTCATTACTCTATCGATTAAAGTTAAAAATGAAAAATCGTGCATTACCTCATTACATTTGGTTTAACTGACATTCTTTTGTAGGACATCTTGTAAAATGTGTGTGTATATGTTACCGGCCAAACCCGATTTCAGGATAAATTAGTTTTGCCTAGGCCAAACTAGTCTATCCGAAGAGCGATAGGAAGAACTAGTATGTCCTAGTCCAAACTAGTTTGTCCGAAATCAATGTAAGGCTATTAGGAAAAACTAACTTGTCCTACCGAACAAACCCGATTTCAGGATAAAGTAGTTAGTTCTATAGACCAAACTAGTTCGTAATAGGATCAATCAATCATATGTTTTGTGGGTTAGGTAAGGTTTTGTTAAGTTATGTTTACGAAATTTATAAAATAAATAATATACTCATGATTGCTTTAATTTTAAATAAAATATACCTTAACAAAACCTTAACTAATGCACAAAACTTATGATTGATTGATCCTATTAGGAACTAATTTGGCCGAGACCAAACTACTTTATCCTGGAATCGGGTTTGTCAGGTAGGACAAGTTAGTTTTTCCTAATAGCCTTACATTGATTTCGGACAAGCTAGTTTTGACTAGGACATACTAGTTGAGTGGCGTATAAATTGGAGGCCCGACGCAAAGTTGGCTTTGGGGCCTCCATACATACAAATAGCCTCACATTGATTATCTTCAGACAAACTAGTTCATCTTGTCACTTTTCGGATAGACTATGGTTTGGCCTAGGCAAAACTAATTTGTCCTGAAATCGGGTTTGGCCAGTAACATATGTATATAAGTAGATATTAATTAAGATGGATGTAAATACCTACTGTTACAATTTGGTTAATAATAAATTAGTTTAGTGTTATATACTCAGTCACAAGAAAAGAGTCATTTCATTTAGTATTTCAGACAATAAAATGTACTCATACAATGAAATTTCAGTTATTATTATATTCCTGTAAATATTTTGTGTTGGTTGCAAAATTCATTTAAAAAAATATATGGAATAATTCAATCTGCAAGTAATAATTTTTTTAATTAAATGTATTTACAAGAAAATTGCAAAAGATGCAAACATAATTGTTAAAGTAAAAACTTTATATTCATTAAGTCACCATTGATAATATATTGTTTGTTATGATATATGATGTATCAAGTTGTCCGAGTTTAATCTGTCATATATATTTATATAATTTCTGTGTTCTTGTGTTCCAATTAAAGCATATTAACGTGTCTACGTCTTCTTTATTCTTCACATTAACATGGTAGCAGAGCGTAGTTGGTAGTTCTTCGTATTTGGAATAAATGCCGTTGTTCTTCAAGGAAGAGGATTAGAAATACATTAAATTATAGGTGTAGGTTTCTAAGATATATTCCTAAGAAACTTGAAGATAGTAAGCATGGAAGTCCATGGGATCGAACGTTTACGAGGTGCTGAAAATTGGAGCACTTGGAAATTCTCTATTCGTAATTTGTTGCGCGGGAGCGAAGGAGCGTATGAAGTATGCATCGGTGAAATAGAAAAACCGGTAAAACCTAATACTGCTGCGCAACAAGCGCAATATCTACTTGATTTTAAAACCTGGGATAAAGCAGACCGTGCTGCGAGCCAAATTATTGTTCGTACTTTGGAAACTAATATAATTGCGTTATTGGTAACATGCGAAACTGCGAGGGATATGTGGCAAAAATTGCACGACATTTTTGAGCAACAAACGAAACAAGCAGCTCATACTGTGCAGGCAGAATTCTTTAATTACCGAATGAATTCAAGGGATTCTATGGTGTCACATATCGCAAAATTTGAAAATTTGATTCTACGAATGCAGCAGCTTAACGTAAAACCTGATGGTTCATCGTTAATTGTAAAACTATTAGATACGTTACCAGAGGAGTACGAGAGCCTTCGGCAAGCATGGTGGGCTAGGCCAGAAAGTCATCAGACATTTCAAAATTTGATTGGATTGCTTACGTCCGAGGAAGCTAGGCGTAAACAACGGGCTAATGAAGAAGAATCAGTAGCGCTGATGGCTGGTAAACAAAAAAGATATAGCAAGACTGATCATAGTAGTACCAGTACTTATAGCCAACAGAAGAGGAAAACTAAGAACACTGAATCTTCTGGAGGGAAGGCAAAGAACTTCAAGTGCTACAAATGCGGTGAAAAAGGGCATATCAAGCGCAACTGTCAAAAATCAAAATTGACAGATAACACTGAAGATGAAGCTTTTGTGTGCGAAGTATTGTCAGCCCAGCTAGAAAACGACGCATGGATTGTGGACTCCGGTGCCACTGATCATATTACTCACAGAAGTGAATGGTTTTCGTCGTTTGACAATTTTATGACACCTGTCAAGATCTTCATCGGTGACAAGTCGACAATGGATGCCCTTGGAAGAGGTACAATCAAGTTTGAAGCATTGGTTGACGGCAAATGGATATCTTACAGACTTGAGAACGTCCTCTATGTGCCAGCAGCTAGAAGAAACCTATTTTCGGTAACATCTGCTCTTGACAAAGGTATGAATTTTCGTTCGTTTAAAGACAGATGTGAATTTATGAAAAATGGTATAATCAAAGCTCGTGGCTATCGAGCTGGACAATTATTTAAAATGTTAATTAAAATTAAAGAGCCCACCGAACCGGTTATTAAAGAAGTCAATGTAACAACGAAAAATACTCTTCAAATTTGGCATGAGAAGTTGGGACATCAAAACTTTCGTCATATCAAGCAAATTTTGAAGCAAAACAATGTCGATTTATTTTGTGGAGCGTGTATTGAGGGGAAACAGCATCGTAACAGTTTCCAACAACGGCAACAACGTGCGAATGAGCCAGGTGAGATCTTTCATGTTGACCTATGCGGGCCCATGGAGTATACCTCGTTGGGTGGAGCACGCTACTTCATGTGCTTCACGTGTGACTATACAAGACTTCGAATAGTTTATTTTCTGAAGGAAAAGACTCAAACGATGGAGAAAATAAATGAAGTAATAAAAATGGTGAAAACACAATGTGGACGTCCCATGAAGATACTTCAAAGCGATGGTGGCTTAGAATTCAACAACAGAGGCGTTAGGAATCTACTGAAAGAAAATGGTATTATATTTTCTGTTGTAAATCCTTACACGCCACAACAGAATGGTTGTGCAGAAAGAACCAACCGTACTGTTGTTGAACTTGCTCGGACAATGCTTGTTTCTAAAAATTTATCTAAAGTTCTCTGGGCAGAAGCAGTAAATACTACTGTATATATCCTTAATCGAACAGGATCGAGTACTATTGAAGGTAAAACGCCATACGAATTATTTACTGGAAAGAAAGTGAATCTGAAGAATTTTCATATCTTTGGAACCGAATGCTATATGCACATACCAAAAGAAAAGAGGAAGAAATGGGACTCTACGGGTCATAAAGGTATATTTGTCGGGTATTCCGAAAATATTGATGGATTTCGAGTTTGGTTGAAAGAGGAAAATAAAATTGTTAGAAGCAGAGACGTCATTTTTCCTTCTGAGACAACTGACCAAACAATGGTACTATTTCCCGTGAAGACTGACACAGTAGAAGAGGTTGAAGAGTCTGCAAAAGCAACTGAAAAACTAAATTCTGTAATTATTGAAGAAGACACTTCGAATAATTCAGTTGAAGATTCTTCAGAAGAATATCGACAACTTCGAGACAGAAGTAAAATCAAACCACCATCTCGGTTAGCTGAAATAATGCTTAGAGAGATTGAAGAACCGAGAAATTATGACGAGGCTCTGAAGTCGGCTGATCGACTTCGCTGGAAGGCAGCGATGGGAGAAGAAATGGCTTCATTGGAGGAAAACTCAACTTGGTCATTAGTTGAGTTACCAATTGGAAGGAAAACTATATCAAATCGCTGGATATATCGTCTAAAGCGGGATGCTGAAGGTAAAGTAAATCGATACAAAGCTCGGCTTGTTGCACGAGGGTTTAGTCAAAGAGAGGGCATCGATTACAATGAGACCTTTAGTCCAGTGGCAAGATTTGATACTATAAGAGCCATTTTGAGTATTGCAGCTAGTGAACATTTGCAACTAGCCCAATTTGACGTGAAAACAGCCTTCTTAAATGGAATACTGGAAGAAGATATCTATATGGATCAACCCTTAGGGTTTGAAGATAGTACAAATCGCGTTTGTAAGCTGCAAAGAAGTTTATACGGGTTGAAGCAGTCCCCAAGATGCTGGAATAAGCGCTTCAAGGATGTACTACAAACTCTTGGACTCCATGACAGTACTGCCGATCCATGTCTTTTTTATAGAATAATGGGTGAAGAAAAACTCATCGTTGTACTCTACGTTGACGACGGACTTGTTGCAGCGAGCAAGAACGAAATTATTGAAGAATTTTTAGAGAATTTGAAAAAAGAGTTCAAAATTACAGTTCAACCCATTGGATGTTTCTTGAATATTCTAATTAAACAATGTCATGATAATTCTATTTTCATCTCTCAGCGAATCTACACAGAAGAAATTCTTAAAAGATTTTGTATGGATAATGCAAATCCAGTCTGCATTCCAATGGAAAAATGCCATCTGAGTGAAGAAGGAAATGATAGAAAATTGACAAATGCACCATATCGCGAAGCTGTTGGAAGCATAATGTATCTGGCAGTCGCTACTCGCCCGGATATAGCGTTTGCTGTTAATTATGCATCACAATTCTTAGAACAGCCAGAAGAGAAGCATTGGATTTTGGTAAAGAGAATTTTAAAGTATCTGAAAGGAACAACAACACTAGGAATCAAATATGGTGCTTCGTCAGAAGGGGTTGAACTTGAAGCATACAGCGATGCTGATTATGCTAGTGATCAGAAGACACGTCGTTCAGTAAGTGGAATATTATGTAAATACAGTAATGGTGCCATTCTATGGAGTAGCAAAAGGCAACAGAGTATTTCACTTTCCACTACAGAGGCTGAATACGTAGCAGCAAGCGAAGCAACAAAGGACATAATTTGGATAAACCGACTCTTTGCTGAAATTTCGCCGCTGAAAACTGTTCCTGTACTTCGTGTGGATAATGAGAGCGCAATAAAACTGGCCAAGAACCATACATTTCACAAGCGTTCAAAACACATAGAAGTACGTTTTCATTTTATTCGGGAAATAATTCAAGATGGACAGATGGATATCAAGCATGTCCCTGGTCAAAACCAGTTAGCAGATATCTTGACAAAACCAATTCCACGAGTGCGTTTTGAATATCTGCGATTAATGTTGGGAATGTCTTCCAATGAAATATAAAGTTTTAGGGGAAGTGTTAAAGTAAAAACTTTATATTCATTAAGTCACCATTGATAATATATTGTTTGTTATGATATATGATGTATCAAGTTGTCCGAGTTTAATCTGTCATATATATTTATATAATTTCTGTGTTCTTGTGTTCCAATTAAAGCATATTAACGTGTCTACGTCTTCTTTATTCTTCACATTAACAATAATAAAATTTGATTAAAGAGAAATTAGAATGCATGCGTTTATCCCCCAAGTTTGTATTCTAATTATGTGCGAGAAAAGCTTAATAAAAACGGTGTAAAATTTTATAGTGATGAGCTGGATTCGTTACACAGGCATAACCATAAACTAGAATATAGAGCTCATTCCTAACAGGGTTACAGCAGATTTTACGACGAAGTACGCAGACGCAGCCGATGCTCGCAATTAAACTGCGTCCATGGCTACATTGTACAATATCCGTAGTTTGTTTCAACTTAACGGCATGGCTACAACTTTATAGTCGCACAGGAGTTTGATATTTTGCATAGTATACATGATGCAAATTACTACTGTATAGTTTTGTGGTCCATTTCATATTTGTTCTTTGTTTACTACCCTTATTTTATGATGGTCATTTCCATTTGACTTTTCCATAGTTATAATTTTACATGCAGGAGTCGTAAATACTGAATTTAATAAGGTTTTTCATTAAGAAAGTATACTATTATGAAGAGTAATTAATTTTGCAATAACTACATAAAGAGAGAAGTTTACACATGAGTCTTGCGGTAAGTATTTCCATAAGTGTAATATAGTTATTTATTATGAGTGTGGAAAGTATCATATTAGTCACGAAAGAAAAAGTGCGGGCTACGTGGCTAATTTTCTTTAGTGACTAATATACATTCCACACGAGTGTAACATAACGTTTTATCCTACACTTTTTTACAAGTTACTTAGATCATTTTTAGTTTTCATTCATCGTTTGTCATTGACAAGTCAATTGAATTACAAAGTAGCCATTGAATGGTTTTGTTATATTGTTATTGAAAAAATTTGCTCTAATAATTATTGCTTGCCATTATTATTTGAAAGAAAAATATATTAAAATGGGTGAAAATGAGCACCTTCCTTTAAAACGTATTCACTATTCACTTAGAAGCACAAGCAGCATCTTTGAATTTAATTCCGAAGTGTTACCATTAACTCGTTTACGTTTCATCAGCCGTACATGACATGTGGCATTTTGTAAAGATAAGTAACCTATTTTAGCATAAATGTATAATATTAATTTAAATAAATAAGTTTCATAATGTTAAAGTATTTCAATAATAAAATAATTTTGTAATTTTTTTTTCTTTTTTTTCTCTCACGGAGTGACTAATGTTGTACATTAGTTATTTCAAATAACCATAGCAACAATTATATTATTATGTTAGGCATTTACGAAAATTCTACCGGTGAACTGTTACCGGTATATATCGGTAAACAGCTGTTTACTAGGTTACATTTACCGGAATCGATATTTTAAGAACGCAAGTTGTAAACCGGGTAGATTTCTAACCTATGAAAAAAATTTGAAAGTTCGAAACAGATTTGAAATTTGACGTAGTTAACAAACTCAGCATAATCCTACTTTCGATTTCCACATTTTCATTTTTAACGCGCGCAGTTCGCTTGGTATCATTACCTTTTTTGAGGTTAGATTCTCCATTTACCGCATTTACCGGCTGAATTATTCGATCCACAAATCATGGATCCGGTAGATGGATTTGGTAGATATGGTACAATTTTCGAACACGATAACTATTAACTACTCGTGTTTTCGAACGTAATCGGAAGATGCGGTATCTACCGGTAGAATTTTCGTAAATGCCTTATAAGTCGGTGTTGAATAAAACAATTTATGTTCAATTGTATACATATTTTTGTCTTCATAACTGATCCAACGCCGACTTTAGTGTCAACTGAACCACTTCTACCTTAATTTTGACTTCCAAGATGAAGGTATGCTTTATTCATAGCAAGGAAGGGGTTGTAGAAGTATGATATGTTTAAACTTAGAAATAAATCGTGAAAAGATCATGTCAGCCATCTGGATTCAAACCCAAGACGTTCATTTTGTCGGAATAACGCTCCTACCAACTAAGCTATTGGTTGTTTTATCTCGATGGCTGAAATGATTTTCACTTAGCGTATAACTGGTAATATTTCTCTCCAATGGGTATATTTTTCTTCGTCACGTTATTAGATGTGGGATAAGGATTACCACTGCATTTAAACATGTTGTTAATAGCAGTTTTACACTTAACAATAAATCGTTCATTTACTGATGGATAAGTCGATCAATTTATCTTACAAGTGGCTGAGAATTTACACTTAACGATTATCAATCAATTTATTTATGTAGAAATTAGAACTATCAACTTCTTAATATTATCTTATATATTTGTGAGGTTAGAGTTTAACCTAGTAGCGCTTCAGTTTTCTTGTAGTTTTTCTTGTAGCGTACCTACTTGTTAAAAATGAGTAAAACTATTGAATATACGTAATTATAACCTTGGAAACAAGCGCACATCAAATATAGTTTGAAATGTCAAATACTATAGAGTTGATATTGGAAAAGTAACCAAATATTTCCCAAAAAATCGATGGAATGTAGAACTCGTTCTATTTCATCAATTTATTGATCAATTTATTTTCGTAAATAAATCGATCGCTTTTTCTACTTTACACGTACAGATAAATTGAAGGTTGCAGTCGATAAATAAATCGGTCGATTTATCGTTAAGTGTAATATAGTCATAACATGTCATAATTTACTCGTGGCCCTATCGGACAAATTTGGAGTTTACAATGCAAGCGTTAGGCGAGTTGTGCAACCACACAAGTATAAAAAATCTGATGTGGTCAACACATGACCTCCCGTCAATTCCATGTTTAAAATAGCAATGAGCTTTAAGTAAAGTATCACTTCCCGTTGATCGTTTGTAAACAAAATCTAATTTGTTGTGATACCAAATTTTAGATATTTTATTATGTTTTTCTTCGAAAATCTGTTAAGAGCTCCAAATTAAGTAACACTTCCGGTTTATCTTATAGGTATGGTCACAATATAATGTTGTTTCAAATTATACACGAGTTTTAAATACCAAATTTGAGAAGTTTTGAATCATGTTTTAATATATATTTTTCAAGAAAATCTGTTTATAGCTTCTTGTAAAGGTGTACTTCCGGTTTATCAATTTTACAACAAATCTTGTATGTCGTTCTCATTAGTATAAAAGTCTTAAATACTAAATTTGACAAGTTTTGGAATATATCATATATTTTTCACGAAAATCTGCTCACAGCTTAAAGTAAATTATCACTTCCGGTTAATCAATTTTAGAAAAAATATAAAATGTCTTTCTTATTACTATAAAAATCTTAAATACCAAATATGAAAAGTTTTGGAATATATCATAATATATTTTTCACGAAAATCTGTTGAGAGCTTCAAGTAAAGTATCACTTCTGGTTTATGAATTTTAGCCAAAATCTAATATGTTGTTCCCCTTGATATAAAAGTCTTAAATAGTAAAATTAAAAAGTTTTGAATTATATTTTAATATAGTTTTTCATTAAAAACTGTTATGGTCTTCATGTAAAGTATCACTTCTGGTTATCCAAATTTACCCAAAATCTAATTAATTTCTATGAATGCATAAAGCTTAAATACGGGAAATAGAAATATTTAGAAGTTTGTTATCGTGGACGAAAAAATCGTCACACACACACGCACGCGCGCGCCCTCACACACACACACATACACAGACATCGTAAAAATAGTAAAAACGTGTTGTGGGGACCCTAATTCGTGCTTATTTACTGAAAACTCACCATCGAATTTTTACCTACGGTATGACGGGAGGTAAAAAAGGCTTCACGCATGTATTGCATACTATACTTTTTCTACGGTTGATTAAAGAAAATTATCTATTCAAAATTTGAAATTATTTTGCTGCCTCTGTCAATAAACTATCAAATTCTAATGTCAAAGAAAATCACAGCAATCTAGTAAAAATTTTATCCGTGCTAAAAATTATGAGTTGTTATTGTCAAACTTCACGTACTGCGATCAAAATGTAACACTACTACTTCAGGTAGGGCAGTAGAAAAAACATTTCGTAGCTTTAAAAAGTTTAAAATATTAACCAGTTTGTAGTAATTAATCATTAAATTTAATCAAGTAAAATTTTGAGAAATATACGATGAAAATGAAACAGTGACAAGGATATTAAATTCCAGTTAAGTGACCTGGAGATAAAACAAAATTTATAATCCCAGCCCTAATTTTAACTCCCGTTTCAATATTGAAAGCAAAATGAGAGAAATATTTGTAAACTAGTTATGAATGAAATTCCAGGTATTTCAGCGATCCACGCAGTTGAATGCGGTAATTCAGTTTTGTTTGAAAATCCGAAAACACTTTAGCCTTCAGATCCGTTTAACAGTTATTAAAGCGCAGGTCACAATAATTAGCAAGCGGCCAACAGGCAACATGCTAACGCGATATCACCATTTGGTGGCTACGCCACTCTACTCAAAACAGAAGTTTCGAGAGCTTCGGTACTCTCATCTGCCGCAGAATCGGATAGAGGGCTTTTTGCGAGTTTGCCACTTAAAATTTAAGCGCACTTGTAAAATAATTATTAACACTATACACGATATGCTCATGTAAGTAGGTACTCGAATTTTACAAACAACACTATAGAGAAGTTGTAAGCAAGGAAGAAAAGTGTCACAATTCAAAAAAAAATTCAGGAAAAGAAAGTGAAAAATTTAATGACTTAAATTGAGTCCAGGCCAAAATCTTGAACTTGAGTACTTATTTATTTCTGGTGGTGGAAAATTGACTCCATACGTTTTGTTTAGTTGACAGAAAACGAATCATTTGAAGATGTGACGTTCTTCCTCCAATTTTATCACCAAGTGTGTTCGGAAGAGAAATGAAACTACTGCTACACCTATAGAATATTGCAAGTACTGACGCAATAAAATCAGAGTAAAATGCATCTTTGGAAATCTTTTCCCATGCATAACTCAAAATTCGAATTTTACGAGATACGTCAATCTTTTTCCGGGTTAATGAAATATCTAAGTTTATATTAACTATTCTGAGCGCCCGACAAAGCAATCAACTCATAGGTTTTGACGAACTCGCCTACTGCTCGTTCGGTCAAACTTTCCTATTCGTGAAATGAGACTATCCTTTTTACTCATGTTGCATAAATAATTATTATTTAACTTCGCTTGTTTGTTAGGGTCAATTTTGACTCATTTTAACATATCCGATCTGCTTGAAAGTTTCAAGTACATACCTAAGTAGTTCTTACAAAAACACGAGTACAATATTTACGTGAAAAAAAAAACAACTGATTGTTTTCCCACAAATCGAACAAGTACCTTTATTGTTGTTGCCTGTTTATGGCACCATATCGTCCGATTCCGTTTGCGTCACATTAGATTTATTCCTACAGCTAGTCCGGACTGTCATATGTACGTCAGACGCAAGCGCATTTCAAAAATATCGTTCCAACCGACTGTTGTACAGTCCATCGGACTTTTGGTATTTTTGTTCCTACAAAATTCGGACGCGTACATGAACGCATCCCTGGACTGTCAAATTAATCCACTGGTGCGTGCTATGTACCATTTGTCAGCACATGCGTATCATAATTATTTTCGTGCAGTGCATAACCTGTGATTATTTATTTGTTTTCATAAGTGAACATATGAGTGATTTGGAATTTGTTATCTGATTCATCTGATGAAGAAATGGATTTGATATTTGGCCAACCTCGAATAAAACAATAATTATTTAGGTACATAATATAATAAATAATTAATATTTGATTTTAGATAATTTGTTGACTGATTTTTTCTTCTGCAGAGGAGACTGTAATTAATTAGGATTATATGACAAGTCCGTTGTCCATCCGTTCCAACCACACAAAGTTTCTTACATGTCTGAATGAGTACAAGAAGAGGACACTCGCAACAAAGGGTTCATGAATGCGTACATGGACCAATTCAAAAAGTCGTGTTGGAACAAACCTATTGTGGGCAACAAGCTTTTGCCAAAAACGGCGCAAAGCACTAGAAATACAAGGGTGTACGTTTTTATTTCTATAAGAATCAAATTATTAAATTTAATTACAATGTGTTGTTTTAAGATAATGTCATATAAAAATTAACAAACATTATGTAGTTTTATATATTATTATTAATATTATAAAGACCATTGCAACAGCTGAAGGTTGACAAAATGCACCGTTAAAGTGATAAATGGTTATATTCAACATTAAGATAAAAGCTAATTGAGTTTATTACATCGCGCACATACATAGAATACAAAATTGGGTTGAAGAAATTAAATCATTGTTTTTCGTAAAACGTACTATCTACAATTAGAGACATTTTCTCAACTTTTTTACAAGAAAAATTACTGTTTTTTGAGACTCAGGAAAATAAAACTTTCAAAACAGTATGTATACGTTTAGAAGTCAATAAAATGTAGATTTGTGATATTTTCTTCTGTATTCTAGAGTATGAAGTATGGCATATCAGTAATTATTCTATTTTTGAGTATATTAACGGTAAGCGGTAACAGATAAAACAGCATACATATTTAGATTTCGGTTGTGGCTCACCCTAAAAATAGTCTACCTCAAACAATGAAAAGATGAAAGATGCACTTTATACAAAAAAGTAAGTTGGCATACATGAGTTTCAGCTAAGATGTAATATTTACTAGTATGTCATTAATGCATTACTATGGATACTAGTTACACATATTTTACCGTTCTAGATAAATTGCAGCATAGGTTGTCAATGTTAAATGAACTTATCGACATAATTAACTGATTTATAAATAAATTTCACGTAGTAAATTGGCTACAATGAGCACATATTTGCCATCAAATCAATCAAAACATAGAGATTTGTAACTAGCATTCTCTATTCAAAATTTAAAAATAAATGAAACAAGCACAAAAGTCATGGGAGTAGTACCAGAACCTATAAATATGAATATAGAAGTTAATGGTAAAATATTGGAGCAAGTCAATACATTTAAGTACTTAGGAGTTTTGATAAACAATAGAGGGGAAGAAGGACCAGAAATAATGACAAGAATAGAAAGCGCAGCAAGAATGTACCATTCGGTCAGAACTACGTTTGTAAAGAAGAAAGAAATATCAAGAAAGACCAAAACTATTTTCGTTCCTATTTTGACTTTTGGAAATGAAAGTTAGACCCTTTCAAGTATAAAAGCAAACTACAGAGCATCGAGATGAAGTTCCTACGAGCGATCCTACGGATTACAAGGCTAGACTGATACAGGAACAACACAGTAAGAGAGATACTAGGAGCGGAACTAGTACTTGAAAGAGTCGAAAAGAGTCAGGTGAGATGGTATGGCCAGTGAAGAGAGTATGGGAATCAAGGCTACAAGGAAAAAAAGAAGGGAAGACCAATGAAGATGTGGTATGACAACGCAGAACAAATTTTGCAGAAAAAAGGGATAACAAAGGAAGCCGCAAAGACACTTGCACGAGACAAGAAGAAATGGAGAGATATAGTTTATGGACAGGAAGACTAGGACTACGGGTATTGTAAGGTTAAGATTATGTCTGTATGTATGTATGATTCAATATTTTAAATGGTATTTCCATCGACGTTGTCATCAGAGTTCCTATGTAGAAACAAATTTGATTAATTTCATTGACAATTACGAGGCAACAAAATTATACTTTTAATGTCAATCTGCAAAAAATATAATTTCTACAGTTCTGGTTACACCACTTGAAATGTCATTTTCAATATACCTATTGTTAAAAAAAAAATGGGATATGTTCGTAGGAAAGAAAAGTGTACGCAAAACATACAGAATAAGTCTTTCTTGAACTCGTGGTCTTGCACTTATTCAAAAATGTCCCCATATCTGTATTTATTGCATAAATTTCTTTTACATACTTTTATTACGAATATACGTCGGGGATAGCTGGGCACTGTGCAGTTTCATTTTATATATTTAATTTGTTTTATTCCTACATTTTGTGATATTTCGTTACAGTAATAATATAAATATGTGTTGACATAATGTAAATATAATTCATTATGTTATCAGTTTATCAATAATTTATTTTACGAGCATATTTCCTCCTCCTTAGTGCAGGCCTGCCTTAGTGAGTGTCCTATCCTATAGAATGAGTGGCCTTCGACGTTAATTGGGATTTGGTGGATTTATGAAAGAGCATTTGGCACGATTAAATGTCGCAATCTATATTCGCTAGCAAGTTTTAATTGCGGTCGGACCAAGTTATATGATGATGTGAGCTGCTGAACAACTCATGGCCCCTAAACTGCACTGGACTTCTAGATTTTGCACTCCCATCCACGCCGGTGGTTTAGTAAGCAAAGGGTGCTTGATGAATTTTCATGCTTTTATTAAATTTATCTTTGTGGAGATTTTTAATTATCAAGCGTGCAAATTAAACAGTTTGAACCACACTTTTCAGTTAGAAGGTTTATTTTACAGTTTCATTTAAAAGAAGTCCCATCACAATTAAAAGCATTATGAAGGAATTAACAAATAGCTATTGGAATCTTGGTTATCAAATATGACATATTAGGACAAAGTTGCACCATTAATAGAGGTAATTGTTTTTTCCAAAAATGACTGTCACTAGATAAATACAAAATTCTGCTGATAAAAACAAGGTAGGTATTCATTTTAAAATTTTATTTTATAGATCCACCGCTAAAAAAATATATGAACTTGTTGGGTTATGTTGGAATTTTACATTTCTCTCCTAAAAATTATGAAAATGATGAAGGAAACAAAGTTTAAAAAATAAAGTTATAAACCAGAAACTTCAATAAATGGCCTTTGAAGCTTTTGGAAAATTCCTCAATTGTATTAGAGATAACAATACCTTTTGGAGAATAAAAGTGAACTACGTAAATTTACTGCCAAGTATGATATATAACAAATATTCGCCATTTTATTATTTCATATGAAAATATTATTTCTAATTACCACAATTTTGTAAAAAGTATATACTTTTGAAAAAATATTTTTATTGTAAATATTAAATTTATATGATTATTTTTTTTTTTATTTTAATAGCGGACCGACTGCTGAGGTCATTTACTGCTTATGTTGGTATAAACTTATTATTATTACTTATTACTTGTCTATCTATCAAATGTGTGGTACTATTGGACGCTGCCATGTAATACATAATTGAATTCAACTAACAAGATTCGACTGTGAAACATAATTCCTTTATCTTCTTTTAATAGAAGTAGCAGTGGATCGTCTCCGCCTCGATCTACGCTTTTCCAAATGAACGAAAAGAGGCTTTAAATATTTGTTAATTATGCAAAATCTGTTACGAATTTGTAACTTATTATCACGTTATTCAAAAACTTGATATTATGTTTGTAACTTTTTATTTATAGGTACTTTAGCGTTGAAAATATACAAAACACGTCTCAGGTTTTTACTAATAATAGGTCTGTTCGTTTTCGCTACTTTGCGTCTACGGTCTACTGTCGTTCCCATATACTTTGTATGGACATGGCAGTGTATTTGTCATTCATTTATAATAAAATTTAAACTCTCGTTCTTAGGAAACGTGAAATTAGGTACGTAACTTTTTTAAATTTAATAATATTGTTACAAGCGGGTTTCGCGGAGGCATATAGGTAAACTTTTGTACATAGCTGTATTTTGTAAATGGTAGAATTCCTAATCCAGGGCCAGAGGTATTTTGAAATAACTTTCTAATTTTCAACCACTGGTCTTGGATTTTGAATTGGCCAGGGGCAAGGGGGTGTCTTTGCTAGTAGAACGGGAAACTGGCAGTTTAGGACATTTTTACCCGACAAATCTGACACTCCCATAGATAGACATCGGTAGAAGACAGTTGATTTTTAGTAATGTTTTGTTAGTGTCAACATTTTATGTAAGTTATTATTTTATTGTTTTGTTCTGTTAATTTATACAAATCTAAATTCACCCTTTTTGTACATTTTTATATTTTATATTATTAATAAATTTCATGTTGTTTTGTTAGTATTTAATGTTACCACGTGTTTTATTTGATATCTCATTTATGTGGGGCTGGTAACAATAATTATTCTTATTCGAAAAATTAACTTCAAAATTAACTAACAATCAACAATTTTAGAGCTTTGTCACAGATATAAGAACAATGATATTACAAAAATAAAAAGTTACAGACACAATATCAAGTGTTCTTAATAAATATGTTAAAAATAGGTAACAAATTCCTAACAGATTTTGCATAATTTTCGAGAGATAAATTTGAGCAACATGATACGTGGAAAGTAAAGTCACCTGCGCAATTTCTTTCAGTGTCATGTATTTATTGACCTTTGAAAAATCAAAATATAGCAGAGTCATATGAAATATAAATTTTTTCTTCGAGTGCAATAAAAAATAAACATTTACGCTCTCAATTGTCATCGCAAAGTCAATGTTTTTCACTCGCTCGCAAAATAAAAATTTATTTTTATTTATTTACAATATGAAAATAGATTATTCAGTTTTGACAAATTTTAATATTAATACCTGAACTCAAAACAATATTACATAAATTTTTCGTTACTTCCTGCTGGACAGATTTTTTCGCTATATAGAACGAACGTAGAAAAAATAATGTGCGTATTACAAGAGTAAGTGTTATTGTAGTTTTTGAAAGATTGCTTCTTTCTTAAGTGACAAAGTATCGTTTGCGCTCTTAATACACAAATAACTATTGCAGTGATAGAGTACTACAAACAAAACAATATTATCAATTTTTAAAAATAATTTACTCGATAAGAAACCATCTGGGTAAGGAATAAAAAATATAAATGTGTAGCTGTATACTATACAAGTACGTAGTACCTATAAAACTTAAAATATTTCATTTCCCGTATGTGTGTACTTAGTTAATACAATGGAATTAAATAAAATATTTTTAGGTGAATTCTACTATAATAACAAAAAGTAATAAATAATTTCCTTACATGAATAGGAAGCATTAGGCTGAGCATTCTGCGCTCGGGAATTGCAGTTCCTCCGACATATGCAGATGGCAGCAGCCACGATGAGCACTAGGAGCACGAGCACGGTGCTGACGACGACCACGACGAACCACGTGACCTCGAGGCCTAGGATCGTGCCCTGCTCGTTGTTCTGGCATAACGTGCTGCTCGTTTCGTCCGAACCGTCCGCACAATGGTTCACCCCATCGCACACCAGGTCGTTGTCGATGCAAAACTCGCGGAGGTTACACCGAAAGTCCTTGCAAGCGTGCTCTGAAAGAAAAAGATAGAGGAAAGTCAATAATAAATCATCAAAAATGATTAATAACAATTTTAAATCTTAAATATTTTTAATAGTAATAGTATTAATGTTCTTCAAATTTATATTTAATAATTATGTACTTAAATACAAATGTATAAATAGCTATAGTCGGATTTTTGGATATTGTTGTATGATTCGCTGGTTTCATATATGAACGCCGAACCCCGATCTACATCAGCTGGCCCACTCGCTTCATTTTCATTTTATTTAGTTCATGTTTGATAAAAATAATAACCAATTTAAATTGTCGGCAATTTTTATAAATATTTTATCGCTCTAGTGCTACATAACAAGAACAAGATATGTTTTCTAATTTTGTTTTTATTGATTTGATGTAAAAGGAAATCGTACATAGATTTACCGACATTAGAAGGAAAATTTAAAGAAATTTGAAACTAAGTTACCTATATATTCTTAGGTTTTAGAAAATAAAATACCTAAAAGAATTATAGCAGTTATTACCCAATGGTGGTAAATAACACGAAATTAATATATCGATTTGTGATATTTTTATATTATTCAATTTTCAATCTTCGCCTAAAAATTTATTTATTTTATAAAAAAAAAAAACTGTAGGTACAACCATTTATCAAAACAAGAACTCTTGGAAATTCAATATGTAGAAACATAATGAAAACATATCCCTTTTAATGTACTATTTCCTGTGTGTTATATTTTTAAATTACTATTCATATTTTCTTATAAAAATGATGGTCAAAATATCTGATATATATATATATATATATATATATATATATATATATATAATCTATCAATATTAATGAGACCCTTAGCGCAAAGCTTAGCGTGGATGGCAGCAGGTGGATATTCTCCCAAGTACGTATTAAATGTACCAACTTTTGTATGAATACACAGATATTATTGTGTGTAATCATGACTTTTCATGGTTGTGGCACTTTATATAGACACAAAATATAGAAAAATATACAATAATATACAAAAGGTGGAATAAAACAAACGTTTTTAATAAATACGTAGTCTGAATTTATTATTTTTATTTTAATGAATGGTTATGTTTGACGCTCGTTTCACGTTTCAAAGTCTTTTGAAGGTTAAAGTAACAAAGTGACTAGCGAACCTGTCGGGAGAAATATTGTGCTACGGTTCTCATTGCAGCAGTAGAATACTTTTTTAATATCCATCTGAAAACTATAGAATACAAAAGTTTTCATTATTAAAATATTCAGAAACGAATGATAATATAAATTTAAATATTACAATAATTGACTTTTGTCTATTACGATAAATTCGTATAATTTGTTATCTATATAATTTTTTTAAATAAACTGATAATAAAATCAATCATCGTATAAATTCAGTAAAATTATTTTTTAATTGTTATTATAAATCTGCAAACTAATTTAAACATAGAATAACATATACAAATAAAGAACCAGACAAGTTTTTAAAGTTAGGTTCTGTTGTATTTTAACACTAATTTTAGTAATCACAAATTTTAATAATAGTTATCTTTAACAATAGTAAGATCACATACCCCATTATATGAGGTAAATAATTTGAGTGGATACATCGATTTTTTTTTTTAAACATTAGGTGTGCCCTATATTTTTGAATGATTATCTAATGATGAAAGTTGTAACTCTAATTATTTCTGAAGGATAAATAATGATTGAACTTTGACGATTTACAGTTTAAATTTGTAATAAATATAAATTCAATTCTAGATGAATTATAGAAATTGTAAAACATACTTGTCACAGTAAAGACAGATGATTAATTAAAAATACAAAAATAATTACACATTTTATTATGCTTGACGAGGCCGATATTAATATATGAAACATAAACTGCTGACAGATCATTAAAAATTTAACAAACTTAAATTTAGAACGAAATCAATACGCAGGATTGTACAATTCCACCGAAAACTGTAACATACATATATCTAGGAAAGTTACGATTACAAATGTACAGGACGTGATAATTCCATTTCTTATTTCTGCCTTTCGCAACCGAGGGTAAAACAATACAGTTTAACTAAGTAAGCAGAATTAGAATTGTGTGACTGGTCTGAATGAGGCCACTATAATCCGTGGATCTATTCAAGGCTGTAGACCACTCATACCAATCAATGCAAGTAAAATTCGGATAAAGAAATATGTGGAATTCCGACATCGAGGTCCATATGCGAATATACACTTATTTATCAATTTTGTTCATATTGGAATATCAAAAGTTAATGACATGCAACAGTCATGTGTTTTATTAAAATTATAAGAAAGCACTCAAAACTGGAAGGAAAAATGTAACATGCTCTATGTCCACATTATATTCATACAGGGTTTACTAAGAAATTAAAATTGATGCAAAAATACAATGTGCAATATGGAAGTATTTTTAAAAATTGACCAAAAATATATTTCTTACTCATTTAGCATAACTTTTATCACGCTTTTATTATATAAAAAATACCTGTTTTAATAAAAAAGTGCAATTATGTAACAGACGAAAAAAGTATTGTTTGGATTTGCAAATCATGAAAGGCGTTTGTATAAGACAAGATTAGCCTGAAGACAAATAAATAAATAAATAATAACAAAAAACAAAAGATTCTGTGTTTAAAGTGATATTTTACTGATTTTTGAATCCAAACAATACTTAATAACTTTAACAATTGTTTTCCTGCAAAACTGAAAAACTCGAATATCGTAATTTATTTTGCCTAAATCTAAATCACTAAACAGATTTTATTTTGCATGTTTAGTAACGTTGCAAAGTGTAAAATCCAATTTAAAATTTTACAAATATTGTTCATAGTGATACTCATGAAACTGAGACAAAATTATAAAGATATCATGTCAGGTATTATCATTTGTTTAATTTAAAGTTTTATATATATGTTATTGCTTCCTATGATGTCCTCATAAATATATTAAGACTTTATAAAATTTTAAGAACTAAATAAGGAAATTCTCAATAAAAAATTATTATTTTTAATTGTTTTTTCAAATGTCTCATTGATTGCATTAACCATTGTTTTTAACCTAAAAATAAATTAATTGTTGCATTTTAGACATGTTCTCATTTCACTAGTGTAACTTTTCAATATGGCCCATATAAAAATTAAAATTTTGACATAATTCGAAAACCAATAGTCATAAAATTTGAGCATCGCCATTCGAAAGAATATAAAAAAAGTACCCTAAATATGTGCAAACTAAAATCCATTATTACCTATATCACTCTTGGAAGAAATTTTCAAAAATAAAAAACTGCAAAATTAACATTTTCGCCTATATTTAGTGACCTATGCATTTTTTCGCAATTAACAAAATACCATTAAAATAGTCTCTTAGTGGGGCAACTTTTATCTAATTTAACTGACTTTGTATCTCTACTGTTATAGTTCTCGAGATCCCCATATTAGACAAGTTATCCTGGATAGCTCACTGTATGTAGTTTGTAACAAATTTTTTTCTTACACTTTTTGCTCTAAAATTAGTAGATACAGAGATATCGCTAAATAAAAATTAAAACATTTTATATCATATATTAAGAAATAAAAGTATACCAAACATGTATATGCATAATAAAATAGAATTGGCGGGAGTTATTGCGCCAGCCGCATCATTTTTTTGTAAAAATGTAATAAACAGATTTATTGAACTTGATACGGCACAGTTGTGTTTTCATTATAAGGTAGGTGCACTAATTATTGCCATATTTATAATATTGCCATATCTCAAAAACTCGTCTGTTCCTCCTTTGAAACATTGATGGAACGGGCAGCATGTCTTTCATATCGAAACGAACACCGTAAGTACCATGCAAATACAACCAGTCGACAATAGTCAGTGTGTATTTCGTCCATTCCTGTTATAAAAATATTCAAAATTGCGCTGAGTGTTATAAGCTATTTAACATGGATTATTAGAGGGCAAGAACATTGGAAGGTAGGTATACTCATCAGCTTTCGTAATTCAAATTTCGTTTAACTCAGTTTAAAGGTGAATTAGTCCTAATATTGCCAAGAAGTAATGAATCTTGGTTTTGTTTTCTATTCGAACAAGATTCCCTAACCGACATGAGATTGAGCCCTGCATGTAATAGATACGTTCATGAAGAGTGCGTGGGATTCACCAAACACGTCAATGATTTTTTCAAGTGTCTAAAATGTGCTTAAAAATCTTTGTTTGAGCGTTTACATTATAGTTTATAAAATATATAAATGTTAATATGCTTATTTCCTCATTCCTTTGTTTTATTGTTAAAAATAACTGTGTTTTATAGTCAATTTTGCGCCAGTATTTGAAACATATATCCCAAATATTTTCAGTTTGTACACTTTAAAAAATATAATTATAACTTTCTTTTTAGACTCCATAGTTCCATTATTCTTTACACCATAGAATACAAAGATGTTAACTATTAATGTAGTGAAGTTACAGAACAATAGAAATAATTTTGAGTGAAATAAAAAATAATGTTTTATACATGGCAATATTTGGCTCATTTAACTTAAGCCCGTATGTCACAATTCATAATTCTGAACAGAATTATGGACATAATTATAGACAGAATTTTATAGACGGTAGCATACAAAAAAATTTATCAAGGATTTTTTCTGCCCACAAAGTTCTATTAAAAGTCGGGGCCACACATTCAGTATTCGCCGATAGCCGAATATTCGCCTTTCGCCGAGTAATGTTCGTCAATTGGCGAGCATACGTCTACAGATATGTGTAGTTTGCCGAGCATTGATTAGCGGTTTCTATACAACTATAAAGGTAAATATTCGTTCACTTTGACTCGGCTCGAAAAACCGAGACGAAGCGGAGTACAGACAAGCACCGAATATTTCCGGCGAGCAGCCCATCCACATATTCGATATTTGGCAATTAGCAGCACATTTTTTGATAATTATTATGTTCGTTGATTATTGTGTACAGTTTTAAATTTAATAAAATATTATTAAATAAGAATTCGTGTGCAAGTAGGTATAGTAAAACTCAGAATATTATGAAGAACATCCATGTTTATAGCCCAATTTATGAAGCAAATTACGTTCACTGTGACGTACAAAATATTTATATACACAAAATTTTGTCACCAAATTTGTTCATAAAAATTTGTTCAAAATTCTGTCCATAACTCTGTCCAAAATTATAGATCGTGACAAACGGGTTTTACACACAAATTTGCATAAATTGAAAAATATTTTAATATCCTTGTAGCACGAGAAATATTCGTTTTCCGGGAATGGACTGTGTCATATTTTGAGTCAGAGCTCAACGTTTCGCCCGCAGTCATAAGGGGCATCTTCAGGAGCAAGGGGGATAGTACTGTCTTAAACACGGTTACCCGACGTGTCAACCACGCTAGAGGCCGAGTTTAAGCAACAAGGAGGGAGACTCAGTTTACAAGGTTACCCGACGTGTAAACCACGCTAGAGGCCAAATAAACCAAGTGACGAAAGAAGGCCTCTTTAAGACAGTATTATCCCCCTTGCTCCTGAAGATGCCCCTTATGACTGCGGGCGAAACGTTGAGCTCTGACTCAAAATATGACACAGTCCATTCTCGGAAAACGAATATTTCTCATGACTCAGACTGTGGAAGCCTACGCAATTATTCCTTGTAGCACGACTGATTTTTTTATTAATTTATTTACAAAACTATATTGTCACATAAAGCTCGTGTCTGCATCTTTTTTCAAGAAAACGATTTGATCATCCATTTATTGCCATATAAAAATTTCCTATATTATGAGATATGAACACATTTAGTTGTTAACAAAATTGAAATGTGTAGTTCAGTACATTAAAAATTTATTTTGATTTTAAGACTAGCAAATAAACGTAATCCTTGGTGTGCAATTTCTGCAAGTGCAATGAATACGTATGCGCCAACGTCTGCAATAGACAACATCTACACTCTACCTACAGCATAAAACTTTCATAATGAAATTTTATTTATTTATACTAGTTGTTTCACAAATATTTTGTAAAGTCTTTCTTGGCTATACATGGTTTTTTACTAAAAATCCATTAACATTCAATATAGAGAACATGCTATATAAATAACCTCTATTTACATATTAACGAAGAATTCATTTAAATAATAAAAAATCTGATGTGGCCAGAACATTACCTTTCGTCAGTTATATGAAGTATTTACGAAAATTCTACCGGTGAAGTGTTACCAGTAAACAGCTTTTTATCAGGTTATAGCTACCGGAATCGATATTTAAAGAACGCAAGTGGCAAACAGGGTACATCCATAACCTATAACAAAATGTGAAAATTTAAAACAGGTTAGAAATTTGACGTAGTTAAGAAACTGAGAAGAGTCCTACTTTGAGCACATTTCCACTTTTGACGCACTCGCTTCGCTTTGCATCACTACCTTTTTTTTGAGATTAGATTCTTCATGAATCTGGTAGATGGATCTGATAGATATTGAACAATTTTCGAACACGGTAACTTTTTACCACTCGTGTTTTCGAACACAGTCGGTAGATGCGGTATCTACCGGTAGAATTTTCGTAGATGCCTATGTATTTTCTATAAAATCCATACAGAAAGTTCCTTGCAAAATATTCTAAATTTTTTGTACAGAAAGTTTCGAGCAAAAAGATCCCATATTTCGAGTAAAATTATAACACAAATATACTACGAATATGTCAATTGCACTTGACACTGACATCTTTCAATCAGAATTTTCGTAATATAGTAGCTGTTTCTAGCATAGCTGGCTAATTTATGAAATTTAATTTCTTTATAATTTTATAACTCTATATCCATTTAATATGAAGTATAAAATGTAGTCAAATCGTATAGAGAATACAATGTTCTTTAATATTTATAATAACATTAAATGTGAAAAAATTATATTTAACATCGTTTTTTCAAGAAAAACTGTTAAAATATTCAAAGGAGGGTACTTCCGGTTGACCAACCAAAATATAATCAGCTTTTCATATGGATGCAACGAGGAGGAATACGAAAGAATTATAATTTTTTGAATTATAGTATTAGAGTTATCGTAGACGAAAATTTTGTTACACACACACATACACGCACATCGTAAAAATAGTAAAATCGTATTTTAGGGACCTTAAAACATGCTTATTCATTAAAAACTCACCACCGATTTTTTTGACCAAAGACAATACCTTCCTTAACTAAAGGTGACGGAAGGTAAAAAATGTGTTCCATTTAATTTACAGGTAGATATAGAAATTACATTTCTCAAATAATTTCGATTATAAATTTATAGTAGTGCAAAAAATGCTTTCTTTATAAAACTCTTTTTACATATCAAAGACATTTGATTCCATTACGCTGGAAATGGTTAGCCATGCTAAAAATATTTTGGTACATATGTAAAATTTTCTGCCGAATTTAATGGTAAAATAAAAAAATAATATTTAAAATAAGAAAGTTAGAGGCTATTTCCGGTTAATGTGAAATGCCACTGCTTTGAAGATACGATTGTTGTAATTGAAATGGGCACCTACCAGAAAACGCCTAGATACTAAATTTTGCAAAATAATACAAAATAGTTTTTGAAATAAAGGTCTCATTAAGTCGTCGTGTTAATTATAGTATACAAAAAGAATGGAAAAATGTAAATAAACTATCGCTTTAATTATCATGTTAAAAATGATAGAAATCGACATTTTAATATTTATATACATATTTTAAATAAGGAAAGTTGGTTTCTTTTTATATAAAACGTGTGGAAACTTAAAGTAATAAACATATTACCTATATGTATAAAATCGTCGACAATTAAGTGAAAAAGCTGCGAAAGCCAACATCCGGTTACACAAGTACGGGAGCTGTAATGATTTTTGTTTACAGGGTAAGTAGAATTTCCGGCGAGCATAAAACGGCAGCACGGCGATTATTAGAAGCTATAACTTGCGTATAATTGCTAGCGAGTTCGCGTGCAAATCTCAATCAGTTATTGTTGTAATGGCCGTAATTACAACGCTGTTGTTTGTTTTATTTTCTACTAAAGAACAGATATACTGACAATGGCGTTCATTCAAGTTCATCCAGAAAAATAGAACTTCTTTGCACACGAAGAAGAATTTCAACCAATGTAAGTAACAGCAGCATGAATTCTTCAATACAGTTAATAAACAAATAAAATTCATAATTAAGAAAAATATTCTATTATGAAAGAAGTAGAAATAGGCTGGATAGAATCAGGGGTTATCGACTGGGTATAAATGAAAATAAGACCGCAAAGTGGAAAAGCTGTAAATATTATATCATAAATTATGGCAACCATAGCAATTAATTATAAGTCTAGATTAAAAGCATTAAAGTTTACATAATTTGTGGCAAATATCAATAATATATGCTAGAAAATATATATATGTTACAATATATAGCTTTAGCCTATAACTATGTAAGTAATTAAAAAAGTATAATGTTTATAAACGCTTAAGTAATGCTTTTTTTTCTTTTTTCTGCAATCTTTATTAATCACTTTTGTAACTTTGTTTGGTACTGTACGTTTTGTAGTTACAATCTCGTCCATATACTAATTGGCGGGCTCGTCGGCCTGACAACGTCGCAAGTCGAAACAATATTTGGAAAGAATTTTTAAATTCCTGCCTTGATTTTAGTCTGTTAGACGATAGGTATACGAAATCAGCTATTTAAAAGAGCAAATTCTTAGTTATTTACGTTATAAGGCTGAGAAGTAAGTTATTACGGTACGATTGAAAAGTTTACGGAAGAGGCGACGAAGAATCCGTCAGGAATTTCTAAATGAGTACCGTATTACTACTTCACGGCCGTATGACGTATAGCATTTTATTTAATACTCTCTACGTGTTTTAAAAAATTATATTAATTCAAAACATGTCTATTTAACATAGGTCACATCATCTCTGAATTTGTGAATGACAAGACAACTGCATATTCTTTTGGTGGTATTTGTGATTTGTCGAGTGAACATGTGGCGAGGCTACGGCGAAACTTGTTCCCACCAAATTGTCGAAAAAGAATACCGGTTACTTTGTGATTGACGGAAAGTCTACAATTTTTACTTGTACAAGTGTTTTAGCAAAATCAAGAAGTTTCCACCATCCACAGTAACTACCGATGGGGCATGTCAACTTTTAGAATTGGTGAAAATTATAATTGTTCCGTATTAATCGTTCATAAGTATCAAATTGTGTTATTTAAAATAAATTTGCCAGGAATTAAGTTTGACGTTTCTTGTTTCTTTTTGTTAAAAACAAACAGTTCCTGAAATGTTTCCAGGCAGCACTTCCCGGCCTCTGTACTGTAAGATTCCATTTCCCGAACGCAAATTAGCAACGTAAACTAGTACACAGTGGACAATATGAAAAAAATAATTTTCTACCACATCTTACAAAAATTCGAAAAAAGCAGCCACATCTAAACATGCACGTATAGAGCGAGAGCAGTCACGTGACTCGAGCGACCTTGACGCGCTTGGAATCAGCTGATTTGCGTACGCGTGTTAATTTGACAAGAATGTCACTTTGACAAAACCAATGTTTTGAATTATTTTGATTTTGAATTGCTAAAATGTTATTATTGCACAATTTTGAGGCAGTAAAATACATGAAATTAAAAATATAACTCTTTGCAGTTCAAAATTAAAATAAGTCTAAACGTTTGTCTTGTCAAAGTGACATTGTTCTTGTCAAAGTGACCGGCGCACACAAATCAGCTGATTTCAAGCACTTCACGGTTGCTCGAGTCACGTGTCTGTATTTGGGAAACCAATAATCAAACTTAATATACTTTGTATTTTTTTCAAGATTTTTAATAACAATCTCGGTAACAATCCTGTGGTGGGACACCGTAAAATTTTGCTACATATTTAGCTAGCTAGTGATAGCCAATTGATTTATCAACAGTTGTACCTACTCTGTGACTCATTCGCTAAACAGTTCGGTTGTTTTCGTAACTTTGATACATATTATAGAGAAATTTGTTTTATGTCTGTCAAAATTAGTTTTTGACATATGTTATTCCAACTTAAATTTTATCATTTCCACATTAATAATATATTACAAAAGTATTCTTTATTACTAAAAAAATCTATATAAATTAATGCAAATTTTATTCATAACAAACTTTAATATACTCGTAGGTACAATAATTTTCTATAATTTAGCAAGAAGACAAAACTCATTAGTTTTGCCATCAACACAACTAGAATATTTGATTGCCGTCAAACGCTCTCCAGTTCAGTTCAGTTCCAGCTGTCTTATCTGTTATTTACTAAGACATGTTATTGTTCAGTAGTTTTCTCGACGTATCATGTTGGATTGAGTGGTTCTGTTAAAATTTTCCAATATATGTTATAATTTTACCGGGCTTCTGACAGTAAATGATTTTTTTAACATTTAACATGCTATTGCTAAAAAATGCAACATAACTATTTGATGTTCAGGCCTATAGTTATAGATCATTCCATTATTTCTATACCGGGTGTCTTAGGCCGACCGACACATGGGCGATTAACATGTAAAATTATTTAATTGTGAATAGTATCTCCCCAGTGCAAGATATTAAGATGAAATTTTGCATGCTTATCCGGGGATACTATTTCTATGGATTTCAATTCAAATCAGTCAATTTACAAGTGTAATATTAGAATAAATTAAGAAAAATTGTAGAAGTACCATGAATGTTATTCATATCTTGAAAATAATAGTATCTAAGCAACAGCTCTGATAGAGTAGGGGTAACGTGCGCGCTTCACAATTTAGAGAGTCGGGTTCGAAACCAACTGACAGCAATATTTATTTTTTAATTTTTTCTTTTCAAAATAATTTTTATTATTAATATGTTTTTAATCTTTTATTAATATTTAATTTAATAAAGTGGATACATTGTACGTAACAAAATTTATTTATTTAAAAAATATTTTATTATTTGCTTTATTGGTTTATTATAAATTAAATTTCTTCAAATTATAGTTAGCCCTGACGAAAACAAAAAAACGAGAACATTTGATTTGAATAATCAAACGTCAAATGCAGATTTGTATTGTACTATCTTTATTTGTTGCTAGTGTTATTTAAATAATATGGATTTAACTACAAAAGATAAAATTCGTATTGTGAAATTATTTCACATTGGTAATAGCCTACAGCAAACTGCTGATGTATTTTCTGCCGAAAATCCAGAAAAAGTAGTTAATAAATCCCGTGTAAGGCGTATTATTAACAGATTTGAAGAAACTGGGTGTGTTGCTAATCACACAAAGCAGGAAATACAACCAATTGAAAATGAATTTGAAGAAATAATAATTGCGCGGGTTGAAGTGGAGCCTACTATTAGTTTAAGAAGTTTACAAATGGAATGTGGAATAAGTAGAACAAAAATTGCTAGAATACTTAAGAAAAATGGATTTAGAAGTTACAAAGTAGGTAACCATCAAGAATTGCGAGACGGCGACGAAGAAAGAAGAGCAACTTATTGTGAAACAATTATGGATAAAGCCAATGAAAACAGAAACTTTTTGTACTCCCTCTGTTATACCGATGAATGCACATTTACTCTTCATAACGAACCGAATGTGCAAAACTTTCGCCACTGGTCAAAAGATAAACCAACTCTTCAAAATTTATCAAGAACCCAATATCCCCAGAAGGTTAATGTTTGGGCGGGAATTTTGGGATCACACATTATTGGACCATATTTTATTGAAGGGACATTGAACGGTCCAAAATATTTAGATTTATTGGAAACAGTAGTTGGGCCTAGACTTACAGAATTAAATATGGAGAGGATATGGTTTCAACAGGATGGGTGTCCAGCGCATAACGTGCAAATTGTCAAAGAATATTTGGACAATTCATTTCCAGATTCTTGGATTGGTTTAAATGGACCAATTAATTGGCCGGCAAGGTCTCCTGATCTAAGCCCCTTAGATTTTTTTCTTTGGGGTCATTTAAAATCAAAAATTTACGGCCATTATGAATTGACCACTTTAGAAGACCTGAAAGCGCCAATAAGGAATGAATGTAGGCTTATTTCTAATCGACAGCTAAGCAACGTGAGACAGCAATGTTACGATCGTCTCGGATTTTGCTTAGCGCAAAACGGCGGCCATTTTGAATATTTATTATAATTTTTAAATTTTAATGTTGTAATTAGTAGGTACGATTTAATATTTTTTAAATAAATAAATCTTGTTACGTACAATGTATCCACTTTATTAAATTAAATATTAATAAAAGATTAAAAACATATTAATAATAAAAATTATTTTGAAAAGAAAAAATTAAAAAATAAATATTGCTGTCGGTTGGTTTCGAACCCGACTCTCTAAATTGTGAAGCGCGCACGTTACCCCTACTCTATCAGAGCTGTTGCTTAGATACTATTATTTTCAAGATATGAATAACATTCATGGTACTTCTACAATTTTTCTTAATTTATTCTAATATTACACTTGTAAATTGACTGATTTGAATTGAAATCCATAGAAATAGTATCCCCGGATAAGCATGCAAAATTTCATCTTAATATCTTGCACTGGGGAGATACTATTCACAATTAACTAATTTTACATGTTAATCGCCCATGTGTCGGTCGGCCTAAGACACCCGGTATAACAAATATGTCAAACGAATCATATAATCTAAAAGGTTAGGTTAGATTTTTATATTTTTCATTACTATTACACAAATAGTAAAAATACTGTACAAATGCATTACTTTCATTCCTCAGCTTCCATTATAATAATGTAAATCTGGTGCTATCACAATACAAATTTACAGCAAACTGACATATTCAGAATAGCAACATCTCGTATTTTGTTGATATCTTAGTTCATGTTAGCAATCATTGGCGATGATTAGCGATTGTATAGTTTGTGTCAAGATAAATGCACATTGACTTTTACGCCCATCACAGCATGTATTTGCTTAAAAGATTTGCAAGGGTAAGCACATAGAGAGGTATCCACAATTTTTCCAAATTACCAAATTTAAAACAGTAACCTCAAATCAGATATTAAAATTAATAATAAAATTACTACAGTTTATTATTCAATAATTTATTTATATATTTTTTTACATTATACAAATCTTAAAAATATGTTCTCCTTCAATATTAGATTATTTTCTTCGTCCGGAAAATCACTCCATGCGTGCCACATTTTACTTCAGTTGTTTACAAATGAAACAAGAATAATGTGATACAGCGTTTAGCGAAATTTATATAGTCAAATTACATTAAAAGATTTTAACTGTATATTTCCCGGTTTGTACTGTAAATTTGGTAATCCGCCCCTGGCAGCACAGGTAAGAAAATACCCTGGAGTGATGGGTTAACCGAGCTTAAGAAGTCGAAGTCAATGTGCATTTATCTTGACACAAACTATACAGAGTACTATTTTTGACAGTTCTATCACTTAGCGACGATAGCAAGCGATAGCAATCGTGCAGAGTCACACTACTGAGTTGGTTACTGAAGAGTAATGGGGGTAAAAACAATAGAAACTTTTAATTTCAGCCTTTCAAAATTCATTTGTCATTTCGTGTTATTTATTTGTTTATTTTCCTATTTTCTTTCAGTTATTGTTTGAAGAAACTTTGAAATCCTCGATATTGATATAAACTGCGGTGGCTGTTGAAAACAGTTGACTCTTGATATATATAAATAATAAATAAATATATCATCACGGCTTATTACCCATTGCTGGGTGTTCCAATCTGCTTTGTACGCAGATATTGGTGTTTACCAGGCGTCACCTCACTGGCACTCATTGCTGGCGTGAAAAGTGCACCACATGGGGGTCATTTTTGTGCCATTTAAAATTCGAAATATTTGGCGTCGGTCGGGATCGAACCCGGTTCCCCACATTCGCGACCTGACACTCAGGCACATTAAACAATAAGATACATAGTATGAACTTGTTATTTATACAGTTAATTGGCAATAATTGCAATAAAAATTGCTAAATGTGACAACTATGAATGTAAAATAGCTAAACTTTGTTAAAGATAATTTTGTTATGCGTAAAAATGTATTTTGCAACATATATTCGTTTTAACTAATAGTGAAATTTAGCTTTTTAATAAATTAGAATCGTATAACATGGTCTTTAGATATACATAAATTCAATTTAATTCCATGTACTTCCAAGAAATTTTTCCAGTGTAACAGAAGAAATCTTGATTAAATTGAAAGTTTTCAAGTTCTTCTGTTGTAAAGAAAATAGTCCTACAGAGAGTAAGTAACTTCTAAATAATTATCCTCCCTGCATTCTGGAAATCCAGATCTGACATCGAATAAAGAAAGTTGCTCATTCAATTACATCGAATAATCTGCTTACACGTCTCCCAAACTCTTCGAATGCAAACGACTGCGTAGAAAGAACGTAGTTGGCGCTGGTTGTAATTACAGATTCGGCCGCTGCCGCTGCTCGGCGCCAGAAACGCCTAGTGAAATGAAGCATGAAGCGCGCTGGAATAACTGAAGTATTTGTTATTTTTCAGCAGCGTTTCATTCAATTCCAGAACCGGAAATAAGATTTTCACTCCCAGAAAAACGGATTGTGTTAAGACTCAGTTGATTAAAATGGGAGCAATGAATTCTTGTCAACTTTCCTCTGTTTTATTTTAAATAATTGTTGCACAGGGGGAGCTTCCTTCATCCGGATGGACTCCTATCGCACGTTTAAATTTTTGTTCTTTTCATTTTACGCAGAATTTAAATGTCATCGTCACGTATTATTTTTTATATTTATACAACTAAATTACAATCTTTATCTACTCGTATAACAGAGTTTTGAATCTAGATTACGGATGGCCTGCAATCCTAATAGCCTACTACCAAAGTCAAAATTTAACTACTTTTTTTAACCCTCAACAGAATTAAATCTCAATTACAGAATGGGTTTACATATATAAACATCCATGCCTTAGTGGGATTTGAACCCAGAACTCCTAACGTACTCATGACTAATAACGCCCGATATTTAAAACTCCTAACAAATGTTCCTGACAACTATTCGATAAACAAATTTATTAGGTAGATCTATTAGGAAGATAGCAAATTTTGGTATTTCAATGTAAAGTTGTTATGCAAATAATTGTTATTAGATACTTTTTTGGAATCTAGTTGTAAAAAAATAGAATAAATTAAAATAATACATGGCACTGACGTTTTTGTCACATACAAATATTTATTAGCTGTGTGAGTATTTCCACGGCCGAAGTTCTGTTATTAACCGATAGCATTAAAATAAGACCACGAACTCCACAAGATTTTGGGAAATTATTACCAGTGAATTTAACGCATAATCTGGTACCGTCCACCGCGACAGCAAATTATTGCGTTTAAAATATGATTGCATCAAAACAACATTTTATAACTGCAAACATCAAATTTTTATTTTAAACTCGTAAGATTTCTTAAATTTGTTAGTGCTCTAGTAACTTTTTTGATAATGTTTCCTGCTTTGAATTTGTGTATACCTCCAAAGTCTCCAATTAATAATATAAAAACTCCGCATAGCATAAAATCTTAAATTTAGCAATAATTGGTGTAACGGTGAAAGACATGAATTTCTAAAATGATTATATACCGGAAAAGAGTAACGGTCAAACATAGGCGCCAAATTCAAACTTAGTTCATAACGCTGAAAACATAATTCTGATCCCCATGTATTTCTTACGGAAAAAATGTTTGCTCAACTTCAAAGACCGAGGAATCTCATAAAATTCTCTTATGCTAAGCATTATATGCAGCACCTAGACCGATCCTTTATTTCCAGACTCGTACAATAATATTCACATAAACTGTGCTCAGTTTATACTTATTTAAACAAAAATACAATACTACAAAATTCAATAAACGAATGTCTCAGTTTGATTCTACAAATACGTTATTCCGACTTGCACCAAGTATTTTAATTTCTAATAATTTTCTTACTTTACCTTTTCTAGAGGTTTAAACTATTGCAATCTGTTATTGAATAAACAAACTATCGAATTCCAAATAAAAACTGTTTAATTTTATTTGTACAAAATTTTTTTTTTCGGTCGACATTAAAATTGTTTCGAGAGAATTCTTGCATGAAACGGCAGCCTTTGTTGTAAATCTGGTATTTTAGTACCTAGTTCAACAAATAACTATTTTTGACAGTAAAATCTAACTCCTATATTTATTAAACTTACTATACTAGGGAATTTAAACTATGAACTCGCGCCAAAGGCAAATTCTAACCTAACTTTTCTGGTCTATTGAAAAATCAAGGTTTGTAAAAGTAGCTCAGTTTGAAATTACCTATTTGGGGAATATTTTATATAATTTTCTATTAATTCTAAAATATATTCTACGCTAGATTTTTATAGCCGGAATCTTTGAAAAAAATCTCATTGGTCCAAATATTTAAATTATCAGGTATTTGTTGTCCTTAAGGGATTAAAATTTTCAATAATTTCAAGTTCTTCCTTTTCCAATATATGATTAATTTTATCTAAATACATTTCCGTCTTACAATATTTTTATTCTATATGTAAATATGATGACAACTGCAATGACATTCATTTTTTTAGGTACCTAACAAATTTATTAGCTATACTATTGTTCACGAAAGATGACTATTCAAGGTCATTTGTTCGAAGAAAAAATACACATCACTTTATAGCAGTAGCTTAGCAACACTTTGAATTAGAAAGAGAAAGATTATTTGGCCTATGTTTATTTAATTTATGTGGTGTGACAGATATACGTAAATAGTGACATTACTTTCTAACACACTGTAAATAATAATGACATATTTCTTAGAATTGCAGATACCTATTTATCTACTACACTGCCCTCTGTGCTAATATTTACCCAGTGGCGTTGACGTTTAAATCAAATTATTATTCCTTGGTTTATAAGTTGTCTCTGTTTTAGTATTTTGCTAAAACATAAGTGAATAACATAAATCTTTCAGAAAGGCATTATTTAGACACATAATTTTCAAATGAATTACGCTATTTTTTCAATTAAAATGTGTCCGTAAATATTTCATGTTGCACGCCTATGCATACAAAGTGCAATGAAGTTATCTGCAAGTAATATTATATCAGACGGCTCACAAATGACCTTGAATAGTCATCTTTCGTGAATAATAGTTTACTAGAAGTTTCTCTCAAATTTGTTAGCGAATAAACAATTTATAAGGTACCTAATAACTTGTTTGGACATTGAAATACGCAAAAAAAAAATGGTTTGTCAGTAAATAAAATTTATTAGGAAGGAACTTGTTAGGAGATTGAAATACCGGCCCTAAGAGCTGTTGCACTAACCGAGGCAATTGTTATATAAGAAAATGAAAAAATATATAAATTAATGAATATTAATGAAAACAATTTGTTTAAATATCAATTCCTTCGTAAACTACAAGTGATTGAAAGTTTGTGTAACGTTTCATGTCTTAAGTAATTTGATTGGTTGCCTGACTTTAAAAACCAGCGCGCTCGACCAGTACCACTGGCGAAGACATGATGTTACATACAGAATTCTTAACTTTAAAAATTCGTTTCTCGTTTGTGAAAGAAAATTACCAAATCGCGTTTGCAGTGAAGGTCTTATTTCACCCTGTGCTTGTATATTTTTTAAAATAAATTTAAGATCCTGTTTCGTGCAGTTCGTGAAATATAAAAAAGAATTGCTTACGACCGTATATTTATTAAGCATTTTTGCGAAAAGCGACGATTAACCCTATATGTACAGCGTGTTAATGAATAAGTGTTACCAATTTATAGGGCATGTGGAGCATTTAAAATAGATTAATTTTAACTAATAAATAAATAATAAACTCATATCCGAAAACGCAACGTTTTCGAGCTACAGGCTCTTAAAATAGTAATTATCTACCTTAATTTTAGTTGGATATGCCATATCACTTCAGTTATTACTTTGTTTATTTTAACTTTTAGAAATGAATTGCAGACGCATTATGAATGAGCATATACTGGTCACTATTACGCAGCGTCGGACTGGCCATTGTGGCGATGTGGCGATCGCCACAGGCCCGGCGAGCGAAAGGGCCCGGTCTAAACTTGTAACTATCATATCTAGTATATACTTAGTTAATAGTTTTCAATATGATAAAGAGAAAAAAATCTTAAAGAACTGATTGTAGATCAAGTATAAACATAATTCAAGAGTCTGACCTTAACCAGAGAACAAGCGTAGCGTATCAAAGAAAACTAAACGCCAATATAGGCTTACTTCTATCCCTGTCTTCACCCCAAACTCCATCAACACCCCGGCCAGAGTATTCTACAAATACGTGCTCAACGGGCATGTGCAAAATCTACTATGTAGTAGACATAAAATTTAGTTTTAAGTTCTGTGTAGTTTGATGTGACGTTTCACTTTTCACATAGTAGACTTTCATTACCAGATACATAAAAATGATTAAATTCAGTTAACTAACTCCATTTTTATTCCGGAT